>JARVGW010000194.1:16660410-16674752 GCA_031762495.1 Anablepsoides rubrolineatus
AAGAAATTATTACATTAGTATACATTATAAACACAAAGACAAACAAGCAACA
Source organism: Anablepsoides rubrolineatus (assembly GCA_031762495.1). Classification (NCBI taxonomy): domain Eukaryota; kingdom Metazoa; phylum Chordata; class Actinopteri; order Cyprinodontiformes; family Rivulidae; genus Anablepsoides; species Anablepsoides rubrolineatus. Next base: position 16,660,463 of record JARVGW010000194.1, read on the forward strand.
TTTCCATAATAAAACATCTAAGTATGATCACAACAAAAGGTGCCCAGCAGATGGCAGACAAGAGACTGTTTATACTGTCAAGAGATTTTAAAGACTGTTTGAAGATTATCTGAACTCATTGGTAAAATTATTGAAATTAAAATAAACTATATTTTACCCCACTACCCTTTGGTCAAGATGTCCCATGAGTCTTAATACTAATAATAATGGTAATAATACTGAGGCCTCATGGGTCATTTTGACACAGTAAACTTTTCTGACATTCTGACAGTTTTTATTTTTTGTTGTCTTTTTTAGCACAGAATGAAGTTTCTTTCCTTTTTATGAACTCTTCTGTTTGTTCAGGTTGGTCCACACTGCGTCATGCAGCTGTTCAGAGGCTCAGTGTTAATAACTGCTGATCTGGGAGCAGCAGCAACCCTCCTGTCCAAACGTGTCGGCCTGCAGCTCGTCTCATATCTGACATGTGGCCCTGAGGCCTGAGAGAAACGTGATGATGGCTTTTTGTTTCCAGGAGGAGACCTGCAGTCTGACACTGCTGCTTTCATGAGCAGCTCAATGACACTTTTTATTTATGAAAGTCTTTTTTTATTATTATTGTAGACTTTTTACCCTGCAACATTTGGGTTTTAAAAGACATCACACAACAATAACCCCATCGATTTTTAACTCAAAAAGAAGCTCAAGACTTTCTGATCTTTTTTTAGTGCAGTAACAACTAGTCACTTAATTTAGTTTGAATTTTTTTTTACTATAATTGTAATCTACAGAATGAATGAATTAGAAATTAAAATCTGTGTACATATAATATTTGATCTGTTATTATTGAAATATCTCAGTTTTTAATTCAAGTGAAAAAAGAACTAGTCTGTACTGTTAGGTCTAAATAATGCTGACATTTCCTGTTTTATATAAATACAATAGAACTACTCAGATGTGTCTTTAATGATGAAACGATGCATCTTTTGCTCCAGGAAATAAAACCATACATGCTGTTCCTGCTGCAACTTAAGATCATCTGCTCAATTTTATCAGCAGTTTTAACTAAAGTCGAAATTCAATCGTTGATTTTTACTAACATTGAAGTATTTTGACATTTACATGTTTGTATATTTGCTTAAATATTTCAGCAACTGGGTTTTCTTAGGGATGGTTGCTTTGACGACGTTTGACCAGCAGAGGGCGACAGAGTCCACAGAGCTACTGGGAGCTGTCCTTTCAGCACCACGCTCTCAATCCTGCGCTAAAACTCTACAAACCATCAGGTGTTTGAATTATTAAGATGGTTAAAAAAAACTGTTTTTCTGCTAATAATCATTCTGGGAGTGAATCTGAAGCTAATCTGTAACCCTAAAATCTGTAATTTTCACCAGAATGAGCTGAGAGAGGAGGAGGTGAAGCTGATGGAGGAGCTGCAACAATGTAATGAGCCACAGGAACAGTTCAGTGATCCACCATTTAAGGACACCCAGAGAGAGAGAGAGTGAGAGAGAGAGAGAGAGAGAGAGAGAGAGAGAGACCATCGTCCCGCCCCCTCCACCACTCACTAATAATAAAAAAAAAAATCTTTAATATCTCTCCAGCAGAGCCTCCATTGCTGCAGAGAGCAGCCAGATTGACTGAGGGGCCCTTTTTGAAGAAGAGGAGGAGGATCCAAAGCAACCTGCAGCTTCAGGCAGAGAGGAGCTGAACGCATGAAGCTCCTCTGACATCGTGACAGCTCGTGGATCTGTGAGACTCCCTCTCCTGATTGTGTAATACAGGATTTTTTTTTTCTTTTTTTGCTTTCTGCAAAGCGGCCAAACCTGCATCCGCGAAGAGAGAAAGGAGCAGAGGAAGAAGAGGAGGAGGAGGAGGAGAAGGAGGGGAGGAGGAGGGGAAAAACCAGGGGCATTTGCTACGTTCGTCCGATCTCTCTTTTTTTTTTCTTCCTCTTTCATGGCGCGAGGGCTCGTACCCGAACCGGACTGTCCTGGGTGTTGTGAGCGCGCCGCGGCGGATCTGGATCTCCAGGCAGCATCAGCACCACCTCCTCCTCCAGCATCAGCACCACCAGCAGCAGCAGCATCCTCCATCATCATCATCATCATCAACCGCGGCTGCTGCGGCTCCCACACCGACTCCTCGTCCTCCTCCTGCCGGCTCCATGTCGAGTGATGGTCGGCTCGCTCTGCCGGATGCTCCCCGCTCTCTCCGGATCGTCGACGGAGCGACCCTCCTCTGACCGCAGACCCCCGTTTTCGGCGGAAACCTGCCCAGAGGTATAGGGCTCCATATGGAAACTGGGGATCAGAATTTTAGGAAAAAGCAAAATCTAAGCTGTTGATTTATAATTATTTCTCATTATTTTACTCTTTTTTATTATTTCATGTGAGATATTGCGCCTGTTAATTAATTAATTTAATGTTTTTTCTTTGGGGCTGTTATAAAACACTCAAATTTCTCGACTCAAACCGGTTTATTTGTTTGTTATTTTCTGTTAAATTGATAGATTTGGCTTTTCCTCCCCTTTTATCTGACTAACAACCCCCTCTAGAATAATAATTGCATAATAACACTAGTGTTTAGCTCTGGATTAAAGTAATATTGAACTGTTTTACTGTAAATCTGCCATCATCTGAGCCCCCGGGGATCCAGCTTTAACAAACAGGTTGTTCTGAGGGGTCTGCAGAGCTCATTTCAACCAAGAATTCACCTTCAGTGTTTTTTATTCCCGTTTTGCTGCTGCAGTGGCTCCATCTGCAGCCACAGGCCTGCCTCCATCCTCTGCATCCCGCTTCTCCAATCCTTTATTTAAGAAAAGTGATTTTTAACCAGGAGAGGAGTGGGAAACAGCTCTGCCTCTCTCCCACCTCCCCAGCTCCAAACCAGCCCCTCAGTTTTTCTCTTTTTTTTTCTTCTCCTGTTGTGGTCCTCACCCAAACGCAACCATAAGGTTCCCACCGCATCCTCCTCCTCCTCCTCCTCCATCCTCCCTCTCCTTCTGCTCCAGTCTGACCCGCTTTTTCGGCCTGGTTTGGTCCCGCAAATTTTCAAATATTTACTTCCTGTACATCAAGAGGAAAGGGGGCCCCCCTTTCATGGAATGCGGAAACATGGGCCTGTTCGACCGCGGAGTCCAGATGCTGCTGACCACGGTGGGCGCCTTCGCGGCCTTCAGCCTCATGACCATCGCGGTCGGCACGGACTACTGGCTGTACTCCCGCGGCGTCTGCAGGTCCAAGGCCATGAGCGAGAACGAGACCAGCAAGAAGAACGAGGAGGTGATGACCCACTCGGGTCTGTGGAGGACCTGCTGTCTGGAAGGTAGGAGGATGTTTCATTGAAGCATGGTTCTGGTCAAACAGGTGATGTGAGGAGCAGAGGGTGGGGGGTCTGGAGACTTTTAATGAGGGGGGTGCATGAAGTTCACTGAAAAAAATGATTTGTTGAATTCACTTAAAGTTATGTCAAGTGGTTCCACTCAATGAGTATAGCAAGATTTACTTGCATTACTTGTGTAAATCTTGTTATCTTTACTCAACTTTGTTCAGTGGAACCACTTGCTTTGTTAATTCAACAAATACTTTGAGTTTTGCTGCAGGAAAATTACAAAAAAAACTGTACTAACTTCCCAAAATCAACAAAACCTCACCATCCGGTAAATTTGGGTTGTCACATGGTCCATGCATGTTTCAGAAATTACATTTATTCATCAGGAGATGAGTGAACTTTTAACAGAATATTATGTTTATTCATTGAATAATGTCGCTGTAATGCTGGAAATGTTTGGTCTGCGTGAACACGAGAACACAAAACTCGTGAAAAACTCAAAGGAGAACTTCTCTCTTAAGCAAATTCAAGATATTTAGCTACCTTTGTGAAATATGTTGTTATTTTGAATAATGGCTGAATCTGGTGCAGAAATCCTGTTACTATAAGATGTGAGAAAGTTATATGAAGGACAATCTTTACTTTAACAAAAGATTTATGGACCAGTGATAAATCCTCAGCAACTCTTTTAGTATGAAGAACTATATATATATATATATATATATATATATGTGTGTGTGTGTGTGTGTGTGACCCATCATATTGAAATGAGGATTAAATCAAATTTGGTCAAAATGATCTAATTACATTTTCAGATTCCTGCTTTAAAAGCTATTTTTGATACCTGGATCATTCTGATATCATAAGCTCATCCAGGTTTATTACTTAATTTGTCTTGTTGGTTACAGTAATACATTACTGTTTGGTCTGAATCTTAATTGTATGTAACTTTATTGAGTCATTTTTTATGTCAATATAAAAAAGAAACCTCATATTAAGATTTCCCAGTTGGAAAGAAACAATAACTTTAATAGCTCACAGGGAAAAGTTCCAATTTTTAAGGCGTTTTTCCACAAAATCAGGTCTTTTGTTGTTACTGCTCAAAAAAATGCTTCAAAAAATTTTTAGGATTATTTTTCAGACAGTTCATTCAAATGATACATTGATAAGGTTCATTACATTTTGACAAAAAGCAGTTTTTGCACACGTTTAAATCAAAACCCTATATCTGCCTGTTTCTCCACACACTTTAATCCTTAATGGCTCACATTTATTCTTTACAAAAAGTCACTTCTTGTAGCAATTTAAAAAAATGCACAAAGAAAACAAAGAATAAAAACTAAAACCTTTCTTGTAAATTAAAAAAATGCATATTTTAGATGTTTATTTTCAAGGTGAAGCAAGTTTTAGGCTTTTTTATATAATGAAACAGTTATATATAAGAATAGTACATCTTTATCATTTATCAGCCTGATTTCTTTAACCCTCTAAGATCTGAGGTCTAAATGGCTGATTTTGGCTCATTTTGAATTTACCCTTATATTTTCACTTAAAAAACTATTTACCTTGCCTTGTTTGGTATCTTTATTTTCAGCACAACCAAAATGTTGATTATGCTCCATTTTCATCCTGTCTCCAAAACGCTCTTTCACTCTTTAGCGTACCAACAAACGTTTTTTATTGGTTGCTTTGAAAATGTGGTTCATTTCAGGAAATTGAACAAAAAAAAATGGCTGTCATGTTGCATTCAAACACTTCCTGGTCACAAAACGTCCACTGAATGTGCAGCAAATGCATAAAAATGCTCAAAATTATAAATCTGGTTTCATTTGGAAAGTAAATAAAACGACAAAAACAGTATAAAAACACTACTTTTATAGAGTTTAAAGTCTGTGCTGTCCAAGTTGAAATGAGCATTAAGCATGTTGCTGTTTGTGTTGCAGTAGGAGCTCTGCATTAATAAGCATCACTTAAAGAAGCTGCAGGTGAGCCGTACCTTTAAAGGAGACGTGACTCCTGACACCTGCCTGACAGCCCCATCTGCCTGTCAGCTGACCTCTGACCCCTCTGCAAGCGCAGCGCCTCGCCTCCTGGGAACAGGTTTCCAGACGACCTCCCCCCGTCATGACGGAGGAGGAGGCGTGCGTCCTGTCAGGGGGGTTTCGGAAAGGAGGCGCAGTATAACCTTGTGAAGGCGCAGGGTCTTACAGATCTTCTTAAGTCCTGACAGGACGGCGGTTCTGACTCGAGGCGGCTGTGATAAGCAGCTGTTCTGCTCGGAGCTTTAGAACATGGGCTTTTTAAAGATGTTTTAAAGATGGCCGTCACCTTCACTAAAGCCTTCGGGTTGCTTCAAAGTTCAGGTGACCGAGCCGCACGTGCTGTGGAAACATGTGATTAAAAACAGACTTTAAATTTGAAAACTTTATTCATTTCTTTAAAAAATAGCAAAATAAATTGATATACAATAAAAGTTCAAATCACAAATAAAATGAAAGGCGGCAGAAAGTATCTGCACCTATTTTCCTCCCCAAATTAATATTTTTAAACAATATTATTCTACAAACAAGAAAAACTAAACAAACATAAACATTTGGCATTCTTGACATCACTTTCCAGATTGTTCCATAGTCTTATTCCTTGTATAGAAGTACATCACTCCCTCAAACTAGCTCAAAATCCAGGTTTCACAAACATCTCTACCCCCTTCAGATTATAACAACTTTCTCTCTTAACAAAATTTAGTTGGTTTTTTAAAAGTAATATACATTTATGAGCCTTATACATAACCTGTAATATATTATAATCAACTCATAGAATTTCAATCATTTCAACTGATAAAATAATATATTTGATAGATGACTGTAGTGTTTTCTTGTAATAATTCTTACAGCTCTTTTCTATAAAACAAAAATAGGGTTTATAATTGTTTTACATGCTTTCCCTCAGACTTCAATACAATAAATTAAGTGTGGAACAAATATTGCATTATACAACAAAGCTCTATCATTGAAAAACTCTGTTACTTTATACAGTACTCCAATAGATTTAGCCATTTTTGTTCTTCGTTGAGTGAAATTCTTTCACTCGTTGCTTATGGATAATCAATAGTTCTCTCAGTGAGCAGGAGGCTGAGGAATCTGCATCACAATCAGCTGTTGATGTAAATTGATGTATGGATGAAAAAAGTGACACGATGATTGGGCTTGTTGGCAGAAATAAAGAGCTCTGGGACGTGGATGATGTTCATTTAGTTCCGTTTAGCTTTACGTAAGACAGAAAGGAAGGAACTAAAAGCTCAAATTTCCCCCAAAAATCCTGTCAAAACAAAAGGTTGGTCAGGTCTACGTCTGCTGCTGACACCTCAGCTGTAGCTGAGAAGCTGCTCCGGAGCCAACAACAGAAACCTGTGATTTCACCCAGCGAGGTCCAGATGTGTGTGTGTGTGTGTGTGTGTGTGTGTGTGTGCTGAGTACCTGCTCCCTGAGAGGAAACAGTGCTGTTCTTACAGTGGTGCAGATAGGATTAATCACAGCTGGAGTGTAACTGTGACAGTGACCGGCCTTTATCCCTGCCAAGTCGTTATTTAATTAGCAAACAAAGCTGGACAGAGTCGAGATGACATCAAAACACTTCACACTTTCAGCCCTGTGTGTGTGTGTGTGTGTGCTGCTTTTTATCAGCTCAGCAAACCCTCTTCCTTTGAGTTGGGAATCAAAATGGCAGGAAATAAACCCAGATTTGCAGTTTGTGATTCTTCAGCCCAGAGGAGACGACAGCAGTGGAAAAAACAAACAAATCAGGGGGCAACTCGTTTTCTTACAGGGGTCCAATTCATTGTAATCCTAATTCCAATGACTTCATGTGCGGTGGAGTTGGGTCTTAAAATGCATCTGATTAGTGGCGAGTTTAAACATTTTAAATCAAAGATAAAATATCAAATATATTGTTTTCTCAGTTGAAAGTATTGAAATTTTTTGAATTGGTTGATTATAATATCTTGTAGATTATATATGAGGCTCATAAAAATGTATTACCTTTAAATATCAAATCAAATTTTGTTAAGAGAGTAAGTAATTATAATCTTATGGGACTAAAGATGTTTGTAAAGTTTAAAATTTGAACAATATAAAAATGCTAGCTCAATAAACTTGTTTAAGTTTTGCAAGTCTCAAGTCTTTACCTTCATGTCTCAAGTCAAGTCAGGCAACTTGAAAGATATTAGATCATTTAGGCGTGTTCATTTACCTTAAAACGTGTTCCTAACCAGACAGACAATGCACCAATAGTTGAATGTTTGAATGTGAAAAGAGTTATAAAACCACCACCAGCACTGGACTGAAAATCAGGCTTATTAACTTTGTCGCTCATCTCTGCATTCAAATTAAAACAATAGTTTGATGTTGCAGGAGGATCGGCTCATAGTCACATCAAGATTTGCTCAGTGTTGTATAAAGTACCACGAAGTGATACTTCAGTAAAAGTACAAGTATCTTACCAAAAAATTACTTTGGTAAAAGTTAAAGTCATTTCAATTTATTTTTTAACACAAGATGTTTTTTTACCATTTGAACTGAAAGAAAACTGAAAAAAATTACAGATTGCAAGAAATTATAACCAGTCAAATGTCAGCTGTTTTTTCCCCCTCCTTCAGTCAAGCTGCGCCCCCCCCCCCCCCTTTAAATGGCACCCCCTACTTTGAAAACTACTGAAGTACAGTAACAAAGTATTTGTACTTAGTTACTTTACAACTCTGGGTTTGCTTATCCATATTTAAAATGTGGAATAAATCTGATGCTTAATTTTAGTTTTTTATATAAAGTTTCCAAACTTTGTTCAGGAGGCAGCTCTTTGAATGGATTTTCCTCGTCTGCTGTTACCGCTGTGACTGCAGACCGTGTGGGAGCAACTGGTGTGTGTGTGTGGTGGTGGTGGGGGCGCACAGTAAACATGTGTGTTCCTCCTGATGAATTGGCCCCCGGAGGCCGTCGCTCCTCCGTCCTATCTGAGATGCCGGTAAAGGCCCCCCCTCCCCCACCGCCTACCTCTGTGCCAGGTGTGGCGCTCTGCTAAACTGAGACATTCGTCTTCATTACAGCCTCGCCCTCGGGCTCCTGCGCCGAGGAAGGAGGTGGAAAGAAAACAGCAGACTTCGTGGTGGAAGGCCGCCGCGACGTCTCACGTTATCCTTTTTTTTAAACGAGAAATGAACGAGGACGACCTGTGCCTCGCCACTCCCAGCGCTTTTAATCCCCCGGCTTTAATCTCATCTGTATTTGTTTATTCTGTTCTCCAGCTCGCACTGAACCCCGGCTCGTTTGTGCATCTAATGTAATCTGTGATGGAAACAAACAGAGTTGTGTGCACAGAAGGCGTTACGCGATAAAAGCACGTAGCAGTGCAAAAGCTGAGGAGATTAATCCTAATCAGATAGGGATTACGCTGCTGGAGTTTGCCCACCCGGGCTAATGTCCCGGCCCCTGAAGTGGCATTACTCCGTATTATGACACCAAACATCCAGTTGGTTCAGATTACACTTCTAAGTCGAGGCCAAAACAAATAGAAAAACAACTTGTTGGAGGTGAAAAGGAGCCTCCTCCTTCATCTGATAACAGCTGGAGCAAAGTGACTGCGCTGTCACTCTGCCCCGCGGCCGGCGATGGATGGGCTTCATTTCGCCCTCGCCCCTGCCTCCGCCGAGACCGCACGCAGTCACCGCCCGAGCGTTATTGGTTTATCGCTCTCCACTCTGCCCTCTCCGCTGCCCACATAAGAGCAAATTACAGCCCACCCGTTACAGAATTAAGCCGAGGACGGAGACGGCGAGGATCGGCCTCTGGTTTGTGATGCTGCTGGAGCTGCCCCTTCGCCATCGCTCTTCCAGCCACAGCAAACAGACTCTGCTATCAGAGTGGAGCTCATTGATTACATCGGAGAGCAGCTCATTAGACACATGCAGTTTGCTGGGTTGCATTACTGCAGCGTGCAGCTTGTGTTCTGCTGGATGGGCTGCAGGTGTGACGCTCTGCTTTGATCAGAGAAGTTCTCAGCAAAGCAGAAAGTTTGCACAGACAGGAGCGCAGAGTCATTTGTAACACAAGACATGTCAATAATTCAAGCACTTGAGATAACAATGGAGCTTTAAAGTGTGCAGCAGACATCATTATGATTGTGTATTAGTATTCCTGTCTGTGGAGCGTTGTGAAGTGGCGTCTGGCTCCCCTGACAGCCTCAGAGAGCCAACGGACAGCAGAGCAGCGTGATGGCATGGTAATTGCTTTAGTGTATGATTAATGTCTCCGATGGCGTTGATAGATGGAGGCGGGCGGCTGCAGGATTCAGCGGGGCTCTCTCTTGCAAACGGTGTCACTTGTTTTTGCACAAAGGACCCCGGTCTGCTCCCAGCTTCATTTTGAGCTTGAGAGCAGGAACTCGTTGTAGATTAGGCTGATAAAAAAAAAATCTTTAACTGTTCGAAGGTTTGACTCTGAACTCTGACACCTCCTCGTCACATTCAGCAGATCAGAACACTAATATGTGTGTGTGTGTTGTTTTTGCTACTTGGTGGGGACGATTTTTCAGGAAAGTGCATCCATGTGGGGACTGAATGCTCCTTGTGGGGATCAAAGTCCGGTCTCCACAACTTCGGAAGATGATTTTGGGTGGGGGGGTTGGATTTAGGACCAAGGTGTGAATTGAGTTTAGGTTAGTTTTAGGGTCAGGTAGGTACCTGGGAGGTTAGGCTTAGTCTTAGCCTTAATGGTCAGGGTTAGGATATAAAATTAAAAAAAACGAATGGAAGGTTAGGGTTAGGGTTAGGGTTAGGCTATGTTTTGAAACATAGTAGGTAGGTGTGTGTGTGGACGGGTTTTCCTACAACGTGGGGACTGAAGTGGACCCGTGGGGACCGGACATTAGTCCCCACGGGTCCAAATGCAAATTATGGGTGTGGGATCAAGGTTTAGGTTAGTTTTTGGGTCAGCAGGATTTTCGTGCATCCTTAAAAAGTCTTAAAAGGCATTGAATTCTTCAACCTAAACATAAGGCCTTAATTAGCCTTAAAATGTTTTAAATCAATATTTCAGAGGTTTTTAAAATATTAACACATTGGAAGTAGGATGACTGTGTTTGTATTTTTGTATTTTTGAAACAATTTACCAAATTTACTGCAGCTAGTTGTTTTGTGTTAAAATAACCATTTTGGTAAAAATGTTTCTAATTTTTAAGTGTTTTTTGTTAGGTTGGTCTTTAATTTCCTTTCAAGTGGCATTAAAAAGTGTTAAAAAGTCTTAGATTTAGCTTGCCTTAAGCTGTAGGAACCCTGGGTCAGGTTAGAGTTAACTCTAAACCAGTAATGGTTAATTTTAGGGAAAATATCTGGGTTAGGCATAAATAAATACAGTTACAAAAATGAATGGAAGTCAATACAATGTCCTCAGTTTGATGTAAATACAAGGGTGTGTGTGTGTGTTTATGTGTGCGCACACACCGCTCCAGCCTTGATTTATTTGTTATTTTTAGCCACAGTTGGTCCTGTTGGGTGGCGTCTGTCTTTATACAACATGACCAGAGAACAAATCAATCTGAAACACACCCTGGGCTAATATTTGTGTAAAGCATACAGTGTGACACCACGACTCAGCAGAGCATGATGGAAGGACGGGGACCCATCACACTCTGCCTCAACACTTTTTCACATCTTGTTTCCGATTTAACGTTTTTTGTTTATTGATTGATTGATTTTTTTACTTAAAACAGGATCATCCAATAAAAAAGCTTTTAATTTACTGGAGATAAAATAGGATCCACTTCAAATGATGTAGGATAAAAATATTTAGCAAACTAAACTGGAATGTTGCTCCATGTTAGAGCTTATGTTGAGTTTTAGCTCAGTTTTTACAAAAACAGATGAGTTTTCATGCTAAGCTCAGTTATTTGTGGTGGCCATTTGATTCTAGAGGTGTCCAGTGATTACTTATTGAGATTAAATAATTCCAAATCCAGTTTTTGTTCTAAAACCTCTAGCTGTTTTATCAAACATGCATCCCTGAAAATGTAAAGTTTCCACGTTAAAGTGGTTGAAATAACCACCTGACTTTCAGTGTGATTACTTTCTGATTGCACAGAATTGATCCTCTCACAATGGAAGAGTAATTACCAGCAGGCCGATCTCTAAACCCGACCCCACCAGCCGTATCCTTCAGCTGTGGAAACATCCCAAAGAGACTCTGTAGTAAATTATAATTAACTGCAGATACAATCCATTTATTTGAAGGATGTGAGATTCACTTTTTTTTTTCCTGCAGTGGCACAGAGAAAGAACAGCCATCTGCCTTTCTGATTAATTGGTGGTGTCTGTGGCACAGTTCATTTACAATCTTTTCCAGAGTATTTGCTTTGTGTCAGAACACACCTGAAACACACTGCATCATCTCAGACCTGGAGAAGCTGCAAGACTTCAGGTCTCCTAAATGCAGGCTGCTCCTTCAAACATGTAGGAAGTTATTTTTAAGGTTTAAACTCTGTCATGTCTCAGGATGGGTACCTTTGGCATTTGAATCAATTCATTACCAACATCCGGTACTTTTGTGTATGTTGTTTTTAACTATAAACTCGTTTCTTTATTGCCAATAGGTCCAATGGACCTGTAAACTATAAGCATAATGATACAATGTCAATGTCAACTTATTTATATAGCACATAAAAACAACAAGAGTTGATCAAAGTGCTTCACAACTCAGTCAAATTAATAAAACAACAAAGCAACACAAAAAATAAATCAATAAATATATATATAAGATCAATATAAAATAGAGAAATAGAACATGAGGTAATGTGTTACGGTAACAGGACTGAGTGAAAACTTAGGGACACAATTAAAATATGTATTTTGATTGAAATATTATTGATTTATTTTGAAAATATATATTTTTAAAGCATAGATGGGATTTGGAGTCACAAAAATCTAAAAAAAAAAAAATCTCTGAAGGATTTTAATTATTATATTTCATGGTAAAGTGGATAGTTAAAGAGTGGGAACAGGTACCACAGTGTTCTTAGTAGTTTTTATTAATGTTTTTAATTATATATCTTCAATTTTCAATTAGGTCAATGTATGTGTTATCCTTCCAAAAAATACATTCATTTTTATTACAATAATTAGATGTCACAGGCATTTTAATCTCTTGTGCGTTACGCTGGTTCATGACAAGCATAGAAAATCCCCCACTCTTCCCTGCTGTCACAATGATGCGTTTAGGTACCAAAACATGGTACCTTTTGATTTTACGTGAATAGGTCAGTAGAATCAATGGAATTTGCTCAACTGAAGATGATCTCATCTGAAACTCTTCCTTTCCCACCAGATTGAGATAAAAAGCTCACTGCAGGAGCTACATCAGTGGTTTGGAAGCTTTAAAGCACCTAAACCATGTTTATGAACCTGTGAACAGTTTTACGACCAAATAAAAGCAGTTTTTTTGTTTTTCGGTGGTCGTGTTGAAATGAAGCCCCCTCTGAAGTGTCTCTGTGGCCTTCTGTGGCCCCCGAGGACTTCAGAGCTGTGTTTCTGCGAGGCGCTGCTCAGATGGCCGTGTTTACTGCACTCCAGAGTGAGTATTTACTGCAGTTGACGGGGCTGGCAGACCCCACTGTCACAGCAAATGGTGCTGTTGGGAAAACAAACAGTTGTAACGAGGCTGGATCTGTCTTGCGAGGCTGCCGAAATCTAATTCGGTTCGAAAAAACGTGCCCCGGATGCGAGGGAGGACAAAAAAAAGGGTTAAAGGTCGTTGGGGTTCGCAAGGGGGCGAGCTCTTTTTGACATTCAGGTTTGTTTCAGCGCAGTTTGGCTAGATGTTAAATGTGCTCTGTGACTTGACGGAGGGATCTGAAGCCGGCGGATGATGATTTAAGAGGCTTCCTGCAGGAAATGATGCAAACCTGGTGTCTGGGAAAGGCTGACACACGATTATTCATGCCTGTGACGGTACACACTCTGAGACAAAGCTTCGAGCAAAACGCTGACGCTGCTGCTGATATGTGGCGGGATAAAAAAAAAAAAAAGACATCTATCTCCCAACTGATGTGCAGATCCAAGCAAATCAGGGAATTTGTCAGAATGAAGTTGTTATCGTGGCTCCATCCTGATGTGGGCGAGGATAAGGTGTTGCTAAGAGGATGATGTCATTTCCACCGTGTTCCTGTTCCTGTGTGTGCAGGCATATATCTTCATGTCTCTGTTTCTCAGCGAGGAACGGGATGAATTTTTAATGAAAAGCAACGTGGCTTCTCTGTGCTCCCTCAGATCGCTTTCCAGGACAGGGTGTCTCTGATGATCTTAGCAGCGTGAAGGCAGGCGGCGCGGGGTGAGAGAAAGCAAACACTCTTTCACCTGGAAACCACTCCACGTGCACGTTTTGTTTTTTTACTTTCTGTACCAGTTGAGACGAGGGAGCTCACTGTCGTGCGTCTCGTTCAGAGTGTGTCATGCCGTTACATCACTACTACGGTGAGGGCTTGTGCTGGAGCCGGTCCTTTTTGGATGACTGCATAGACGAGTTGTGAAAATGAATCTTTTATTTACCCACAGTGTTCTTTAGACCGCTCTCTCCGGGGTGGGGGGCTGCTGGGTCACAGAATCATCACTCAAAGCCACAGAACACAAGGCCACACGTCTGAAAACTGAAACAAAATGGAAAGAAGCAACGGATCCCTGAAGACAATTGTACAGTGTTAAAAAATATGTTGAAATGAAATCATTTCTGACAGTTTGTTCCAGTGCTTTAATAGTACTTTGGTGACATAATCGGCTTGCTTTCTATATGTCATGGATCACATATTGATCAGATGCTGCTGCTGACTGAACCATGACGGGATGTAACATTTTCTACATATAGGTTAAATTAATCACTGCAATAAAATAACTTTGTTTTTGTCACTTTTACAGTGGATTGCATCAACTCTGTTACATTACAGA
>JARVGW010000194.1:16675920-16686144 GCA_031762495.1 Anablepsoides rubrolineatus
CAGGATGTGTGACACAAAAATCTGAATTATGGAACTGAAAGTGAAAGTAGTCAAACTGAATTTTTAATAAACCAAAAATATAGTTTCAAATCATTAAATTCAGTTTCAATTTAGTGAAATTTATTTTCAAACCAATGCATTCAATTTTAAATTATGCACATTCAGATTCAATTCCTGCTGGCACAAGATTTATCCCATATAAATCTTTCATATCTACCCTGCAGACGGGAACAGCAGAAAGAATAAAAGCATTTGGCAGTGGGGGATGATCGGGTTGATAATTTGCAGAACATGTGAATTATGAAAAATTTAACACGGAGAGTACAAATCATAAATCAAGTAGAAAACCTAAACTGATAGTTTGTTTTATTTATGAAACATGGTATAAGTATGAGTAGTCAGTGTTTTACCTGCAGCAGAAGGGATCAAAGTGACTCCAGTTTGAAAAATCAAGAAGAAAATGCTTTTTTTTAAGTAAATGCTTTAAAAAACATAAAAATAGCTTAACCTTAGTCCATTTTACAGATGATGAACTAACATTTAGTGTGGTAGTAGCTCACAACACCTTTGCTAACAGATTGCTTAAGGTATTCCATTAAATAGCCCCGATTGTTATTTTCAAGCTTTATTTTCCAGCATGCAACATTGTGGATTTTAATTACGAAGGCTTTTAAAATTGAAATCACTTTCTGCACTCTTGCCTCTTTTCTCTCACAGCTTTGATTTTTCTGCTGCTCCCGTCTAAACGCCCTTGAAACATCATTTGGACAAAACATTGGACATTCGCTGATTGCTGTACGTCTTTCATCGCTATAATTAACCGCGTAAAGTCAGATGTGCTCCTCAAAACGGCGAATGTAGGTCACACTCCTCTCCGAAACGTCATCTGTCAGAGATGTGCTCGTAGTACACGGAGAGAGACAGGCTGGTCAGTGCAAACGCTAACTGCACACGGGCTTAATTAAAATGATTACCCAACAGAATTAAGCGCAGATCAGACAGCCTGTCATTTTCTCCGGCTTTTTCAGGGGGGGCCGTGATATGAAATTTTCTTGGCAGCAGCTGGGTGGGAATTTAACAGAAAAGATAGAGTGAGGAATCGACGGCGGCGAAAAAAAAATGGCGTGCAATCTGTGTTTGTCTTAAATCAGGCTGCGAGGGGGAAGAGGAGGAGAGGGGGAGGGAGGTGAGCTACTTGGTTTTAGCTCACACGTGCACTGCAGCATCTACATGGATCTAATGAAACAAGGCGATGCATGAACGCTCGCCTCCTTCCATTTTGCCTCCCTCGCTCCTCCCAGCATCACCGCTGCAGCAGGGGCAAAGGGATGACATGTGGACACTCGGTGAATTGCCAATCGCCACCGAGCGGGGGAGAAGGGACTGAGAGGAGGTGGTTTTGACGCATCCAGGCTGCAACCAGTGGCTCCCCCCCCCCTTACATTAAAGATTAGAAGAAAAGAACTGCAGAGAGGCACCACGCTGAATACTCGATGTGCCCCCCCACAAACACACACACATACACACCCCCAACCCAAACCATGACACATACACATCGCTGCCCTCTATAAGTTTCCCCCACCTCACCTTCGTGCTTCTCTGACCCCCTCGATCTCCCTCACAGGAGGAGAAATCAATAGCCACAAATTAATCATCCTGCCATGAACAGACCGCTGGAGGGGGGGGGGGGGGGGGGGGGGGGCAGAAAGAGAGGAACATTTAGGCACCAGGAGAAGAGGGGGTTTTCAACAAAATGAGAACAGAACAGTAAACTTAAGGTGATTTATGGAAAGAACCTCAAAGTTTACTTTGTAATTATGAGTTCTGCTCGTAGCCAAGTTACCAAACGTTGTTGATTTAAGAGGAGTTGGGATAAAAGTCCGAGGGCCAGAAATAAATCATAAAAAATGCACAAAGCGGCTGAATGTTTAAGAAGAAAAAAAAACCTTAAAGTGTAATATTACTGAGAGCCGCAAGGGGAGGACTAATCCCTGGATGCACACATTGTTTTTTGTTTATTAGATAAATTCAGTTCCTCTGTGGTGCTTAAGTATTTCATTAAATTCAATAGATATTATAGGCAGAGGTGTCAAAAGTATTCACATTCATTAGATGCTAGCGTTTAAAATACTTTTTTGGAAGTAGAAGGTAAAACTCAAGCTTTTTACTCAAGTAAAAGTGTAAAAGGTTATACTTAAAGTCTAAAAGTAAAAGTAATGAACACATAAAGGATAAAAGCTTAGGCTGTGCCACAGGGGTCTACAGCGCAGTGGTTCCCAAAGTTGGGGTCTTGAAAATATATTTTTAAATTAATTACACAAAAGAATAACAACTATAAGTAATAATAAGATTAGTGTACTTAAAATGGACAAAAATAGCGCAATAAACAATGTTACTTTGCTCATGTTTATTGGACGTGAAAACATGTTTATCGGACATGTTAACAGCTGGGGGCACAGGTGGCATTTTGTGGGTCAAGTTTGGGAACCATTGCTATGGCGTACCCCCCCCCCCACACACACACACACACACACACCCACCCCCACACACACACACACTATAATTTTTCCCAAATTATATTTATTTTTTTTAATTCCATGTTTTACAAACCAACTTTTTTTTTTTACCTAAAAAGTGTTTTATTATGTTGTGGTTTTGACCCCCTGACCCTCTGCTGTCATCTGCTGTATTCAACTATTTCCAGAGCATGCAAAAGCACCCTCAAATAGTTCTAGATCATCTTTAACGTGTGCTGAAATGAAACAGATCTTAACCCTAACCCACCCTAACCTAACCAGTGTGGAGCAGACCTTCAGCATCTTCTGCTCAGATTAAACGAAAGACGTTGAAGTTTCTGGAGCTCCATCATCTCCCTCAGCCTCTGTGCCAGGTGGCTCACTCACAATCCATTTTTCTATTTTATTATTATTGGTAATTTATTTTTGTTGTTGTTATTTCAAAGCATTTTCATTTTATGACATTGTTTGATAGATTTTAATAAGGAGGAGTGAGTCCGTGTAATAAAAGTGAACAAGTCTGCATTTTTTTAGTGCGCAGATATATTGTCAGACGGTTCAATTTGTTATCCCAAGCAGAAAACAGCTGTCTCGCTGCGCAGAAACTTGTCTCTGGTGCTGATGTGTGATGTCAGGCTGAGCTTCGGCATTGCACCTCATAGAACTTACTGTAAATTGGCAGAGATGGGAAAGGTGACTTTGACAGTGTGAGTTTGCATTTTTTTCCTGATTCCTCGCCGTTATCTCGGCTTTTAAATTGGAGCTGCAAACGCTCAGATATCCTCTGGAAAACGAGTCAAAGTCAGGGTTTGCTGTCCGTGGAGACCCCTCTGTGGACATCAGACCCTCTGTCTCACGGTGAGGGGGAATCATGTTCACATATATTGATCTCTCAGTCAGAGGAATCATAGGAATTTGTAAACTGAGAAATGTTTTTGCCAGATAATCGAGACAGTAAGAGATGTGAGAGAGGAGAAGGGGGTTCCAGTGTTTAGTAACCCCGCCCCCCGCAGCTGTCTGAACTCCTGCTGTTAGATTCGTCATTACTCACACACGTTTACCTCGCCTCACTTTTACTAGAAATTGTTTGTTTTTTTTGCCAACTGCATCTCCTCAGTTTTCTCAGTGTCTTATCTAAGAGTCGCTGCTCAACTCTGCAGTTTCAGCAGCAGAGGAACACTGATGGCTTTTATTGTGAGAATGCTTCATTGCATCCCAACTATCAAGATCCTTTTTTTCTTCCGTACTTTTTTTTGGCATCTAATTCATTCCACAATTTTTGTGCTATTTCAACAATTCATATATCTAAACATTCAGCTCATTCATGTGAGGGGTGCTATGACCTTTGGTGTTTCAGCTATTTATACTTTTTTAGCTATTTCACTTTTTATAGCCCCTTTTTTGCCATTGCAAATAAATGGAGCTTTTTTTCATCATCCTTAAAATCCTTTAAAATGTTTCTAAATCTTTACAGTACCTTACACATTTGGTTTCGGTTATGCTCTTTTTCACTTTCTTGTGCTAATTTTAGCTACATTTTTCTAATTATAGCTTTTTTTCTGCTGTTTCAGCTAAAATTCTGCTTCTTTTTGCTAGTTAGCTTTTCTTAGATAAATACACATTTTAGCTCATGCAACTTTTTTCAGCTAATTTCAGCAAGTTTGGGCTCCTTTTGCTTCCTTATGCTAATTAAATAATTTCCAGATTTTTTTAGCTGTTTTACTGAAATTTTCAATTGTTTTATTTATTTTCCTAAAAATTGTCACTTTTTTGTACTTTTACGCTTTTCCTGGTATTTTTTTTTTATTTTTACAGCACTTTCACTATCTAGGCACTAATTTCAACTTGTGGTTGCTAATTTTAGCTTATTTTATGCTAATTTTAGCTTTGTTTGCTTTTTTAGCTGTAGATCTGATTCTTTTTCTATTCTTATGCTTTGTCAATTTCTTGTGTTTTTTTCCTGCTAATTTGTGTTACTTATGCTTCTTCTACTTATGTTTTCAGCTATATTCAGCTATTTCAGCTCTTAGCTTTTAGCTGTTTTTTGTTGTTTTCAACTAGATTTGTTTTTTTTTTACTGTTTTTCTGCACAGTTAGGCTTTTGTTGCTTTTTCAAGTTGAACTTGCATTAATACTTTTGCTATTAAATATTTTCAGCTCAATTTTAGCAACTTTCAGCTTAAATTTTCAGCATGGAGCATTCACACTAGCATTTTTGCAGGAAATATAATTTCTCTAGTTTCACTTTGGTATCATGGAATTGTGTGTTTTTATGTCTGCCATCTACATATTTCATGAACTGCTCTGATAATGTTGACGAAGTGTCAACCACAGCAAATCAACAGAAAGGTTATATAAAAACCTTTTATTGCTGATTATTTTGGTTGCAGCAATAATGTATGGAGTTGTGTGGTTTTTCTTTTCTTTGTGGTAGTTTTCATGATATTCCTCTCAAATTGAAGCAATTTAAAATGCGATTTTATGCTTTCTCTTGATTTCCTTTAGCGGGTGAAGCCAGAGGATTAACCCAGACTTGACCCACATCTGCACAGTTTGACTGACTCAGAAACAGCCACCATTATTAGTCTTCCCTGCATTCTTCAGAGAGATTTAATTTAATCCAAATCTCCAATAAAAAAAAACAGAAAATTTGTCCTCAAGCGTTAAATTTGAAAAACAGAAATTGTGAAAATAAGGAAGATTATCTCAGTTTTGTCAGGTGAGGAACAAGATATAAAACTGATAACAATAAACAACATCTTAAACAACCTAATGGGAATTTTTGATTGCCTTTATTTTCCCGCTTCAGTGAAAAACCAGATGTAGAAAAAAATGACCTTAAAAAAGTTCTGAGGCTGTAATATAAAGAGAAGCTACTGTTTGTCTCAGAATGTTCTAAAATAAAAAAGACACAAGAATTTATTCCAGTTTTGAGGTTTATCTCTAAATTGCTCTTAGTCCTTAGTATTTTTCTGCCATCTCTAAGCTTTTAAACACCAAGTTTATTTTTGATCTTTAGCATTTCTGCACAGCTCGGCTGATCATCCGTGTCACAAACCGTTGGCAGCCATCAGTAACATTTCTGCGAGGACGTGCCTTTTTTTTCCAAAATGACGAAGGCTTCGTGGCCTCTGTGTTTTCAGCTGGAGATGAAATACACAACATCCTGTTTTCAGTGCTAAGAAAGACTGACATGTGAACATAGCGTGAGTTATAATCACTTTAAATGCCACCAACTATAAGAAGAATCTCTCACACTTCCTCTCAGTGAATATGATTATGGCTCCAATCGTCAAACTGGATGAATTGGACTGACGCTCTGACTGCAGAACATTTACAGAACGTCTCCTGGCAGGACATAGAAGGGAAGTTTTACAGCTTTTCTGTTTGTTGCTTTTAAATAACTGAAGAGATGTTTTACTTTAACAAGTTTGTTTGGTTGGTTGGTTGGTTGTTGCTGTGAGCAACAGTTTTGTTTAATTCAAAGTTTTTTTTTTAACAACAATCATTTAAAGTTGATTATAAATATGACTGATTTCAGAGGATTTTATTTTTGTCTTGTTTGTTGGTTGATTGGTTGGTTTGCTGGTTGTCTGACTAAATGTTTGTTTGGTTGGTTGGTTGGTTGGTTGGTTGGTTGTCAGTTTGGTCAATTAGTTGCTTAGTTTTTTGTTTGTTGGTTGGTTGGTTGTTAAGATGGTTGTTTGGTAGGTTATCATGTTGGATAATTTGTCAGTTGGTTGGTTGTCAGTTTGGTCAATTAGTTGCTTAGTTTTTTTGTTGATAAGTTGGTTGTCTAGTTCTTTCTTTTTTGTGTGCTTGTTGTTTTGTTAGTGTTATGATTGGTATAGTTGTTGATTAGTTGTCAGGTTGGTTTGTTGGTTATAAGGTTGGATAGTTTGTCAGTTATTTGGTTGTTTCTTTATTGGTTGTCTAGTTCTTTATTTATTTGTGTGCTTGTTGTTTTGCTAGTGTTGTGATTGGTTAGTTGTTGATTAGTTGTCAGGTTGGATAGTTTGTCAGTTATTGGGTTGGTTGTTGTCTAGTTCTTTAGTTTGTTTGTTTGTTGTTTTGCTGGTGTTCTGGTTGGTTAGTTGTTTGTTTTTTTTAATTGTTCATCAAAGAATTAGAAAATGTTGGCATATCTGAGACCAGAAAAATGTCCAATCGTCAAGTCCTTTAAAATAATTATAGGTTTGATATTAACACAGTATTTTTTTCCTAACAGAATGAAAACTTTTGAATAAAATAAATGTCACAACATTTTGTTCTCTTAATTTAGTGCAGATTGTTGAATGTCAAATGGGAGGAAATTGTTCAATTAAACTCAAACAGCAGCAGGATTTTATTCCTCCTGTCCGTCTCACTGCTCATATAAAATTTACTATGATCTAATGAAACAGTTGTATTGACTGCCTTTGATTTGTGATCTTGTAGCCCCCACCTCTACACTGTTCTTGTTATTTTAACTGATCAGGAATTCAGTGGATTTCAATAAAAGTATGGCTCATTTGTCGGATCGATGAACACAAACCACCACCAGCCTTCCTGCTGTCGTCAGTGAGCTTCGGGTCACGGGGTGTAAATCACAGAGAGGGTCAGCAGGGGGTCAAATCATTTAGATTTTCTTTACAACTAAAGAGCAGCAGCTTCATCATCATCATCACTGACTGCGGGGAGGCGAACAGCTCATTGTGTTGATACTTCGCTGTTGCTGCAGTTTGTTAAACAGCTGCTCTCCAGGATGTGGGTATAAATCAGACGTGTGAACATTTAAAGGATGATTTGTTATCGTGCACAGCTGTTAAGGTTTTTGGTTCAGATTTTAAAAGAAATCCAGCTTCTTTGTCTTTATTTCCTCTTAAATTCAACTCCAAACGTCCTCCGTTCTTTTTTGGACAATTCCTTTTTTGTGACCACTACCTGGTTTCTTAGAAGTTATAGATTTTACTTAACTTCAAAAATAAATGAGCTATGATTGCTTTATCAGTGCTTTGGTTTTATATACTAACCACTAAATTAGACGTTTTGTCATTTTTATTATTTTTGCAGAGATAGAAAGTAGAATTTCTGATTTATCTTTGTTATTAAATGCACCATCATTATAAACCTATAAAAGCAACAATTCTTAATCTCAGCCAATCTAAAGCAAAACTAGATTAGACAGAGAAGCAGGTATGAATCCACAGTAAAGCTTCAGGGTTTAAGAAACCAAAATTAGATGAAGCGAATGTGACCGGTAGGTTTACCCCCGGCTGTCAAACATTACTCAGCATTTTCAGCAGTAATGTAGTGTTTTATCACCCAGTCATGTTTGCTCTCCTGTGCTTTGCTCAGTGATTATTTCTGTAAGTACTTTTGCTGCCTTTTCTTGTTTTTGAGCCTCCGTCTCTGTCTGCGCAGCTCTCCCACAAACATGACGACTTTCTCCTCGTTTCATTTTTGCATCCAACGAGTTTGACTTTTTTGCATTTGATAAACGGGATGTGATAATGTTCAGCCGACGTCACAAACAACAACAACATTAGAATTATTTACTGTCGCTGACTTTTTTTCTCCTGTGGTTCCATCAGAACGAGTGAATTTCCTTGACGTGAAGCCGTGAATGAGTCAGTGTTGGTCAGTTCAGACTCAGCATCCTAATGATTGTTCTGACACTGAATTTTTCAGAATTTACGCAGATTTGCACTGAATAAGAAATGCATGATGATGTTTACCCTTTTGCAAGTTTGCTTGTGTTTTTAATTTCCCTGTTTTTGCAAGCAAAGTATAAACTGTACTGACTTTGTGTTGGTCCGGATCTTTGCTTGTTAGTATAATTTGGCAGCTTTTAAATGTTGGTTTTCATGGTCATATGGTTGTGACCAGTGGAGGTAAAGCCTTGCCGTTATTAAGATCTGGAAATGCCTCTTTCTGTACGTGCAAACTGGACAGCCTTCACCCTGTCTGACCAGAAGGCCGTGACACACTGTGCTGTAACACCCGTGACTCACTGCTTCTTCTGTTCCTGGATCTGTGAAACCTCATCCTACCCTCCTTTACGATCCCTGCACTGCTCCCAGACCTCACACAGCCCGGTGTTTTCTCCACAGCTCGGCTGAGACGCTCAGATGGACCTAAGGAGAAATCCCTCCCACTCCCGCTGACGTCGCCTCGGCTAATGACAGGGACGGTCAACTCATCCTTCTTTTTTACAGCAGACGGGTCGAGGCAGGAGGATCTGGGATATTTATACTTTGGAGATTTAATTTGACGCGTGGAGTTTCATACAAATCTGGACGGTTCTTAGTTCAGACTTGTTTGCAGTGCACTTTAAACTAATAAAAGAGCAAAGAGGAGAGGACAAAATGGAAGCAAACACTGGTGGCAGAGCTCTGGTTAGAATAAGTCAACATGTAAAGTAGCATTTATAGAATGATTACAGCATTTGTTCATTTTGTTACAGTAGTGGTTACACGCAGGAAGGCTCATTACAATATGCTCTTGTCCTGTGGCACTTAGCACCCAGCAAGATGGCCGCCACAAATCTTATCTTGCGGCATCAGTGGTCATTCTTTGTTTTAGTGTTTGTAGGGATTACATAAAGTCTAAAAGAACATCATGCTTCTAATGTCTTTTTCTCTGGTTTTACTCTTTGGTTTTAATTGGACCATGAGGTGAGTTTAGATTAGTGAAATTGTGTTTTGGACACATAATAGGCCCACATGACACAAGAGTTTAAGTGAAGAGTAATTTGAAGAGAATTACTGTGGAAAAGGAAATATGGCGGCTGAGGTTTGATCTCCCTGTGGGTTTGCCGCCTCCTTGTTTTTGGCTTACATCTGCTCCTTTTGTCTTTTCACATCAACACATCAGCTCAGGAGCAAAGCAGCTCTCAGACAGAAGCAGATGACATGTTGGAGATCAAAAACTTTGAACATCCTGAGCAGAGAGGAGTGGCTTTGTTAAGACAACGTAGACAAGGTCAAACACCTGTCAGACATCCTTCAACCTCCCTGTCTTTATTAGACCACACCTCATATCACCAACAACTTCTCAACATCCTTTGCTTCATGATTTACTTTTTACAAGAAGCTTAAAAAGAACAAAAAGTATCAGTTTTTAAAGTTATTATGTTACAAAAATCACTATCCTGTCCACAAAGTCACAATCAAAAGTTATCTTCAATACACCCTTTGAGCATCAACAGGATCACCATTGTGAACTCCAAATCTTTCATGAAAGAAGGCGGGTGATATGCACTCCTTGAAGAAACACTATTATTTCCTTTCACAACATGTCTGCTCTAATGCTGACCTGGAGTGCACCCAGTAAAGATGCAAGTGCATAAAGGCCTTTGTGTGTTTGCAGGCTTGTTACAAAGATGAATGTAGTGTTTATAAGGATGAATACGGTGTGATTATGAAGATAAATAAGGTGATTAGACCTCTTGTCACCTCCTCTATGTCGGCTGTGCACAGGGAGGCAGAGGCTGTTGGCGTATAACACACAAGACCCATTACCTTCGTACCCACAGGGGATTTATTTACATACCTGTGCATGCACCTAGGCCAGGACGCTCCTGTGTTGTAACTCAGTTTCTATTTGTTTCTCTGTGGTTAAATGAGCCATGCATCAGGTACAGGGGTTGAACAATGAAACTGAAACAGCTGTCATTTTAGTGTGGGAGGTTTCATGGCTAAATTGGACCAGCCTGGTGGCCAATCTT
>JARVGW010000194.1:16696408-16719075 GCA_031762495.1 Anablepsoides rubrolineatus
TCTCTGTCAACTCTCTCTGGTTTCATTTAAAAGAGCCGATCATCAGATATTGTCCAGGATTAACCTTCAGGGTGGATGTAATATATTTATAAAATTTAGTTTAAAATGATAAGAACTACAGTATTTTTACAGTCTTTATTTTAGAGTTAAAATAAATGTTTATCAAAAGAAGTCTAATGTTACAACAAATCGTAGATCCCTTTAAGTTGTGACGACACTTGGTGCATTCACATTCTAGGTCAAGTGTTTCCCTTGTAGGTCTGCTCTCCTGAACTCTCGCTCTGTTTTTCCCTCCAGGAAACTTCAAAGGAATGTGTAAACACATAGACCACTTTCCTGAGGAGACAGATTACGAAGCAGACCCATCTGAGTACTTCTTACGTGAGTATTTTCTCTCTCTCTCTTCCAAATATCGTAGGTACCAGATATTTTTCCTTGGTTGTCTCTTTTTTCGCTGTTTGTCCCAGCTTTGCCTCAGACCGGCTCCTGCTGCTCTTGGCCCGTGAGCCGGTGCCGTATCTTGCCTTGCTTTTAGAACGAGGCCGGCCAGGCTCGGCCCTGCCAAGCAGCTCATCTGTTTTTACTGCTTGACTGTGTGTAACATAACGTGCGGTGTTACAGTCAGCTGTGTACCCTGTAAACACAGGGCCATCGATTTCTGCTCCTTTTCCCCTTGTGCAAGCAGGACAGAGATGCTTGCTGGAGCCATTTGTTTACTAATCCTCAAATCATGATGTGTCTGAACATTTGTTGTTTTAACTAGGTTTTCAATAAATCAATTTATGCTGTTTCTCAGCTAATATTAATTTTTAAATGACCCCTCTTAGCTATGTCGCATATGTGCCGTGCCTACATTGTCAGCTTTAGAGGCATGGGTCTTGGGTCTCAGTAGACCTCTTTCTGCCCCGCCCCAGTGTTGCCAACTCCTGAGCAAGAAAAGTCCCTATTGGCTGTCCTAAAAGTTGCTAAAAGTCACTAGATGACGCCATCACCTAACCTGCATATTGGGATGTTTGCCAATAATGTAGAATTGCGCTATAGGAGAGATGATAAAAAGAAAAAAAGTGAAGAAAAATACTAAATATGTTTAGAACTGCAATTAAACTTAATGAAATAAAAATAACTTTATGACTTCAATGCTTGGTTATGGTTATGGTTCCAGTGGGGGGTGGGGGTGCTGCACGATGCTTCCGTCGGACCATTTTAAGGAAGGGGGAGGGGCTCACCACATCACTCGCTGCTCGTGGAGTGCTGTCGCCAAAGCTTTTAAAAGTATCCAAAAACACCGGGAAAAGTCACTAGATTTGTCGCTAGTCACTTTTTGGAAAAAAAAAAGTCACTAGATCTAGTGACAAAGTTGCTACGTTGGCAACACTGCCCCCCTCTTGCAGTTTTCAGTGATCACACTGCAAAAACTGTCCTTCTAACCAAATTTTAAAACCTTATATTCAGCCAAAAATTCGTTTTTATCTTATTATGAGACTGATTTACTAAACAAGAACTGAATGTGTCAGAATAATAATCTTGTTTTCAGAATGTGTCAGATTATTTCTCCTGTTAGCCTGAAAATTTGACTCAAATTAAGTCAAAAATTCCTGCCAATGAAGTAAGAAAATTTTACTTGGTAAGATTTGTGAAATAGGGAAAAACTGAGTCAAATCAAGTATTTCATGAATCTTACCAAGTAAAATGTTCTTTCTCCATTGGCAGAAATTTTTGACTTAATTTGAGTCAAATTTTCAGGCTAACAAGACAAATAATCTGACACATTCTAAAAACAAGATTATTATTCTGACACACTCAGTTCTTGTTTAGTAAATCAGCTTCAAAACAAGATCAAAAAGACTTTTTGGCTGAATATTAGGTTTTAAAACTTGGTTAGGACAGTTTTTGCAGTGCAGAAAGTGCAGCAGACAGCAGTGGAGGCCTCTCCGAGCGCAGAGCGGAGCGGTGCGTGCTGCCGCTGGACATCAAGTCCAGCCAATTAGGCTGCGTTTGACTCAGAGCTCTGAGCGCTTGTTCCAGTCCGTCTGTGCAATGAGAGCAGTTAGGAAATCAGCTCCGGTAAATGGTTTGTACTTCACCAGAGCTGTGGAACAGGCAGATCAGACTCATAATGAAGGGAGGCCTTGTTTGTTTTTTGTTTAACTGTATGTTAAACTCATTTCACGCTGCGATTGGAGGAGAGGGCCACAGCCTCCCAGTGGCTTGCCAATTAGGACACTCACATCCATAAATATTTCAGCCTGGATCTTATATGGGTCAGGCCTGGTTTGATGGCTGTCTTTTTTTGCATCTCTTCACCCTTATACCCATAGTAGCTGATGTCAGGAGTAAGCAGGGTATAAGATTCTGACAGGATGATAACCTTGAGTAAAAATACTCCAGCTTCATGGTACAAAACATCTAAAAAAAATAAAATAAAAGATTCTAAAGCGATTGTACAGGTATTACTGAAGTAACACTGCAAGTCTGACAAGCTGACTTCCATAGGGAGCGTTTAACGTGGTGGCTCTTTGAAAATGTGGCCAAACATAACAGAATATTTTTATACCAACAACAGAAATTAATTTGTATGCAAATCAATACTAATTCTAGCCTGTTATGTACTTAAATAATACAATTTATTTCTATGATATTTCTCTTAAATCAATTAGAATTACATTTAATGTTATGAATGGCTTGGTTGAATAAATGCAGGACTGAGTGAGGGTGGCAAAAAAAAAACACTGGCGTGGCAGCAAACTAAATACAAAGACTTTGGCTTGAGACTTGCGCATCAAACAGTTAACAAGGATCTGACAAACACTGAAGACACTAAACAGAATATAAAGGGAAACTAATGAGTAGCAACAAGAAACACCTGGGAGAGAAACATTAGGGTCAGGTGTGAGTGGGCGGGGCTGGAGCAAAGACAGACAGGAGGAAAATAGAGTGACATAAGAGACAATCAGAATAAAGTCAAAATAAAACATGAAACCAGACAGAACAGAACATTTAAGAATGGAACGAAGAAAACAAAGGAAGATGGTTTTATAAGATCCAAAGGAAACTGGGAGAAATGAGAGTAACTAGAAATAGAAAGGAAGAGAGATTATGAACTAGATGGAGATTGGGACACACCGGACTTAACAGCACACTCTTTATAATAAAAAACATGAAGATGGAAACTGTCAGTATTGCGGAATGACAGAAACAATAGAACATGTAATTTCTATGTAAAAGATATGAGAGACAGAGAAGAAACATGATGGAGGAATTCAGAAGGATTAAAGAAACATTCAATATATCAAATTTATTACAGAAAGATTCAGGAAGCAAAAGTATTAACATTTTAATTAGATTCTTAAAGAAAACAATGTAAATTGACAGAATATGATTGTGTGTATGTACGTATATATGTATATATATATATTTAAAAAATTTTTTGTACAATTAAATATGGAAAAGAACTTAGCAAATACAAGTACAAAAAGAGTCAGAGAAAATATTTAAAGTAATGCAGCATTTTCACCCACACTCCATTCTAGTAGGTGGCGATAATGCACACCACAAGTTGTTTGCCAACCGCCAATAAAATATATGAAGAAGAAGAAGAAGAACATTACATTTAAAGAATTTTAAGACTATATAATAAGAAAAATTTAAAAAGAAAAATGCCTGAAAAGTTCAGTTGTACTAGTTTTTAATGAAATTTGGTATAAACTATATACGGTATTTTTCTTGTTTTGCAGCTCTGAACACATTTTGTTAGTGCATCAAGTAGCTTGAATGGCTTTTTGATGGTAAAGGTTGCAGACCCCTGATCTAAACCAACATACAAAGAATTACAATAATCCAAACGAGATGTAATGAGAGCATGAATCACTTTTTTGAGGTCTTTGGTATGGCTTCACCTTAGCTATAAGTCTTAGCTGGAAAAAACTTGATTTCACCTGTTTGTCCAATTAGAATGCATTATCAAAAATGAAACCCAAAGCAGTTGTATGAAGCCAGAGGACCAAGATTGTCAGGAGAAATGTCTTTACCAAAGCTGATGACTTCTGTCTTACTTTCATTTACATTCAGGAAATTCAGTTTCACACCTGGTGTTTCCATAATGAGGAGCTAACTCCACCTCTGGGGGGCACAGAAAAAAATCTGCTCCATCATGCAGGCGAGGGGGTTACGCAACATGAAAGTGTCACTTCAGGTGAACGTGGAGGGGACACGCTGGTGATGTCATCAGAAGTAACGACAGAGAGGAAAAGAGGGGCTGTTTGATGATGTGGTTGCTGAGCAGAAAAAAAACACAAATCTGAGAACGGTCTGCAAAACATGCCAGCCTTCTCCAACACAAAAAACAACACCCTCACACTAACAAATACAACACACACATCAGTTGCTTCATGTGTGTGTGTGTGTGTGTCTCCACAGCGAGGCTGTTTACACATCCACACTGGGTTATATAAGCCAGCTGAGGCTCACTGAAGCGCCAGTGGGTTTTTAGATCATGCCGCGCTGGAGCTCCCATCATCCACTGCTCTACTGGGCGCCAAGCAGCTGAGAGAGAAGAAAGAGGGGAAGAAAAACGCCTCGTTATGCAAGCAGCTAAAGCTAAAACCCAAAGAGCAGGAGAGGTGGCTCTGATCTCTGCAGACATGACTTTAATAATCTGGAGTTTCTGTAAACAGTGTCATAACACCACGGTTCTGACACAAATCAAGAAATTCAAATGTTTTTTTTTTTTATAATTTTCTTTCTGGTTCAGATGATGAGTCCAGTCACCTCTTCAGAAGACACAATGACAAAATGAGCAGTTTTTGTTGCATAACATGGAAGAAAAGTGTCCATTAGCCGTAACATTTTGATTTATTTTACTTTTTCATTTTTTAGACAAAAACTGAAAATCAGGATCTGACTGCAGCAAAGGTTTTGTGCTTCTATTATCTACTAAGAACAGAACCAATATTTTTAATTTTAAATAATCAAATTTGTTGTTTTTTTTTGTTACATTTGAATTAACCTTATAATAAATGTCGATTCTGTCCAAAAACCCACAAATTATAGAAATAAAAAACAAAAATAAATATTTTTGATCAAGAATCTAAGAACAGTTTGTAAAATTAGCTTGAACCAAAGCCAAAATTGAAAAATTTGTTCAGTTCTTCATTACTTTTTGTGACTCTCGGCTGTTTTTGTCAGTAAATATAATAATTTCTGCCACATCGGGTGTCAGAAGGTCAGGTTTTGGTGTTGCACAAAACAAAACAATTTATTTTTGTTGTTGTGTTATTTTTTTTGCGTTTTCTTTTCCTCTTGGCAACACTGCAGCAACATTTCCAACCACTTCAGGCACATTAGCTTGCTTCACATCAAAAGCCACTTTGTTCTCACCCATCAGCCCACTGTAATCCCTCCGTCCCCCCACTGTGTCCCACTTTCAAACACACACTGACATCATGAGCATACACTAGATTTTAAGTATTAATGTTGGTTTGGCTGCTCAGAATCCAAATATTAACTTGGTTATTTTGACTTTTGTGAGTTTAATTTGGGCAGAAAATGATCTGAACTAAACAGAACATCTGTTAGACTTTAAAATGTAAGTTTTTATTCATATTTTAACTGGAATGAAAAGTCATTAATCAGCTTTAAAAATGTGATAATGAATTAATCTTGTTTGCTAATATCTTCTTTTGTTTGCACTTATCTCATCTTAGTCAATTAAAGTTTAGTTTAGTTTAATTTAGTTTAGTTTAGTTATTTCAAACATGTATAGAAAACAAAATAAAAAATGATAAAAAGTGATAACAAAATTAACATATTTGAAAAGAAAAGGGAAGAAGTAAAAAACTTATTTAATCCCACCCTTCTCCAAAGCTAATTAAAAAAATAATAGTAAATTCTTCTTTTCCTTATTCTAAGTCACAATTTCATAAAGACTAAAAATATTGGTTTACTTACTAAATTAAATAATACCAGAATATATTCATAAACGTAACTGTACATCTACATACAGTGTATATGCATACACACATACATGTACATACACATGTACACACATATATACACAGCCCCAAACATCTCCATATATTGCAAAAAATAAACAAAAATAATAATAATAATAATAATAAAAAGTCACACTCAGCATCCCTATATCTCTTGAAAATAAAATTTTTATACCTCTCCTTTAATTTTTTTATGTTTGGACATTCCTTAAGTATTTATTTATCATTATTTATTTAAAAATAATAAATTGAAACAAACTTGATGGCCGTCTTTGTTTCCTGCTGTTTGAGTCGCTCTGACGTGGATGAGGTGCCCTGGGGGGCTCGCTGCAGACTGGACGCTGGCCTGAGCTGGTTCTGGTGCTGGCCGATAAAATCGATGGGTCTGGGGCGAGGGCTTGTAGGGCAGAGCAGGGGGGGGAGGGTGGCAGCGACCCCGAACGGACTGCGTGTCACACACGACCCGTTAACTCTCAGAGGAGAAGCTATAACTCCCCGCTCACTGCTGCCACAGCCACGCTGACTGTTGTGCATTTTGAGCAAATTAAAACATAATCGTTTCTGCCCTGACTGACTGAGTGAACGTAAGCCCTCTAACTTTAGATTTTATTAAGAGGAAATAAAGAAGCAGCAGAACTTGTAAAAGCCAGCTGAAAGAGCGTGTCATTGTTAACTTAGATTGAACCAGACAGAACAAGCTGAGCTGTATTGTTGCCTGAACATTTATTTATCAGCTGTGTGAGGAAACCTTTATGCTATCCCAACCTAGGAGGGAAATTTACCAGATAATATATAAAAAGCTACGGAAGAGCATTGCATTCACCTAATAAAAAATATTTGACTCCTGATCTCATAATTTTGAGATCAGGAGTCAAATATTTTTTTTATTAGGTGAATGCAATGCTCTTCCGTAAAAAGCAGAATCAACGTGAGAATCAATCTGAAGCTAAAACAACTCTGGCTGTTTGAGAAGAACCAACAAACACCCTGGCCTGCACTCTCAAAGAATTCCTTTTGTTTAAATGAAATCATAAAAATGTGCTTTCAAAGCTGTAAACTGATGTGTTTTAAGGACAAATGTTTGTTAGTTTACTCCCGCATGCATGCAAAATATCTGATTCAGTTTAAGTTTTATTTTTTTCAACCATTATTGTTGAAAATGTTTTCTTTATTGAAGTTAGTGTCTAATAACATAGGTGAAGTAGCCTAAGCATACTAGTCGCTAGCTTCTCAAATGCTAAGACCAGCTTATCCATGCTAGTTGCTAGCCTCTCTGATGGTAACGTCAGTGTGGCTGCCCGATCCGTCCTAGAAGGATTGTTTTTAGCATTTAGCATTTCGCTAAACTGATGACAGAATTTATTCGATTTCAGTCTTTCATCACCTGCAATGTTTCTTAGAAAAGGCAATGTTTGCAACAGCTGTGGATTTTTATTCAGGAAAAAAATAAAATGAAGATAAGATGAGTTATAACATGATTGTCTAGAAAACAGTCTGCAAGTTATAAATAAATATATATGCATCATAAATCTATATTTTATTAATCAAAATGTATACAATATTAAAACTGTTTTCAGAATATAAATAAACCCACCTTTATAATTAAGTATAGAAATAATTATTTTCCGTATTTTTTTCCTAAATCGAGCACATTTCAGAAGTCTATCATTTAGTGCATGTGCAAATGAGCTGACAGTACGGATCATGGTTCCAGGCTGGATCAGGCAGCCACAGGGCTTATCTATGCTAGTCTTTAGCCTCTCCAATGCTAACGCAAATGACTAGTCTCCTTCTCATTTGCCAGTGCCGGCCTCTCACTTACCCCTGCTGGCCTATCATTAATCAGATCAATAGCTGGATTAGGAATAGATAAAGCCTCCAACAGCTGGTTGCACAATAGTCTTAACTTCAGCCCTCATGCCATATATTTTAGTGGAAACGGTTCTGGGATCCGTCAGCTTCAGAACCACCAAAAGTTTTCACCAACATCACTGCAGTGCTTTGAAGCAGATCGGTGTTAATGCAGTTTGAAATGTAATTAGACAATCTTTTATTGCTGTTAACGATACAAACAGTTCTCTTTATGTTCAGCAGATTCACAGGTGCTGATTTGAGGGGGTGTTTTTTTTTTTTTTTTATCGGAGGAGGAGGCAGCTGAGCTGAGAAAACTAGAATAACCAGAAAAATGTTGGGACTGTATGGAAAAGATATGGATTTAAGATGAATTCGCACAATGATTTGCACTATTACTCTGCTGTAATTGCACATCTGTGTTTCTTGTCGGCATTGTGATTCTTCACTTTATAGTTATTGTTTTGTTGAGATTGTTTTGCACTGAAAACAGACAATTTCTGATTCCTAATGTTGGATTCTGATAGTCTAATGTCTCTAAAACAAAACATATCTTTCTCTATTCTTGCACAATTCTTTATATTATATTTTTTATTAATATGCCTAGTCAGTGTTAATTCTTGTTCTGTGTGCACTATCTATAGTTTGTAAAATAACTAGTGTGTGGACCTCTGTACTGATGCTGCAATAAAGACAATAAAGGCTATTTCTATTCTATTCTATTTTTTAAAAGCATGAAGTGCTTTTTATATTTTACTGATACTGAAAATTGAAAGAATCTAAAGATTATTTAGTGTAGAAACTCAGGATCAGATAGTAGAACATTAAAAAGGGGTCACCACTGCACCATGCCCCGCAGGCATTCTGGGTTTGCTGTACCCGAGCAGGACGTGAGCTCACAGTTCACCTCAGGAAAGTTGTTAATGAAGAGTCATTTGATTCTCTCCAGCCACCGGTCTGCCACTACGGCCCACACGCTCCATTCAGCTCACCGACGTGTGGGCATCTGCAGAGGCAACAGGTGCAAAAAAAGAGGAAGATGGGCGCTTATTATCATGCGTGATATTTTAACACCAGCTGCTCAGCTTCTTCGTTTATTTTTTTTTTTAAGTCTCAAAATGTCATGTACCCTACGTGCTGCGAAAATATCTGCTGTGAAAAGTTGCAGCTAAATTACAGCTACCTTGAGAAAATAATTTAACACCAGGTCCCGCTGTGAGAAGATTTCCTGTTGACTTAACCTTTTACACAAAACCTTTAGTTTGATTTGTTTGATTTCAGATCATGATGCTGCTTTTAGAAATGACACAAAGTAAAAACGCTAAATATTGACTTTTATATTTAAACAAAACTTCGAGGCTTTGAAATATTTCTTCCTCCTGTTGCTAACCTGAACTAAACTGTTTTATATGTTTTTCCATGGATTTGGCTATTTTTTCTTTTTGTGTGTGTTTTATTTGATGGGGAGGGGTGATGAGGGGGGTCAACAAGCTCATTGGTTGGGAAGAGGACTATGGAAGGACTGAGGAAGAGGAGGAAGAGGAGGAAGAGGGGTAAGGGGGGAATTATTTAAATCAGGGGTCTGTAACCTTTATGATCAAAAGAGCCATTTCTGTTCCTTTTCTCACTAATAAAATGTGTCCGGAGCCGCAAAACAAGCTACAACTGATTATCAACTGGTGGTCCACGGGCCTTTTCAAAACCTTTTCGGGAACCTTTACGGTCAGTGGAGGTGACATTATAAAACTAAAAAAATATTATTATTATGATGTTTATTACTATACACATATTTTTATGTAGTCTTTAAATTATTTAAAGGTAATTCTGATAGATTTGAGAGAAAGGTCATAGAAAGAAATTGGAATATTTAAGTAAACAACAGGCTACCATGAGCTAACATGTTTTACTTTTGTATTAGTAGTATTGATCACATATTTGCATACAAATTGATTTCTCTTATGGGTATAAAAAAAACAAAACAAATAAATAAATTTGTTCTGTTATATTTGGTCTATAGTTTATAAACTGTGTTGGCAGAGCCATACGACATCAGTTCTTTAAGTTATCCATTTCATCAACAGTTAAAGATGTTTTCGCTAACATATAAGAGCTGAATGGGGGTGTTGTGGGGCAGGAAACTGAAGTTATATCCTTCAGGGTCATCATGGCCTCAACCTCGCCGCTAATCACGGCTCTCCGGAGAGCGTCCTTTCATGGAGGCTGAACAAAGCCTCCAGAACGATGCGGCGAAGGTCGCCTCTGTCGTTAGCTGTTCGGACAGGAGGACGGGGGTCAAAGATTTCATTTGAGTGAAGGGCTGAAAAAAAAAAGAACAGCGTTTTACCGCTTTGTCCCAGGACTGTAGCCACCATCACCCTGAGATAATCACCTTTCAGCTTCTGTAACAGATGAACAACTAACGAGCAGCTAACGGACGGTGGTGACGTGATGTTGTCAGCTGCTCAGGCTTCTCACAAACAAACAGAAGATTTTATTGCGTTAAAGATTTAAACAGTCCCACTCCCTTACTGCAGTATCATTACTGTGATGTGACAGTAACAGTACACAGTAGTAAATTATATAAATACTAATGCCGAAAATAAAAACTTTTCTGAAAATTTCATTTAGACAAATGAACAAAATGAGAGAAAAACAAAGTTTTTTTTGTTCTCATTTTAGCAAAAATAATCTCACGTCTAATACTAAAAAATATATATATATATACATATATATTTGGTTTATTCTAGTTGTATATACAAGCAGTGTGCAACCAGTAAATACAGTACAAAGTTTCTCAATATGTCCCATGATGGACTGGTGTCATGTCCAGGGTGTCCTCCACCTCCCTGTGATCCTGCACAGAAAAATCAGATAAACAAATACATGGATGGATACATCATGTATTATAGGATGTGTGAATTCAGTGGCTACCAGAGGTTTATAATAATTAAGTAAATGTACTTTACAGTAGAGAGGAGCTCTGCCTCCCATTCTACTTTTAGAAACTCTAGGAACCACAAGTAAACCTGCAGTCTGAGAGCGAAGTGCTCTGTTAGGAAAATATGGAATAATAAGATCTTTGATATAAGATGGAGCTTGGTTGTTGAGAGCTTTGTATGTTAGAAGTAAGATTTTAAATTCTAATTTCTCATCAGTGAGATACATTTTTACCAAAGTCATTTTCTGTTAAGATGTTTTTACTTTTACTTGTTTTTTTGTTTTTTTCCAAGTACTGTATAGACATCTGGTGGCTACGCTGTCCTTTTTTTACTCACCCAGCAGGAACTAACAGGTACCAGCAAGTACTGGTCCCCTGATTTCCTGTCAGCTTGTCAGTTTCCGCCTGCCTCCCCCTGAGGGATGCTGCTCTGCTTAAACATGCCTCCAGGCAGGATCCAACACTCTGACAGGGCCGGTCCTTAAGAGATGAAGATGTGTAACCTTGAGAGGAAGGTGACGAAGGAATGATTGTAAATAGTTTGCCTCGCTGCCTGGGTGGATGGTTATTGTCGTGTGGCCATCTTCAGCAGATGGGAATCAGCTCTGAAACTCAGATATCTGAGCTTCATCAAACAATAAGCCACACTTTTATTTATATATGAGCACAACAAGTGCAGAACACATCCGGGCATAAAGAATCTGTAGGAACTCCAGCCCAAAAATGTTTTTATTATTTTATCTCTGAAGTTATAAAATACGACGGAGTATTCAGAATATTATGAGTTTAAAGTCATAATATTATGAGTTTAAAGTCATAATATTGTAGCCTTTACACAAAAAGCCTGCCGTTCTCACTGCAATAAAATAAGGAATGTTGAGCAAATTGTCAAGTTGTTCTTTAGTATTGCTATGAATAAATAGTTAATCTTTTAGCACATTAGGATCAAATTATCAGTAGCAGAACTTGGAAATTGTGCAAACGACTACAAACTGAAGCTGTATTGTAATTAATGGATGTATTGACAGATTTAGTCGTCATGTAGCTAATTTGGATGAAAACATATTAATCTAACAGTGACCCGAGTTATCATGGACTACTTTAAAAACACAAAAGGTGTGGAGAAAATGAGTAATGAGAAATCGACACATCATGATTACAACTTTAGTCTTGTAATATTATGACTTTATTCTCATAAAATTTTGACTTTAATCTCATAATAATAATTTTAAAAAATCTTGTGTGGCCCTAATACTCCGTCATAATAAGGAGTGCTTAAATAAGTGTTTTTAGCATTGAAGGTAAAAAATATATATAAAAATATGTATTTAATAGGTATGAAATTTCACATTTAAATTTTGATACAGCTTCTATAAATGTATTTTTAAGTAAATTTGCCGTTGCTGAGGTAGAAAGAAAATTGCTTCTTTTTCCTCGGTTCATCTCCAAATGAGTTTCTTTACTCAACTTTTGTGTGACCTTGAGATCCCACGCCATTAAACATCTCACTGTCAACAATCAATAAATTTGGCTGCCCATTTATCCCTCTTTTGTCTCTGCAAATGTAGCTGATGGATGAAAAAGCCCCGGCGCCCTCGCTCACGTAATGTGCCGTGAACGCCCCGTCGATACTCTGCGGCGTTAAAGGTAGACGAGGACGGAGGCAGAGATTTAAAGGGTTTAGAGCAGGACACGGGAGAGGGGTCAACTCTTAGGACAACTTAATATTTAATCAGCCCGCCCTCACTGGTTACTCTAAACCCCACAATCCCCCCCGGACAAGCAAGGAGACAAGGAGAGCTGGATGAAATTTGATCCTTTAAACTGTTTTTTGTTTTTTTTTGGTGCTTTGAGCAAGTACAAATTAAGTAAGAGATGGAGAAGAAAATAGGCTGAGGGACATTTTCTGGGTGACACAGAGAGAAATGATGGTGCACAGCACACGAGGAGGTGAACAGTGCCGTTAAAAATGTCTTCATCACACATGTTCGAGCTCAGTGACCGCAGGGCCATTTCAGGCAAGGTCAAAGAGCACCATAAGCACATTATATTGTATTTAATGACATGATAAATGCAGGTAGAAGGATGTTAGGGAGTCTACTCAGACACTTTTTTAAAACAATGCACAGGGCTGGCCCTAGCCTATGTAGAGTCCTGGGCAATATTTCAGTTAAAACAGTTAACAATATAATAAATCTGAAACAGAAAACCAGAAGTTTAGTTTTTTAGTTTAGTAAATTTATTCATTTCATTTAAAAACAAAACAAAGCCACTACTATACATAACATAATTACTTACTCTCTTAACAAACTTTAATTGGATATTTAAAGGTAATAAATTTTTATGAGCCTTATACATTAACCAGCAGTTGTGTAGTGAAGCAGTTCTAGGGGGTCCAGGGGTATACTCCCCTGGAAAGTTTTGTAAAAGTTTTATTCAATACTCTACATTTTCTAGCCATTTGAAGAGCATTTTATTAAAGTCTTGGGATTAATAAAAACAACATAAAATCAGTATTTTATGAAGGTAGAACACTAAAAAAACAGACTTGAACCTGAACTTTATCTGAGCTCAGAACTGAAACTTCCATTATCCTTATTTTATTTTCTATTTACACGCTGAGTACCAGCATGTAAATAGAAAATATATCAGAAGTCTGCTTCTTACCTGCCAACATCTGCTGACATCATGAGGAACATCTGTTCATGTTAACCAGCAGCTGTGGACTGAAGCAGTTCTAAGGGGGTCCAGGGGGTTCAGCTGTTAGCTGCTGCTTGTTTTAGATCATAAGTGAAACTTCCATTATCCTTATTTTGTTTTCTATTCACACACTAAGCACAAGTATTTAATCTTGACTGCATCATATATGATACTTTTATCATGAAACATCTTCTGTACTATATAACACTCATGTAGTAACAAAACAGCCATAAATCTGAGTAACCAGTGATTATTCTACAGAATGAATCAACTCTGCTTAAAAGATATTTAAAAATGTTTCATCCTCCATGTGTGGTGCCCCCTAGATGGACGGTGCCCTTAGCATCGGGCTATACTGCCTATGTCACAGGCTGGATCTGATGATGCATGAATCATTTAAAAGAAGACAGAGTTGCTAGAATATATCTACAGATGTTTATTTGACTTTCTGTACATGAAGGACACATCACAGGCACTTTAAGAGTAGTTGATTGTTGTTGCACACAATGATGTACACATGTTGCTGGTCTGGTTCTGTTCAAATCATTGTCTGGAGACACGATTCCCCGTGCCATTCACAAAAGGTTACCTAAAGCTCTATCATGCAAAACTCTGTTGTGTCAAGTAGATCCGTTTTAGTCTTGAGATTTTCTGCTTATAAATCTTAAGCTGCAGACTTGGTCGTGCACATCTGCAAATCAGAAACGTGTTTGATAAATTGACGTGTAAATGAATGGATCACACCAAGTGTCATTGGTCCCACGTCTTGTTAACGGTCAGGGTCCCAGTAGGGAGCAAGCATCCAGCCAGCTGTGGCTTCCCCTCTGTACAGCAGCTGTTAACTGCTGCCTGTCAGCCCTCCTCTGGGCTCAGGGTGACTTTCCCACCGAGCCGTCCAGCCGCCACAAAGCCTTTGGGTTCTCGGGATAAACGAATCCAGGATAAAGAGCAACGGTGAGGGGGGGAGGGGTGATGAATGTTAGCAGGTAGGCAGGCAGATGGGCCTCTGGGACCCCCAGCTGATCCCCGTGGAGGCGGCCAAGTTCAGCGGTGAGCCACCCAGCCCGGTGTCAGCACTTTGGGGAGAAAGTGAGAAAAGTGCTGAGGCGGCGAGTGTATGGGGAGATGAGGTGAAGTGGTGAAAATTTAACCAGCCTGATGAAAGTTTAAGTGTGCATGTTAAACAGGAAGGAGTCAGAAGGATGGCAGGAGGTGACCCTGTGGGACACTTTCTCCTAGTTATTTTCCAGCGTGACTCAAATCGTGGTCTGTTACTCAAACTTTGGGCCTCTAATTTTACCTGACACCTCAGGAAGCGGCGCAGCCCTCCTCTGACCCTGACTTGACCTCTAAAGCAACATCAATACCCCACTTCTAGTTCCTGCTTCTTGATAATTGGCTGTGAGAAGGCTGTTTTGTTTCAAGGACACCGGGAGTGTTTCTCTGCACTGCAGTCTGGCTCATATACATGCCAAGAGCCTTGAAGCACTTTTTGTTGACGGTTTTTCACATGAAGGTAGTCAAAGCAACCATCAATGATCAGCCAGCATGTTCAGAGTGAAGAAGAGTCTAATATTGGGATTACATAAATTAAGTAAATATGGTATTAGAGGGTCAGCACTACAATGGGTATCTAGTTATTTGAAAGATAGGAAACAGTTTGTACAGATAAATGATGTAAGATCTAAACTTGGTAATATCACATGTGGAGTTCCTCAAGGCTCAGTACTGGAACCTAAGTTATTTATTTTATATGTGAACGACTTAGTAAATATGTCAGGACTTTTCAAATGCGTTTTATTTGCTGACGATTTAGTTAACTATAATATTTTACTGTTTATGTACAAGGCTCACAGAAACGTATTACCTTCCAATAATCAGGCAAACTTTGTTAAGAGAGACAGCTGTTATTATCTTAAGGGGATGGAAATGTTTGCGAAGCCATATTTTCATACTTGCTTCAGAGAAAAATGTACTTTAATCCAGGGTATAGTTTAATCCAGGGTATAGTTTAATCCAGCGTATAGGGTTGTGGAATGGTCTGGAAGATTATCTTAAAAATGTCAGATCTATGTATATATTTAAGACAGATAAAAGCTTGTTTGTTGACTGTATATGGAAAAGTAAAATATGAAGCTATATGAATTATTGTTTGAGTTGATGTTTTTATTTTTATTTAGTATTGTTTTGTAAATTATGTTTTGTTTGAATATATTCTGGGGATAAAAGAGGCAGACATTATAAGATTTATTTTTCTTCTGCTACCTTTCGTTTTATTTAGATTTGTGTATTTTCTTTGTTTTTTTATTGTATATAGTTATTTTTTAATGAAATGAATAAATTTTTTTAATTGAATTGAAAAAAAACAAAAGCATAAAGCTGGGTAACATGCTCGCTGTGGGGATACATGCTCACCAGTGCTGATGGAGTCTTTCACAAGCCTGATGGGGTGTTGATTAGGATTTGCTCAACCAAAAGAACCAGATGCTGTAATGGACCCAAACAAGCTTTTCTGTTTTTCCCTCCGTCCCATTGGCCGTCACTTCTTTCTGTCCTGTTTTTGCATCACCTGTGTCCTCTGCTGATCTTCCAGGTGCGGTACGAGCCTCCAGCATCTTCCCCATCCTCAGCGTCATCCTGCTCTTCATGGGAGGCTTGTGTATAGCTGCCAGTGAGTTCTACAAGTCACGCCACAACATTATCCTCAGTGCAGGGATCTTCTTTGTGTCTGCAGGTAAGTCGAACACCGAGAAGTTTAGGAGGGGGGGTGTTAGAGAGCCTGTGCTGTGTCCAAATTCAGGGGCTGGGTCCTTTGAGGGACACGTCCATCAAATCAGGGATAAAGGAGGACGCATTTGTCGGCCACATCGGAGGAGTCTTTGAATTTGGACAGTCTCCGGCGTGGCTCTGGCTGTCCAAATCAGGGACTGCTTCGTCCGAAGGGATGGGTTCGGACCCATCCCTTCGGATCCTTCTCAGTCAATCATATCCCATAATGCATTGCGGGCCAACCGGATATTTTTTTCCTACGTCTAATGGCTGTCAAAGTGAAAGAAAGGGGTACAGTTTTAAATTAAATTTAAAAGTTTTAAATGGTTGTTAATGCTTTTATCATTTGCATAGACATGTTTGGTTAGGGTTAGGGTTAGGGTTAGGGTTATGTCTCCAATTAATATATAATTTTAGTT
Organism: Anablepsoides rubrolineatus; assembly: GCA_031762495.1. NCBI lineage: Eukaryota > Metazoa > Chordata > Actinopteri > Cyprinodontiformes > Rivulidae > Anablepsoides > Anablepsoides rubrolineatus. The sequence continues at coordinate 16,713,076 of JARVGW010000194.1, forward strand.
GGTTTGTAGTTTTAGAGCTTCATATTGATATTGTAGTGTTATACAACAGCATTAATAGTCAATTTAATTTATTCTACCAATTTGTGTTGTTAGTTACATTTAAAATCTAATTCCAATTCAAACAGAATAGCCTATTGTCAACATAATTATGGAGTGTGATTTATTTTCAACTTAAAATATCTTCAAACTAATGAAATAAAAAGTTATTAGTGAAGAAAATCAGTCTGGATAACAGCAGACTGACTGCTTGTAAATATACACCAGGTCTGGACCACTCGTGAATTTTCTTTAAACTTTATTATTTAAAAATAAAATAAATTTAAAAAATAAAATAAATTGTATATACAATAAAAATACAAATCGCAAATAAAATGAAAGGTGGCAGAAAGAAGAAAACAAAATCTTATAGTATCTGCATCTTTTTCTCCCCAAAGTTAAATTTTTAAACAATAATAATCTACAAACAAGAAAAACTAAAAAAAAAAAACTCAAATTCTTGTTGAACAAGAATTTGATCGTATCTGAAAAAAAATCTTAGAATACGAAAAAATTGGTGAATGCCACAAATTCTCCTGAATCACTCGTACGCACAACTTAAGAACAAATCTGTTCGTACGAACGGTTCTTGCATGAGGCCCATTATATTTTTATCCCATTTGTTAATTTGAGCAAAATTGGACTGTTTGTGTCATTTGCATTGACAGAGCATCCAGCTCAAACAAGGTGTGTCTAGCTGTGACATACTGTATAAAAAGTACAATGACAGGTGTAGCACCTCGCAAGATGGTGACCATGAATTAAATGTGGCCGTAATGATTCATCGATTAGTGCCGATCAGTGCTCAGAATATTAGATTTGCTGTTCCAAATAAAGTTGTCGAAGAATGTCAGGATCTCTGTTCAACTGATGGGTTGTATTTTTGTCTTTGTTCTTTATCTTCCCATGGATCATCACAACAAAATCCCTCTTCTCTTGAATGCTGCCCGCCCAACATCAACATCAACCCAACAGGTCTGAGCAACATCATCGGGATCATTGTGTACATATCAGCCAATGCGGGGGACCCTTCAAAAAGCGACTCAAAGAAGAACAGCTATTCGTACGGCTGGTCCTTCTATTTCGGTGCCCTATCTTTCATCATGGCTGAAATGGTGGGCGTCCTGGCCGTGCACATGTTCATCGACCGCCATCGACAGCTGCGAATAGGGGCGCGCGCGGCCGACTACCTCCAAGGCTCTGCCATAACGCGGATCCCCAGCTATCGCTACCGCTACAGGCGCCGCTCGCGCTCCTCCTCCCGGTCCACGGACCCGTCGCATTCCCGCGACACCTCGCCGGTGGGCCTGAAGGGTTTCAGCGCGCTGCCGTCCACAGAAATCTCCATGTACACGCTCCCCCGGGACACCCTGAAGTCCTCCGGCACGCCCACCGCCACCTACAACTCAGAGCGGGACCACAACTTCCTTCAAGTCCACAACTGCATCCAGAAAGACCTGAAAGACTCGAGCCACACCAACACAGCCAACCGCCGCACCACGCCTGTATGAGGACGTCCACGCAGTGCCCGGCGAAGCCCGGCGGACATCAGGAGACACAGGAACCGCTGTGGGAGCGTTAACGCCCCCCCTCCCCCTTACCCCGGAGATATTTTCATGTTTATAGACGTTTATTCCTTTTGTTCGGCTGCATGACTTTTCCATAACCATTGTTGAGAGAGATTCAACAAGTCTGCTGTGTTCCTGAAGCGACCGGCAGAGGACCAGAGGTCCAGAGGGAGAGCTGTCATTTCTGAGGGGGGGCAGGATTTGTTCATGAGGTTCAGGGCTATGAAACGGGGGGGTGAAAGGGGGCGGGCATTTCTAAGACTCCATGTTTTCATTGCCCATCGGTTTGACAGATTTGCCCCATGAGTCCTGTTGGAGCAACAGGTCGAACTTCCCTTTAGCCACCTCACTCAGATAAACACCTCTTTTATTTATTGACTCATTTGTTTTTGTTTTTTTTTTGCATTAAAACTGTGAATTGTTACAGCTTGGGATTCAGTAAGAAGTACCCCAATCTGTAATCTCTAACAAAGGTACTATATATATATGTATTACTTTTATAAATAAATTATTACATTAATAATCGATTAATAACAGACTTTACTGAAGCAAAAAAAAAGAGAAAACTCTACCAAGTGCTGCTGAAAACACGAGAAAAGACTTTTTGTATCTCTTCACTGGAAGGTCAAGAACAAGAGAAGTTTCTGTAGGTCGCAGCGACTGACTGACGCCACCGGAGGCAGACGGTCAACAGTAGAGTAATATTTATTCTTTCAATAGAACCTTCTCCTCTTTTTCTCAATCTCTGTTCCCTTTCTTTTCTCGGAGGAGGGAGGGGGGGTCGTAATGCAAGCGCAGGACCCCTGAACATAAAAAAAAGCCGAATAAGAGTCAAAGACTCCAAAAAGTTCTGCAAAATTATAAAATGAAAGGAGCAGAGAGGAAGAAAAAGAAGAGGACGCCAAAAACAGAGTAAAAAACGAGTTAAACAAGAAATAGAAGAAGAAAAAGCTAAGAGACTCAAAGTTTCAGAAATTAAATGCATGCTATAAAATTACAGCAGATCTGCTCTTGAGAAACTTAAGTTTTAAAGTTAATAATTATAAGGGGGATAAGGCGCTAGAGTTTTAAATAATAATGTTTTTATGTGTGTTTTATTCTTTTTTTTTTTTAGTTTATTTGATCTCATTACATTTGTGAGACAAACCAAACGATTTACATCGAACAAAACTGCTTTTTTTTTTAAACAGTTTGGTTGAATTTCTTTCTGAATATATACAAAAATGTCTGTATTGGTTTTATTTTTGTTTTTTAAACCTCACACAGCCTTAGCCATTTCTTTTTGTTGTTTTTTTTTTATTATTATTATTTTTAATGTGTTATTTAAATTGAAAATGAAATCTTAAAAGGTGCCAAAACCGAATGATCCTATACTTGGATGCATCAAGTCCTGATGAATAAAAATACGAACCCCAGGGGGAAGAAACCATCTTGTTTCTCTGCGTGTCTCTAACACACATTTTACCTAAAAAAAACACCTTCCTTTTTGGCAGAGCTTTAGCTTTAAAAAAAAAGAAATAAAAAAAATGATGTTTGCTTATAATTAGAATCTTTTCTTTTTCATGAAACTCAAAAACTTCACAAAAATCTGATGTTAAACATTTTCTAAAGCAGAGGTTCGTTTCATTCAAAATGAAATAAATAAATAAGGTCAAATTTTATTTTATAAAATAAATAAATAATATAAAGACGTGCTAAAAATGTATTACAATTTTATTGATTTTGTTTTATTTCACAGGGACATTTATGTATTCGATGGAATATTTCTTAATACTTTATTAATTACATTATTTAATTTAGAATGAAATGGCTTTCCATACTCAAACTCCCAGGACTTCCAGGGGTCCATGAGGGGTATCTCGGGGCTCCTCAAATAATTTCACTAAATTGTTAATTTGGTTTTTATTTTTCAAAATGCATGAAGAACAATGAACTAATAAAACAAACATAATAAACTAAATAAAAATATATATTCTCATGGCATTTAGGGGTTGAAATGACAACAAATTATCTTTTAAAATAGCATGGGGTTTATGAGGGGTCCCTGGAATTTATTTTGCCGTTGTAAGGGGTTCCCTGTTCTAAATCTGAATAACATGGTTTAAAAGTTGAGAGATGTGTAAGCTTTCAGTGGGCATTTTATCTTGTAAAGTGAAAGGATACAGTCAGAAATATGAAAAGTGAAGCTAACTCTAAAATATATTGGCTCCAGCTTTAACTCAGCCATAAAAATAAAAGCTGAGTCGACAGATATAAAAGCCCTGAATGCTCTGCTAAAACATCAGCCTGCTGTTGTAAAAACGATGGGAACGTGCTGGAATCCACCACTGAGAGCCATTTCCGCAAAAATATCAGTACTCGCCCATCAAATATCTGTTTTACCGCATGTGCAGAGAGAGGAAATGTCTTATTTAACAGGAAGCTGCTCATACGAAGACGTGTGGACGCTTTGACTTCTGCTGCACACAAACAGCTTTTCTCCATCAGTGGGTGCCATTTATCCTCTTCTGTGAAAAGCCTCAGATAAAATGCAGCATGTTGGACGTTTTTCAGACATTTGCAAAAACACCACAGTTGTTCTGTTTGTTTATTTACAACCTGAAAGAACAACCAACATCTTTCTGCTCCACCACACTGAGCTGGGGGCTTTTAGGGCCTAAAACAGGGATGTCCAAAGTGTGGCCCAGGGGCCATTTGTGGCCCCTGAACTGATTTTGTGTGGCCCCTGACTCCAGTTCAAGAATTATACTAATTTGTTTACAAATTTGTCCCCCCGGCACGGGTGTTTGATGTAGATGGAGACTTTCTATTTATTATTTGGGCCAATTTCTCACAGACAAAGTAAAATCTTACGATAAAATATTGGAAACAATACCAATTATTTGTCTTTAAATAATTAGACTCTTAGTTTTTTCCACATCTGCCTAATGACTTTAATTGATTTATTAAATTTGTCTGAATACAGCAAGCATTTTCAATGAAAGAGTGACCTAAATCCTGATTTTATTGATCAGAATTGACTAAATTGGGTTATTTTTTCCCCAAATGAAACCTAGAAAATTGCAACATTTCTTTCAATAAGGGAAACCTGCAAAACACTGGATCTAGATTAATTTACGCATCCAATTCCAGCAATAAATCTGACTACTTGTTTAATTAAAGTATTCAATGTTTAGTTTATTGTTGAGCAGGTAAAGGAAAAATATTTTGGCCCTTAAGTCCTTCTGACTTTATGATTTTTGGCCCATGTGACAAAATGTTTGGACACCCCTGGCCTAAAATCTTTCTCTTGAGTGTGTGTGCGACCTGAATGAAGGAAATGTGTTAGATTTTTAAATTTCTGCAAACAAAAGAGACTCAAATTTGACATTCTTATTAATTTAAAGCTGCATTTAGCCTGCACACACAGCTCTCCTCCTGAGTTTGTTTTCTGTTGTTCCTGCAGTTCTGTGTGATCAGACACGGTAGGGGTGGGGGTCACCAGAGGAGGTCTCCTCGGCTCCTTTGGCTCAGATTATTCAAAGCAAACACAGAGTCTGGTTGTTTGGTTGTTGGCAGGCCGTAAGGTTACATATCCTCGTACCAAACCGGACAACGTCCTCTCTGTGACCTTACTGGAACATGTTCTGGGAAAGAGATGCTGCAACTTCAAAAGCAGAAACACACCAGCGGAGAAATAAACGACACATTTAAATCAGAGGCTACATTAGAGTCAGTCGCTGCTTTTTAAACAAATCCTCCAGCTCAGGATAGAGGACAGTTGTCACAGAGCAGGCAACAGGAACATTTTGGTGCTCCTGGATGCAGGAGGCAAAAGGAACGCGGTGCTCCGCCCTCTGGTGGTGCGACAGGAGAAGCTGCTGCTGCCTCCATCAGCTCAGGGAACGCTGTGTCCACGGACGGCTCTGGAATACTGATGCCACGGTGCAGAGGTGCAGAAGCTGTAAACCGAAGGACCCCGGAGAAGAGCTCAGGGGTGTCTGCAGAGAGACGCAGCCTGGAGAGGAATGCTGACAAAAACATTGACTGAGATTTGTTTTTTAATTCAAATAATATCCAAACTTCATATTTAGAACATAAACTATCAGACAGAAAGAAGAAAAGACTTTTGCAGACCCCTGATCCAGAACTGTAGAGTCCTCCATCAGACCAGACCAGGACAACATTCCTGTTTAAACCTCCAGAACTGGTCTCCTCAGGTCCTGGATGTTTACAGACTAATGTTAAAGCGAGAAACTATGGACCTGAAACAACTTTTTTAGGATGTATATATTTATGTATATATTGGCTCCTTTTGCAGCCAATACAGCATTGATTGGTCTTGGGAATGACATATACAAGTCCTGCACAGGTCAGAGGGATTTGAAGCCATTCTTCTTGCAGGATAGTGGTCAGG
>JARVGW010000194.1:16721683-16762668 GCA_031762495.1 Anablepsoides rubrolineatus
TGATCCACCCCCATGCTTCACTCTGGGCATGTCTGGGTGGTACACTTCTTTGGGGCTTCTCCACACTGTAACTCTCCCAGATGTGGGGAAAACAGTAAAGATGAACTCATCAGAGAACAATACATGTTTCACATTGTCCACAGCCCAAGATTTGTGCTTCTTGCACCATTGAAACCAACGTTTGGCACGAGTGACCAAAGGTTTGGCTACAGCAGCCCGGCTGTGTATATTGACCCTGTGAAGCTCCTAACAGACAGTTCTGGTGGAAACAGGAGAGTTGAGGCACATTTAATTCTGCCGTGGTTTTATGTTTTTTGGATACAATCTGGGTTAGCACCTGAACATCCCTTTCAGTCATCTTCATCTTGCGTCCACAGTTAATCCTGTTGGATGTGGTTGGTCCTTCTTGGTGGTATTAGGCTGACATTACTCTGGATACCGTGGCTCTTGATACATCACAAAGACTTGCTGTCTTGATCACAGATGCAACAATTTGTCCTCTTTTGAACTCTGGTATATCACCCATAATGTTGTGCATTGCAATATTTTGAGCCAAATTGTGCTCTTACCCTGCTAATTGAACCTTCACACTCTGCTCTTACTGGTGCAATGTTTAATTAATGAAGATTGGCCACCAGGTCCAATTTAGCCATGAAACCTCCCACACTAAAGTGACAGGTGTTTCAGTTTCATTGTCCAACCTCTGTATATATACATTTTTAGTTTAAACTTTTGATATTTACACGAGTTGCAATTTACTTTTATTTCCATTTCACACAAAGCCTGAATGAAACTGGTGTTTTACTCTTTGTGATGCATAAATGATCATGTTATAGGTAAGAAAGCACCTCTCAAGCTGTGAGATGATCCCTGTTGGACCAGTTGTCGCCTGCGGCCTTTATCCTGTGTAATAATGGTGCTGAGTGTGTGTTTGTCTCATCTGAGAGCGAGTCCTCCTGTCAGACTTGTGGGCACACACACACACACACACACACACAGCCACTTCTATCACCCTGCAGGACGGACTCTGTGCCAGCCGGACGACGGCGATGCAACATGCAGACCTGCACAGATTCAGATTCACATGAATCAAACGCTTGGCTCTGCTTTCTGCCGTCCCAGCATGCACCCCGGTTACCTGGCCGCTGTCCCACTAACAACAGCTGCTACTACAGCTCTGGACTGGAGGTTCCTCTGCATGAAGGCACACACACAAACACACACATGCATGCTTATGGGCTCATCACAAAGAAAACAGACCTAATTCTTCTCTGGCTCGTTTAATATGATGGAGAAATAAACTAATCAGGAAAAGAAGAAGGATGGGGGGCAACAGTTGGTGTGCAATGACAACATTAAAATACACAGGGCCGATGCAAACATACAGTGGGGTGCAAAAGTTTCCTGATTTACCTTTATAAATTATTGATTGATTGTATAAAAATATAAGTTAAATACATCATATAGGGCAGTGGTTCCCAACCTTTTTAGATTTGTGTACCCCCTGAGCCATTTTGTCATACCACTAGTACCCCTTCAGTCAAACGTAATGATGATTCTCCAAAACTATAATGTACTACAACTGATTATTAAATGAAAATTATGTATTTAACTCCCTAGAACATTTAATTCTCAGGCATTTTATTTTATTTTTTAGCTCAAATTAAACAAAGATAAAAATGTTGCCTTGAAAGTGAATAAGTAATTAAATAAACCAGGTAATGGCAGGTGGAGAAAACAGCAGCGTCCAAAATACATCAGAAACTCACCCAAAAAAATAAAAAATCCATGAGATTCCACCTTTATACTGAATTCCATTTTGTGTTAATTCCGTGATTCCATCTGCGATTTCTGCATTGCAGAAATCCTATAGGGTCCTACTTATCTCTGTCCTATTTTTATCTATTTATTTACACACCTGGCAAATATTTCCATGTACCCCTGGTTGGGAATCATTGATATAGGGGACAAACACATGCATGGAGGAAAAAGAACACAGCACTCCAAGAAAAAGGGACTGGGAATCTTGTTCAAGTTGAGGAACCCATGGATTTCAGCAGATTCTGGAGACCAATGTCTGAAGCTGCTGAAGCCGGGGCTGGATCTTCCAACAAGACAACCACCCTAAACACTGCTCAAAATCTACTAAGGACTTCATGCAGAGGAACAAGTATATTGTTCTGGAATGATCATCTCAGTCCTCAGACCTGAATATTATTGAAAATCTGTGGTGTTACTTAAAGAGAGCTGTCCATGCTCAGAAACCATCAAACCTGAATGAACTAGAGATGTTTTGTAAATAAGAATGGTCTAAAATACCTTCAGCCACAATCCAGACTCTCATTAGAAGCTATAGAAAGTGTTTAGAGGCTGTTATTTCTGTGAAAGGAGGATCTATTGAGGTAAGTTTTTCTTTTATGTGCCCAAATTTATACACCTGCCTAATTTTGTTTAACCAATTATTGCACACTTTCTGTAAATCATAACCTCATTTCACTTCTCAAATATAACTGTTTGTCCCCTATATTATATATTTTACTGATTTTTTTTATCCAATCAATGATCTATAAAGATAAATCAGGAAAATTAACAAGGCTGCCCAAACTTTCGAACCCCACTGTACTACAAATGAGCTAAAAACTGATGCAAACCTGTGAAATAGCTACAAAATAACACACAAGGAACAAAATGTGAGGGGGAATGAGAGAAAATGTAAAGAAATGACCAAAAACAAAACAGTTCTTCTAAATTACCACATAAATAAAAAAAACTTATATTACACAAAATTACCACAAGCTGTAAAATCAGGGTCTTTTGAGAACCTAAGGACAAATCGGGGGCACAGACTGAATGAGTGAAAACCACGACTGCATAAGATGCTGAGAATTTACAGTCACTGCAATAACAATGAGTGCAAAATCAATATTGCAAAGGACAATAAATCGTAAACCAATATATTTTAAGTAGCACACACTGACTCACTCATTGATGCAGACACCTGGGTTAGACAGTGATGATCACTGCACTGCTCACTTCCTATAGGAAACTGACAAGATTCAATAGAAAAATTGTCCCAAATGCCTGTGCAGAAGTACTGTACATCCATCACCGATCCATGAACCAACAGGGCAGAAAGTGCTGCTGGAGCAGAAGCACCAGGTCAAACAGAGAGCACCTGTCGGGACACTCAACCCCACCTGGATCAGAGCAGTTTTGGCCCGATCCGGTCCTATTCAGCAGGGTGGTTATGTAAAGCTGCAGCAGGGCAGGGGGTCAGTCTCTTGAGGTGGTTATGTAACAGCAGGACCATCTCCCCCTGCTGCTTCATCTTTTACCCCAAATGTCCTTCATTTTTTTACTCCCCCTCTAGAACTGCTTCGGTAGAGAAAAACATCAAAATCTTTAAAACGCCGTTCATCCTTCGGCTCCAGGTGAGGCAGAACCTTGAAAACCCGTACAGCAAATCCACATTTCTGCTAAAATGGCTGTATATTATGCAGATTTGTCTCAGTGGGACATTATACAGGACATATAACAGGCCTGCAGAGCTCTCCATTACCTGCTGAAGTGGAGTTTTTTTTTGAAGTTTTGGAGGCAAGGAGTCAGAATAGATAATGTTGGGGCTTAATTATCATCCAGTGACTGCAGGAGCTCTGCTGTCAGCCAAATGCAAACCTCCCAGCTCAAGGACGCATCTAGCCAGTTTAAAAACATGCAATGTTTGCTAAACTTTGTTCATCAGTTCTGCATAGGTGGCCTCTTTCATCAGCGCTGACAGAAACCTTTAGAAGCTCAGACAGGGTTCCTACAGTTTAAAGTTCAATTTAAGACTTAATACCAAGTGAAATCTAATTCAAGACCAATTTCACAATTAACACAAATGACAATAAAAATAAAACTGGCAGAAACTCATGAATCAATGTATTTTTGGTTGAATTATCCAAATATTGCTAATAGACCAATTGTTTTTATTCATCTGTTATTTTGTCAAATATAGCTACAAAAACATTCTTAGCAGTCACTTTTAAACTTCATTTAGATCCTGAAAACCCTCGAACGACCCAAAATGTGGAGTTTTAGGACCCACAGTGGATTCTCAACCCAAGCTTGCACAGTGCCTGTGATGGTAATGTTTGTATGAAATGTGAATGCATTTATGGAAAGACTTCATTAACATATTACATAATGAATATCATGTTGCTCAGATGGACAGTTGAGATATTTGCATGTGAAATAAGTGATGTCAAAAGGAAATGTCTACATGTGAATATTACCAATTACTTTAATATTTGATACAAATTACTGTCAACCTACTTACAATGTGTTAACATTAGGACTTCTGAAGACATTTAAGGCTAATTAAGGTCAAATGAGGCTTTTTATTTTTAAGATTTTATATTATTTTACCTCAATACAAAGGCTGGGTGAAAGAAAACAAATTCAGACAGTTTCTTTTCTCTCTGACTTTATTAAAACTCTGTAGAACAGTAGTGATGATGACAAAGTACAGCAGAGACTGACCGACTTTAAACGGTCTCTTCTTTGGCGAGGCGGTCTTTCTTGAGGGGTCCCTGTAAAAACACAAGAGAAACGATCAGTTTTACGTTGACGCTTCACGTCTTGCTGCTGGCTCAGAGCAAACGGTTGTTCCCAGAGAGTGAACAGGGAGTCAGCACAAAGAGGCACTGCTCCCCTGCCTCACTGGAGGATCACTGTGGCACTGGAATGGAACCCAGAGTTCACACGGACAGGAGAACCAGGTTACGAACAGTGCTCCATGAACTCGAGAGGTAAGAAAGTCTCACCATAAAGGCCTTCTTCTCCTCCACGGTCTGGAAGCGACCGTGACCGAACTTGGAGGTGGTGTCGATGAACTTGAGGTCGATCTTCTCCAAAGCACGGCGGCTGGTCTGGACCAACAGGGACTGGAGGAAGAATGTTATACAGGAGTTAGCTCTCGTCTCCTCGGTACTACGAGTTTGGCTTTAACACTGATTTTCCACTCACTTTACGCAGAGTCAGGACCCTCTTTTTGGTTCCCACAACGCAGCCTTTCACCATGACGAAGTCATTGTTGACCTCTCCGTAGTGGACAAACCCACCCTGTCATACAAGGACATGGTACTCAGACATGTTCCTGATTCAGAGTTTCCACTGCTTATCAACTTTTAGGTTTCTCACCAGGGGGTTGATGCTCTTGTTGGTCAGATCGTACTCTGTGGAGGCGTTGTTCTTTACCACTTTGCCATCCTTTGTGTGGAAGCCCTGTCCGATCTTGTAGATCTTCTTGTTGATCTCTGTGCGGTGGTGGTAACCCTTCTGACCGGCGCGGGCCACGGAGAAGGCCACGCGAGCTGGATGCCAGGCGCCGATGCAGGCCACCTTACGCAGACCACGGTGAGTTTTGCGAGGAAGCTTCTTTGTGTGCCAACGGCTGGTGACGCCTAAGAAAACACATTGGTGTTATTTATTTTAAACTCATCAGTTTAATATCTTAACCTCTTAAGCCCCATGGGGTTTTCTTGAGATTTTTGCTCAAAAAACCATGCTGAAACACACTTAATTATATCTCAGCATTTACAAACTCTACTTTAATAATCCTGGAATCAAAATAAAGCTAACACTTTTATTTTATTAGAAGTATTAAAACTGCTGATGTTCTAGAGATTGAGGGTGGAACTTTTATTTTTCCCCTCCTGCCTGAATAATTTTTTCAGTAGACAGTATATAACCCATTTAAAACTATAATGAATCAGGTTAAAAACCATAAATCCACTTGTGGACATCACCTGTGCAAAGATTCATGCTGCTAAATTAAAATGGAGCAAAGTTAGAGATTTTAGTAAAGATATTTCTTTGCATTTTGTCATTCTGTACAGGATGAACCATGATGGTACCATTAATAAATGTAGGTTAATGTTAAGTTTTTAATTGCAAAAGGTATTTTTTTCTTACCTGCATTAAAAGACTTATTGAATGTTCGTTCTTTTGAAAAATTCTCTCAAATTTGAAATATTTGACTTCAGTTGGATTCGATTCACTCAAAATCAAGTAAAAAAAAAAACTTTCACACTTTACAACATATTTTGGTAACGGACTTGCTTTAAACACAAATGTCAAAAGTTTTTCCTTTACAGATTTGTTGTAATGTATTTACAATCCCATTTTGTACCATTTGTTTACTTTATGATTCAACTGTGTTGTTAAAACTGTGTTTGTAAATGTAAAAAAGCCTTCTATTGATCTCAAACATGTCAAGGTTAAACTTACAGACCTCAAGTTAAAAAATATAGAAAAAGGGAAATGCTGGTTTGGTTAGGGGGGAGTGTGGACTTACCCTTATATCCGTGACCCTTAGTAACACCGATGACGTCAATCATCTCGTCTTGGGTGAAGACTGTGTTGATGGCGATGGCCTGCTCGAGCTTCTCACGAGCCCAGTCCACCTTATCAGAGATGGTGCCACCGTTCAGCTGCACCTCCATCAGGTGAGCCTTCTTCTGCCTCAGAGGCAACAGACGCATCTGTACAGAAAACACAAGTCAAGCACAGAAAACACAACTAACCAGGCATTAAAAGACTAATTTAGGCTTTAAAGTCTCAGAAGGAAGGCAGCATGGAAGATCTCCTCATAATTATCGGGCGCCATGCCTGACGCAGGTTCCGTGGTCTCGTCACTGACAGAACAGGACAGGAATATTAACCAGATCCAGATTTACTAACCTGAGTGTGGGTGATGACTCTGATGACCTCGCAGTACTTCTTGATGGCAGCGAAGTCTTTCTCCAGCTGCTTCTTGCCGTCCTCATCCTGCCATTTCTTGCAGTATTTGGTGAAAGCCTTCTTCTTAGACTTGTACCTGACGGCGGCAGAACATGACAATTGTAGGCACGGGTCCCTCATGACCCCACGAGGGGGACAGCGGAGGAACGCCGTGCGTAGCTGAGAGCTCTCCCTCCATCGACGATGAAGGGGGCTGCATCAACCAGAAGGGGTTTCGGCTCGTGGCTCGGTTTCTAAGAAGCACTTTCCACCGGCCAGAGGAGCCCGGGGCTCATCAGGGCACGCGGCACCTGAGCGGAGCTGCCACGAGGAGGAGCACCGAGAATGTTAGACTCGCTCGGTGAAAAACGTTTCTGCTTCATTTTCACCGGCAACTAACATCTGCTTCACACCAAGAGACGGACTCGTGTTCAAACTCACCAGTTCTTGTAGAACCGGCGCTTGCACTCGTCGCTGATGTGCTCAGCGAAGATGGTCTTCAGGGAACGCAGGCCGCGGGGAGTGTTGACGTAGCCGATGACTCCAACCACCATCATGGGAGGAGTCTCAATGATGGTCACAGCCTCAACTACTTCCTTCTTGTTCACCTCTGTGCAAGGAAGTAAAAAAAAAAAGCTTGTTTAGTTTGAGCAATATAAGGAAATAATTGTACAATTTTATGGTTTAGACCAGTGGTTCCCAACCTTTTTAGACTTGTGTACCCCTGAGCCATTTTCTCATACCACTAGCACACAATCTGTTAAACAAAGTGATTCTCCAAAACTATAATGTACTACAACTGATTATTCCAAGGTTTCTACAGTTTAAAGAAAGGTAACACTTTAATGCCAAGTGAAATTAAATTTAAGACCAATAAATAAAATAAACAACAAAAAATTAAAAACTGTCAAAAACTCATGAATCAAATTATTTTGGATTGAAGTATTCAAATATTGCTAATAAACTAAATGTTTTTATCCATTTTAATTTTAAACTATAGCAGAAACATTCTTAGCAGTCAGTTTTCAATTTCTGGAAATCCTGTAACGACCCAAAATTTGGAGTTTTAGGAAAGACAACATATTACAAAACAAATTTCACACTGCTCAAATGAAAAAATAAACAAACGTTACTAATTATTTTAATATTTGAGATGAATTACATTCCTCCTACTTACAATGTGTTAACATTTTTAAGACTTATAAGATTGATTCAAGACATTAAGGCGTTATTTTTGGATTGATCAATTCAGTGACTTTTAAGACTTTTTAAAGGGTCTGCAGGAATCCTGTATTAAATGAAAATTATTTAATTAACCCCCTAGAACATTTATTTCTCAGGCATTTTATTCTTTTCAACTCAAATTAAAAGATAAATATGTTGCCTTGAAAGTGAATAATAAATAAACCAGGTAATGGCAGGTGCAGGACGCAGTAGCGTCCAAAATACCCCAAATGAGAACACTCTGTGAGATTTATGTCATTTTAGTGATTCAGATTGCTCACGTACCCCTGGTTGGGAACCACTGGTTTAGACTGCAATCAGTTGTTGACATTCAGCAAGGGGATGTAAACCCCATTCTGTCCGCCCGTCAACAGTTTCATCACATGCAGAAGCTTTTTATAATCCCTTACTCCAGATAAAACACTTCAAACAAACTCAGCTAACATTAAGTCAGAAACATGTTCCTAAGCAGGTTTAACAAACTAAATTTTAAGCATGTACAGCCCTGTACTCACTTGAGCCAGGTCTGTCGACCTCACGGACGATGTGGGTCATGCCAGCTTTGTAGCCCAGGAAGGCGGTCAGGTGGACGGGCTTGCTGGGGTCATCCTTAGGGAAGCTCTTGACCTTACCCCGGTGACGCTTGCACCTCTTCCGGGGCAGAAAGCCAAGAGACCCGTGACGTGGAGCCGAAAACTTACGGTGGGACTGTGAAACAAAAACAACAGTTAGTTGCTTCATACTTTTAGTTTTGAGTTAACTTCAACAATCTGCATCATGGTTTAGTTTCAGGTTATTAAGCTTAAACAAAATCCCAATCATGTAGCACAAACTTATTAAAACTAATCCAGTAGCTACTTAAAATGCGACTTGGTGTTTTGTAATTAGTAGGAATTTACAAAAAAAGGCAAGCAAAGGCCTAGTTTATGCAGCCATTTTGGAAATTGAATCGCCGGTGTGGCTAAGCATGTATCCCGAAAGCTACCATTTCAGACAAATAAACATCGAAATGCTTGTAATAATCTTAAAAGGAGCACTGGTTAACGTTATTCGACTGTTTTTAGACAGCGAAAACAAGGGATGCGTCCGATGATTTGTGGATTCTTGTGAGGTGATCAGACATCACATAAACCAACTCACCATTTTGTCTCCCGTCCGATTGAAAGAGACCTGCGGGAGGGGCTAACAGCTGTTATATAGTTAGACAGCATCGCGAGATTTAACGAGACCATTGGCTGAGATGCCCCGCCCTTTGAGATTTCCGTCATGGTTGTTTTAACACTTTTAGCCACTAGATGTCGCTGTTGACATTTACGTTTTATACAGCGTAAACAACTCGATACAAACTTGTAATAAAAAAGCTTAAAAATAAAACTATTATGTCCTAATACTCATTAATTTATCAATTTAAAATGTCAGCTTGGCTTTTATCTGCAGAATCACTTAATAAGTCGTGAATCTTATATTTTATAGTGGGTTTTTTTGGAGAAAAGGGGCAGATATTAAGATTTTTTTTCTTTCTGCTACCTTTTATTTTATTTGTGATTTGTATTATTTGTTATATGTATAGTTTTTGTTTTATTTTTAAAATGAAATGAAAGCATAAAAAAATAAAAAAAATCTTTGATTATAATGCCCATCATTTTCAGCCTTCAGTATTTTTTGTCAAAACCCATTTTATCTATGTTATAAGAAATTTACAAAAAATTGAAGTCATTCTTTACACAAAAGTCAAGTTGTAACATTTTATTACATTTTGCCATTTCATAAAATAACAAAAAAATTACAATATCCTTCAAATTAAAACAAGGTTTTTATGGTCCAGTGTTTTCTGTATTTATTTTACATTTTAAAGCACTTGTTCACCTCTCACCTCCTGGGAGTTCTTGACAAATTCTTGTTTTCCCACTTTTTTCAGTACAGCACCACATGCTGAAAGTCCAGTAAAGCTTCAGTTTTGCTATTGTGAAACGACTCGTCGACTAAAATGTTGCATGTCATAAAGTGTGGCATTTCTTGAACTATCAACAAAAACAGACATGTATCGAAAACAAACATTTAAATCTTTTGCGCCGGATGCTTTTCAGTTTCACAGCTCTCGTGTTGCATATATATATATAAAAAAGTTACATTTATCCAGCATACAAATCATACCGGTTCTCATCTACACAGCTGATAACGGCTGAGAATGGCCATGCTTTACTGGTAAAGAACAGCAGATTATGCAGAGGAACAATGGGAGGTGGAGCAGCTTATCTGGACTCTGTACTGTGAATGGGCTGGGCGCACCGTCCATTTTATCAACATGTGGTTACAGTGCAGATGAAGTCTTTAAGTTTTAGCATTGTCATGCAGTTGGATTAGGTGGTCTTGGGGTGGTCGTTAAAAGATGCTGAGGTTCAAGTCTCTTCACTAAAGCTAACTTAGTTTCTTTGACCTATAAAAGAAATATACAAAAATAAACTAAGCCTATGCTCTCTCAGGATCCTTTCAAACTCCTTTCTGTTGCCAATCGTGTGTGTGAACCCTTCATGTTCATGGGAGGAGGCTGCACAAGAAGCAAAAAGTTGCATCTTTTGTGTAGAGAAAGAAAACAAAAACAAATCCAGGCTGCCTGGTTCCTCGAGCTTTTAGTCTGAGGAGACTCGATCCAAACTGCACGTTTGCCGCCGACAGCCTTCAGGTTGTGAGCTGCTGTCGGTCAAGGTTCATCTGTTGAAAGAAGGTTTTTCCAAACTCATAGCTGCTGATCATGACGGCACAAGCCGGGGCTACTTTGATCACCCTGGGCATGAAACCTGGGAAAAAAAACAACACACGCCTTCACGTTTCAGCAACCAAACACATTTTTACACATAAAAACAACTGTATGTACCTGCAAAAAGGCCTTTATAGCCCAAATCAGCCCAAATTTCCCTCAGTATGTGCCAAGTGGACGGGGTTCTCTTTGCGTAAACTAGAAAATAAAATCACATTTCGTTTAAGAAGTGGCTTTGGAAATAAAAACAAGAAATTTACACTCAGCAATTAATGTTAAAAACCAGCCGAACCTCCCAGATTATCCATCTCCCCAAGCTGAATCTGCCTCCGTGTTTTTACGACGTCAAACGGCAGCGTCAGGACAGCAGCGACCTAAACATTACAGACAAGAAATCATTTCATGAACAACAAGTTACACAACAACCACTTTGAGCATAATGTCCCACATAACAAGTAACTTAATTTATTGCTAAAGAAATATTAACACCTGAATGTGTGTCATAGTGTGTCCTGAATAAGTGATCTATAACAAACAGCTGATATCACATATCTGGATGATAGAAGTCATAAACTCATAATGCCAGTTGTTTGTGATCAGGTCATCAAAAACCAGATTGATTAAATTAAACTTTTATCTACATTTACATAAAGTTAACAGCTGTTTTAAAAAAGCTTTTTAATTCTTAAATCAAGTTTAAGAATCTAAAGAATACTGCAAAACTATTCATCAGTTCACAGTTTTTTAAATTCAAATAGAAGCAAAAGATGAACCAAGAATTTTACAATCATAAAAAAACACTGTTGATGTCATAATATTACCATAACTGTTAAGAAGAATAAAAACTGCTATAAATTAATATAAAATAAGATTATACTGGTTTGTAATGCCTGTGCCATAACGCCTTTATATATAAGATTTTATTATTTATTTTATATTACTTTATGTATAAGATTATGGAATAATCTTGAAGATGACATTAAAAATGCCAGATCAATATGTACATTTAAGAGAATGATAAAGGTTAATTAGCTGGAGAAATATTTAAATGTATGAAATATTGTTCTAGGAGCTAAACTTTTATTTTTATTATTTTTTGTTTTTGTAAACTAAAGATTATTTCAGATTATTTGAGAAAAAAGGGGCAGATTAATAAGATTATTTTCTTCTTCTGATACCTTTCATTTAAATTATGACTTGTATTTTTTTGTTTGTTGAATTTATGTTGTTTTTAAAGAAATTAAACTTTTTAAATAAAAAAATATAACAGTGTTATTCACCTTTTTACTGCTGCTAATGCTCAAAGTGAATAGAAAGCAGCTAGCAATGATTATATTTTACTCATGCTCATTAGTAGCTGTAAAACTGCAAAAAGTGTCAACTTGAATTAGTGAAAGTTCAGATTAAAAACCTCTAAAACTATTATTTTGTGGGTCAAACGCTAAAATATTTGTGAACAACAGCATTAAATTGTATTTTTGTGTCGTTAAATAAAACCAACGACTAAAAGCAGGTTAAAACTGCTGCAGCTCTTACAGCTCCAGAGACGGCTCCTGCTGTAAAACTGATGGAGAAGTTGGCCTGAGGCGTCTGGTACCGCTCGCACAGCTTGGACTTCACCACCTCGTAGTTAAACCAGTACAAAGCTGCAGGAACACACAAACACAACCAGGTGGGTTATTTTATTTGCATCTCCTAAACGTTTCATTTAAATTATAAAACAAAAGAAGCTCTGCAGCCAAACTGCCAGTATCTTTTTAACAGGATGTTGAGAATATATTCAGCAGTGGATTTAAGGATGTGAGCTAAAATTAGCTCCAGGATTAGTTAACAGTGTCAGGTAACTACTGCAACACTTCTGCTATAGATTTATTTGTTCCTGCAGGTAAACAAAAGAGTTTTCCTCTGCTTGTTAAGACATCTCACCAGAAAAGGGCACATCTCTGAAGACGGTGGGACCCCAGCCCCTCCACAGGGACAGCAGGCCGCCCTGAGCCACAGCAGAGCGAATACACACCCTCAGCTCGCTGTAAGACAACTTCCTGGACTGCATCTTGGTCCTGACCAGTTCCAGGGGGCTGATCACCGTCACAGCTCCCACTGCAACACACACACACACACACACACACACACACACACGTTGAAATTAAAACACACCGACATAAAACCGCTGAGATTTCCTCGTGGGTTTTTCATGAACTTACATCTGGCCAGACCTCCAGCGATAAGAGGGATGTGGCTTCCCTGGAGACCCAGACCAAACCACAGAAAGTCCCTCAGCTGGTCGTAGCAGGTGAAGTAGATCACTGTGGCTGGCACCGCCATGACCCTACACAAACACACACATACACAAAACACAGGAGAATTAACAAAGACTATATGCAAGCAACTCAAAACGACAACACGCTCACATTGATCTTGTTGTGTAAATATTTTCCAGGAGCCACTCACAGTGTCGGTGGCAGCCCACTCCACAGAGACCGAAGTCCTTCATGACGGGTGATTTTCACAAAAGCATCCTGTGGCACAAACAAACTTTGGCTCATTTTGTGGACAACAAACACACACACACACACACACACACACACACACACACACACACACACACACACACACACACACACAAACTGGGAATGTGGTGCAACTTACAAGAGTCCCACTAAAATGTGTTGGTGTTTTGTACCAGCTGGTACAGCTGGATCCATTGCGACAGACGTAGATGTGATCCATCAGTCCATTGCAATACAAAAAGCACTTCCCTGGAGAGATAAGCCAGCAATCAGGAAAACATCAAAGCATGCGTGGATGGTATAAACTCAATGTCTGCAGCAGTTTACTTATTAATTACATCCCTTTTATGTAACAGCTTTATGTGAACAAGCAATCTGGATTACACCAGCCTTCACAGAAGAGTCATTAATAATAGAGGCGATGGCACTGACCACGCTGCCACTCAGAAGATAACACCATGGTTGTCCTTGTTTCTATTGACTCTGCGTGTTTACTCAGGACTGACTTTTTGAATAGACTTTAAATCATGTATATTTGCAAAGGAAGCTATTTTGGTTTTACAAGCAGAAAATGTTTGTTATTCCAGCATGTGGACACACACAGCAAATATCTGCCATATCTGCTGCTGCAGCGGTTCAATACTCACATCTGGAAGAGCGGCTGACACCACCTCTCGGAGAGAGTTCACGGGCTAAAGCTATAAAACGAAGCAAAGAAAGGGGCAGAGAGAAGGCAGGGTGTTAAGACTGAGCAGATAAGTGTGGCGGGGTTAGTTTCAGGAGCAAAGCTACGTCCAAATGATAGAAATTCATCAGAAATAGTTGTTTGTACCTTGATTGAAGGGTGTCTGCTGAGCCTGCAGCCTTATCTTCACAACGTCCAGCGGCGTGACTGTAAACAAATTCACAGCTTTGGTTATTGCAACATAAAACACACAAATTAAGTGCAAATGACAAAACACTGTGCAAAACTCCACTAATTAAATGAGCTTTTGTTTAGTTTCTTGCTTCTATAGTCTAACCAAATAGAGATGTGAGGAGGGCTCCAGTGCCAGAGGCCAGCATCTGCTGCACTGGAGAGATCGCAGCCACGGGGCTGCCAACGGTCCGCTCCCCCATCCTGCCCACCTGTTAGACCAAAAACAAAACAACATAACAGCAGGTCACGCTGAATCATCATGCAGGCAGGTGTCCTCTGATCCTGCTGAAGAAATTTAATCTTAAAAGGGATGTAAAACGATTCAGGAGGCTTTGACCGTGTCCCAAAAAGATCAGCAACCCAACACTAACAGGTCTTAAGTCAGAAAGGTGTGTGTTACCTGCTCCTAATAGCCTCCAGATTAATTCACCTCAACGTAGTTTGGCTGGAAAGGCCCACATTAGAAGAAAAAAAAAATATAATAGCCCCGTATTAAAGCATTGGCACTTTGTCTGAACTGAGCAGACTAAGTAAAGGTGGAGTTGTTAAAACCAGGTCCTTGAAACGTTTTGATAACTTATCTCCAACACGCATGTCTCCAATCTCACCATGCAGTCAAAGCCTCGCCTCCTGACCTAAAAAACCAAAATGGTTTCCTTAAACCACCACGAGACAAGCCTTTTTTGTTGTTTCCGCTGTCTTGTCCAGACAGTTTCTGCAGTTTGTCACCACCTCGCTGTCGGGAATTTGCCTAAACTGTTCTGTCAATAATATCGTGTTTTTGCACTAGAGATAATTGCGAAAAAGGTCGAAGGTTTGCGTCAGATCACACAAAGCTGCAGGGAGAATCGTCACGTCTCAGTCGAAGTAAACAGGTTTCATGCTGACAGGATGTATGCCGATAAACAAAACACCCACCGACAGACTTCTGTTAAGATTAGATTAAAGCTAAAGATGAATTTTAAACACTTAAAAAACCCACACATGTACTAAACGTGCAAATCCAGCGATGATGGTACACTCCGTTCTTTTTAGCTTTAGCTCACCAACGTCGTTTGTAATTACATATATATATTTTAAAATCACATTATAGGTGAGCAGGAACCTTTAGAATAAAACACAATTATTTTTCAACAACATGCCTTGAGACAGACATGTTACAAATGCGATTTTTCTTAAAGCTGCTAACATGCTAGTTAGCAGAGTAGCTAGGCTAGCTTGTTGCTATTTAGCGAAAGAGCTCCTGTTCTTAAAAGTTACTCACCTCTACTTTAGCTGCCAGCCTCTTTTACAAGCGCGCGTGTCTTCACCCATAACATTTAAAAGACGCTTCAAATTATTCGGGCTCCCCATTGCGAGCAGCCCCGAATATAAAATAATATTCGGACTCGGGCTGTTCGGGGTCACGCAGCACAAAATGCTCACGTACCCATTAACCAGATTCATATAACATATGTGCTCAGTCGGGCAGCATTGAAGCGACGGAGAGAGCGCGCTGATAGATGGTTTGGAGATCAGCGCTTGGCGTCACTTGGCCCCTCCCTCTGCTGCTGCCTGGAATCTCTGGCGCCGTTTAGTGGCCAAAAGGTTGCATTACACTGCGTCAGCTTCTGCATGTAAACAACAAACTACATAAAAAACTATACAAGGAACTAATCCAGACTGATACGTATAAAGAATAATCATTTAATCCTCAATTAATAAAACCAGACTATAAGTTTTGTGACTGAGTGGCCTAAAAGATAGTTATGGAAATCAGCAACTCGCTTCCCTCACTCTGTAGGCGTGATCTGCAAGATAATTCACTACATTTCTTTAGGGAAATACTTTGAGACACACTAGTGAAACTCCTGCAAACTCACAACAGCTTCTCTGGCTTTAAAAAAGGTAAGAGCGTTATGAACATCTTTGTATTTAAATCTATGGTTAAATGCTTAAAAAGCAAAGAAGTATAAATTGCACATGAGATTAATTTTTTGTTGTATTAGCTTTTTATTAATGCTGATTGTTATGACATAGTTATACTTTTTGAGTTTCCTAAAGTGTAAGTTAGACAGGGGGGATAAAAAAAGAACAAGAGGTGCAAATAGCTAAAGGAAGTGATATACAGGAAATAAACAAACAGTGCAGAATCTTTTACACAGCACATGAAGTTTGTTTTTCTTTGACTGAGTGATTCTAAACAAATAACCACAAGTGTAAGAAAAGCTACAAATTATTTCCATCCTTATAACCAAGAGTTTGTGCACAATTTCCTCTCTTTTTAAAATGTTTTCCTCCCTGCAGATGCAGATCTGGGCTGTGATCTGTGGGGCTCTTCTGCTCTTGGTCGATGCTGACGGGTGTCCAGATGCAGGACGATGTCCGAAGGGTCAAACCTGCTGCAACAGCCCAGCTAACGACCACGAATGCTGCCCGTTTGATCAGGTAGACTGAACAGAACGAACATGTTTTCTCAGAATGTTCCCATATTTACTGACGTGTTGAACGTGTGATTGACGAGGACACTAACATTTCCAAAACGTACCTGTAAATGTTTCAGAGTGTGTCGTCAACACTGTTCTAACCCTAACCCTAACCCTAACCGCTTCTTGATAGATTCATTTGTGTAAACACAATGTTCTGGTTTACTTGTTGAATCATTTGGTTAGATTAAGGTGTACTTTATTAGAATTTGTTGAGACAGAAATTTGGACGGTGTGTCTTAAATGTTAACATAAAATAATTATAATCCAATGATTTATCTTCAGCAGTCTTTTACATAGAAGATAGTATTTGTCTTGTACTTTAAAGTTATTCTACAGTAGTACTATTCATCCTAATGAATGTTTTACTACTTTAAGAAGCAGATAAAGCTGCCGGCTTCATTCAGCGTGTGTGATAATCGACTGTTTGATTTGTGTAGTCAAAACGTTGGTGTCCACCTGTCTCCGCAGGCTGAATGCTGCGAGGACCACGTCCACTGCTGTCCAGCAGGGACACTGTGTTATGCAGATACGTCCAGCTGCGTGAACACCTCCGTGTCCGTCCCATGGGCGGAGAGGACCTCTGTCGATCAGCCACGAGTCTCTAAAGTACGTTTACAATCCCTGTGTTTGTTTTTTATTTCTTCTTTGTGAAATGTTCTGAGCGAGTCGTTCCTCTTTCAGTCCTTCAGGATGATCAAGTCCTACGTGGGCGAGGACGACGACAACGTGTGTCCTGATCAGTCTCGATGCCTCGCTGAGTTCTCCTGCATGAAGGCTTTGACCGGGTTTGGCTGCTGTCCTTTAGCAAAGGTAGACAATCCAGGCAGCATAAATGTGACCCATCACATTGAAATGAGGATCTAAAAGTTCACTGGAAAAACACCAGGTTACCTACAGTCACTTCTCACTGTTCACAAACCAAATTGAAGTCTACAATCTAGTGACCTCATCAATCTTCTCATACCAAAAGCACGTCCCATCTTTGGTCGCTCTTCTTTTCAGTTCTCTGCTGCAGACTGGAACCATCTGCAACAAACCTTAAGACTTGTTTCCAACCTCATTTAAAAGTTCTATACATTTTATTGTAAAAGATCAATGTGCTTGCTTATAGTTTTTCTTTTTATCTTATTTTATTTATTTATTTTCCTTGATTAATAGTATGTTTAACTGTACTCTACTCTGGTTCTGACATTTTATATTGTACTGATGCCACTCAACCAGGTCGTCATTGTAAATGAGAATTGGTTCTCAATTGACTCACCTGTTAAAATAAAGGTTTAATTATAAAAAAAGTGGGATATGGAGAAATAGGCAAATATAGAGTTTTGATTAAAATGTTTGCAAAAAGTGCATTTTGTAAAAACATAATGAATAAATCCATGTATCGTTTGAATGAACTGTCTGAAATATAATCATAAAACAAATTTTTGAAGCACTTTTTGAGCAGTAGCAATAAAAAAACAGATTTTGAGCAAAAACACTTTAAAATGTTGAGATTTTCCCTGTGAGCTAGAAATGTTTTTGTTTCTTTCCAGCTGGGAAATGACAATATTCAAATAATATTTAAAGTTTCCTCTTTATAATGACATCATTAAAATTACATAAAATTAGGATTCATGATTATTTTAATCAACAAGACAAATTAGGTCATGTCTCTGGATCCACTTATGATATCAGGATGATCCAGGTGTCAAAATGTAGCTTTTAAAGCCAGAAATCTCAAAATGGTCATTTTGACCAAATTTGACTTAATCCTCATTTCGATATGATGGCTCACAAATAAGATGCAGAACTTTTCAAAAAATAAAAATGTTCTTTTAGAAAATTGAGTGATATTTTTGTCATTTCTTGACCTCCAACAGGGAGTCTCCTGCTCCGATGGCAAACACTGCTGTCCTGAGGACCACCAGTGCAGCATCGACGGCCGCACCTGCATCAAAAAAGGTTGAATTCCTGAGTCAGTTTTTAAACTTTACGTTGTCACGTCACTGTTTTATCTGTATTATAGTTGCTCCTGTGTTGCTGACAGAAATCGTGACTACTGTTTTGTGCAATGACGGCGTGTCCGAGTGTCCAAACGGAGCGACCTGCTGTGAAACCTCAGAAGGCACGTGGGGATGCTGCCCCATCCCAAAGGTGCACAATGATTGGTCTTTTTATAACACAAACAGCTGTTTTTAGGTTCATTTGCCTTTACGCCACCAGTGAGATCATAACAGAGCCAACAGTCAAATGATGCGTTTGCATCTCTGTCCTGACGTCCAGTTATCGTTCTTTTATTGCGTCTTATCCTGAGACGAGGCACCTGGTGTGACCTTACTGTCTCTGCAGGCTGTATGCTGCGATGATAAGCTGCACTGCTGCTCTGAGGGCACAACGTGTGACGTCGAACATATGAAGTGCATCTCTGCATCTGAAGGAGACTCGCCCATGTGGGACAAGTTCCCCGCCAGGCTGAGAGCAGACTGGGAGAACCAAAAAGGTACGGCCGGGTGTCTGTGTTGCATTCAATGTCCATCGTACAATGTATGGAAATATTAGGGGTGCATCAATACATGCATCTGTGTGGAACCGTTTTAGGTTCAATATACCTGTGGTGTAGTGGTAGAGCAGCCTACTTGGGACCAGAGAGTCACAGGTTCGACTCCCCTCCATGCCCACATGTTATGGTGTTCTGGAGCAAGAGAAAGAACAGTAGTAACACTATTTCATCCTTGCATGGGAACATGCATTGATGACAAATAAAGCACCTTTAAATTTAGAAACTAATTTTGAGCCATGACACTAAATTATCGAACTGAACCAAATTGTGAATTTTCTGTAGCATTGCACCCCTAGTAAATGTGTATTTTTTCCCTCACAGATGGTAAAAAAGTTATTTCTAAGGAAGCTGAAACAGAAAAACCCCCTGATGTCACAACAGCTGGTCCAGTTCCTACTTTGGAGACAGAAGTGTCCCTCAGGGCAGACACAGGTGTGACTTGGTTTTCTGTTTGATACATTTAAAAAAACTACCTTTTTAATTCTTTTTATTGTTGAAATGAAAATAATGAAAATGATGCGGAAGAAGCTCTGGCAGAGTAAAACAACTTCATGCTGTGTCAGGTCGAAACTAATCCTGCAAAGTTAGCTTTGTTTGGATAAAAATACTAAACCCAGCAGAGCTCACCGCCTCTGTTTAATACAACCTGCTAACTGACGATTCTAACCTGTGTGAATCCATCAGAATCAACATCCAGGACCCTGGAGATCCCCACTTTTACCTCTGAAACACCCACACCAGAGGAGACTACAACCCTAAACCAAGAGACAACCTCGATGACGACAGCTAAGGAAGAGTTTTCAATGACGACAGCTAAGGAAGAGATTTCAACGACGACAGCTAAGAAAGAGTTTTCAATGATGACAACTGAGGAGGAGGACTACGATGATGAAGACAAGGACAGGATTCAGTGTGATGACCACACCAGCTGCCCTCGGGACACAACCTGCTGCTTCATGGCTTCCAGTAAAAAATGGGGCTGCTGTCCGCTGCCGAAGGTGAGCTTTTCCATTGAATGAAAAGGCAGTTTTTCCCGTGTCTGATGTGCAAACATCACTCCCTGTTCCCCCCCTCCTCCCCAGGCGGTGTGCTGTGCCCGAGGGTCCCACTGCTGTCCCGAGGGCTACAGGTGCCAGGAGAGCAGGACCTCGTGTGTTAAAGACGAGATGGAGATCCCGTGGTACACTAAGATTCCAGCCACCACCAGCGTCCGGGCCGATCCCGGCACGGTGTTGTGCGACGCTGAGAACAAGTGTCCTGAACACACTTCCTGCTGCAGGCTGTTCACGGGAGAGTGGGGCTGCTGCCCCCTGCAGAATGTGAGAAGAGTGAAAACATACAGGGGTTGGACAATGAAACTGAAACACCTGGTTTTAGACCACAATAATTCATTAATATGGTGTAGGGCCTCCTTTTGCAGCCAATACAGCATTGATTGGTCTTGGGAATAACATATACAAGTCCTGCACAGGTCAGAGGGATTTGAAGCCATTCTTCTTGCAGGATAGTGGTCAGGTCACTACGTGATGCTGGTGGAGGAAAACGTTTCCTGACTCGTTCCTCCAAAACACCTCAAAGTGGCTCAATAATATTTAGATCTGGTGACTGTGCAGGGCATGGGAGATGTTCGGTTTCACTTTCATGTTCATCAAACCAATCTTTCACCAGTCTGGCTGTGTGTATTGGTGCATTGTAATCCTGATACACGGCATCACCTTCAGGATACAATGTTTGAACCATTGGATGCATGTGGTCCTCCAGAATGGTTGGGTAGTCCTTGGCAGTGAGGCGCCCATCTAGCACAAGTATTGGGCCAAGGGAATGCCATGATATGGCAGCCCAAACCATCACTGATCCACCCCCATGCTTCACTCTGGGCATGTCTGGGTGGTACACTTCTTTGGGGCTTCTCCACACTGTAACTCTCCCAGATGTGGGGAAAACAGTAAAGGTGGACTCATCAGAGAACAATACATGTTTCACAAAATTTGTGCTCCTTGCACCACTGAAACCAACATTTGGCACGAGTAACCAAAGGTTTGGCTACCGTGTATATTGACCCTGTGGAGCTCCTGATGAACTGTTCTGGTGGAAACAGGAGAGTTGAGGCACATTTAATTCTGCCGTGGTTTTATGTTTTTTGGATACAATCCGAGTTATCACCCCAACATCCCTTTCAGACAGTTTCATCTTGCGTCCACAGTTAATCCTGTTGGATGTAGTTGGTCCTTCTTGGTGGTGTTCTGACATTACCCTGGATACTGTGGCTCAAAGACTTGCTGTCTTGGTCACAGATGCACCAACAATTTGTCCTCTTTTGAACTCTGGTATATCACCCATAATGTTGTGTGCATTGCAATATTTTGAGCCAAACTGTGCTCTTACCCTGCTAATTGAACCTTCACACTCTGCTCTTACTGGTGCAATGTGCAAGATTGGCCACCAGGCTGGTCCAGTTTAGCCATGAAACCTCCCACACTAAAATGACAGCTGTTTCAGTTTCATTGTTCAACCCCTGTCCAACCTCAGTTCTGAAAGTTTAGAATCAAATGATTTGCATTTTTATTTACATTTGACACAACCTATTTTTTCCCCCAGATTATAGTTGTACAAGATGTGTTCTCTTGTGAAATAAAATGTGTTGTTGACTGTGTGCAGGCCGTTTGCTGCTCAGACATGGAGCACTGCTGCCCTCAGGGCTACACCTGTGACATCATGTCCAGGTCCTGTCAGAAGACCATCATCCTGCAGCTGGAGACCATCCCCCTGACTCCGATCTACCTGCCTGAGTACCGCCTCCAGCTGGCTCCATTAAAGGACAGAGACATCTTGTGCGACGACCAGAACAAGTGCAAATACAACGAGACCTGCTGCAGGACGTCCCCCACCACCTGGGGCTGCTGTCCGTCCCCCAACGTACGTCTCTGTCCCTCCTCTCCTGCCGCACGCAAACTGTTTTTAAAATCATTCAGAACATCTTAATTAAACCGCACAGCTCTTTGTCCTCCCTGCAGGCGGTGTGCTGCAGCGACATGAAGCGCTGCTGTCCCTCTGACTACAGCTGCTTCGATGGAGGCGCCTGCGTCCGGAACACCGGGCCCGGCTGGAACCCCTGGAACTTATTCCTCAACTACAAAAAGAGAGCTCTAAATCTGTGAAAACAATCCGTGTTGTTTGTTCTTCCTTTGTGCATAAAAAATAAACATGAGTGGATGTTTTAAAATCACTTAGTTTTCTTTTAGAAACTGTGGTGTATGGTGAGGGACACACTGTAAACTGATGTGGACATAAGAACACCTTCACTAGCTGATACAGGTGAAAATTAGGCTAAATAGTGAAAATATTTAATAGGTTTATGTTATTTCACACACAGAATAAAACTTTCTTATTTCACCTCAATTTATTTAACTTATTTATAAATCAACAAGACATATTTTCAGTTTGTAAATCGGTTTGGGCCATAACGTTTAATGGATATTTGACTAATTACTATGCTATGACTATTTGTTAATCGTTTATATTAATGATAATAATGTGATTTTTTTTCTCTTGTTATCGATGCCTTCCAGTTTGGGACAACATACAGAAATGTCCAGCTCAGCTTTTCATGATTTGTGTGATCTCCCTGTTTTCATCCATTCATTCCTGTTTTCCATTAAACAAATAAAGAGAAAACAACTAACATTGTTACATATTTCTGTCACAGGTTGTCTTCTATTGAGACTGTTTTGATTGACTTCTGTCAAATCAGTCAATTTTGATGATTAACATAAAAAAATAATTATATTAGATCATTCTGATTTAGATAGATAGATAGACAGACAGATAGATAGATAGATAGATAGATAGATAGATAGATAGATAGATAGATAGATAGATAGATAGATAGATAGAAAAATCATTTTTCTTTTATTTTAAACTGCTCAAAACACCTATTTTCTTTCTGAGTGTAAAGACTTGTGTTTATTTGTTTGTTTGTTTAATGTGACATTTAGTTAATTCAAATTTAGGAAGATATTTTACATTCAAATAGCAAAATTAAATATTTATTTTGTTTTCTGACTATCACTTCTCAGCCACAGTTAAAATATTTGAAATTTCCAACTTTTTCTCAGCTAGGAAATTTCTGTCAGAAAGACATTAGTTTTGGTCTAATCCTGAACTGTGAAAAATCATCCCTTTTGGTGAACACTGTTATAATTCTTGGAAAATCCTATATACACATATCAGTGTTAAAATACCACAAAGATACTTAAGTAAAAGTACAAGTATCTTACCAAAAAATTACTTTGGTAAAAGTTAAAATCTTCTTTAGGAATATTTCTTGAGTAAAAGTCTTAAAGTATGTTTTATTTTTTTGTACTTAAGTATTAAAAGTCAAAGTATTGATTTAAAATGAGCAGTTAGATTTTCTGTAATGACATTTATTAGGAGGTGACCTCCCCAAAACAATGCAGAGATGACTGTTGTATTAAAATAATGAATGGATGTTAAATTTAGGATGCACTAGTCAAGCTGTTTCAGTTTATATACGTATATCAAGGCTGCACAAGGCTTTTCCCCAAAATGAAAATTTATGTGAAATCTATCTTCATGAAATACAAATACTTATTAAGTAAAGTCCTTTGATTTTAATGATTATGTCCTGCTGGAGTGTGACATGATTTGTTTATGTACAATATAATACAGTATCAGAATTTTATATATTTATACACTCAACCACAATTAAATTCCCTCTATGGAGGCACAATTTATTTGTATAGTATTCATTTTTTACAATAACAAGCTGGAATGAAAACAAGCAAAAATGAAATAAAAGTAACAACTTTCTACTTCTTCCTTTTTTAAAAATGTAAGGAGTAGAAGTAAA
Source organism: Anablepsoides rubrolineatus (assembly GCA_031762495.1). NCBI lineage: Eukaryota > Metazoa > Chordata > Actinopteri > Cyprinodontiformes > Rivulidae > Anablepsoides > Anablepsoides rubrolineatus. The sequence goes on from JARVGW010000194.1 coordinate 16,745,737, forward strand.
AAGTAGGCTAAAAAAAATTACTCAAGTAAAGTACAGATACCCAAAAATTCTTCTTAAGTACAGTAACAAAGTATTTGTACTTAGTAACTTTACAACTCTGACACAAATCCAAATGTAAGAAATGGTTTCCTAAAGTTTGTGTTTTTCTTAATGAGTTTCTTCTCTTTGTAAAATCCCTTAAAATAATGGTGACTCCTAATTCTAAGAAACTTTTCAATGTTATTATTTAAACCATAATTTAGCAGTCTTGTAAATTGCCCTGTTTTCAATGTTTTTTTTTTCTTTTATTGTATTTCTTTTATTTTGTTTTTCTTTTAAGTTAGTTGTTCTGCATCTATGCCTCTAATCAATGCTTTGAATTTGAATAATTATTGGTATTACTGCCTTGTGGTTTGTACAATTCTTTCAATAATAATAAAAAAAATCTCAGCCACAATTAAAGCTTTTATTTCGAAGGCGAAGGTGCTTCACTTCCGCTATTCATTACGTCTGTTTATCTTTTGTGACGGATCTTTTCCAACATGGCGGCGCACCTGTCTTCTCTCCGATGTTTTCTGCGCACTCTTTAAAAATAAGCCGTCTGAAAATTCGGTGGGAGATAAATGTCAGCGGTCAGAGAAGAGCTGGAGTAACTTATTTTGCCCCAAAAAATGTCCACAGAGGAGCTGTCTGCGTCGGACAGCGAGGCTGTGTTCGCCGGCGCCGGGAAGCGATGGGCACCGGTGGGCGCCGTGGCCAGCCCCGAGGACGAGAGCGGCTTTCGGCCGAGGCAGCGAGGCTCGTCGTCGGCCACAGAGGAGGAGATGACCGCCCGGCTGAAGAAGCTCGAAGACGAGCAGGATTTGCTGAACTCCTCTCTTCTCGCCCTCACCTCGCACTTCGCCCAGGTTCAGTTCCGACTGAAGCAGATCGTTCACGCGCAGAGCGAGGAGAAGGAGAGGATGCTGGCCGAGCTGGAGGAGTTCGCCTTCAGGGGCTGCCCGCACGTCCTGGGCTGCAGGGCTCAGGATGCCACCCAGCTGGAGAACTCGGTGAGCTTACAGCCTCCATACGTGAAGATGGTCATATCTGACAGAAGAGAAAATCAGTGAAAAACAAAAAGTCATTCATTTTTATCCATGCTCAAATACACAAATGTGAAAAAACTATTAAATGTAATGCACTTCTTCCAAGTAGAAGCTTCAACAGGTGGTTTGCATGTAGAAAAAAGAATAATGGGGAAATACAAAATGTATTAATACTGGTGCATCCTCATCTCAGTTAACTATTGTTATTATTTTACTTTATTCATTTCTTTAAAAATAAAATAAATTTATGTACAATAAAAATACACATTACAAATAAAATGAAAGGCAGCATAAAGAAGAAAAAAATCTTATAGTATCTGTGCATTTTTCCTCCCAAAATTAATATTTTAAACAATATTAATCTACAAACAAGAAAAACTAAACAAAAACAACCTCAAATTAGTATGAATACACATTATATTGTTTCATATTTCTTTAACAAAGTGACTTTTAATAACAAAATTTAATTGGTTGTTTAAAGGTAATATACATTTGTGAGCCTCATACATAACCTGTAAAATATTATAATCAACAAACTCATAGAATTTTAATAATTTCAACTGACAAAATGTTGTATTTGATGGATGATTGTAGTGTTTTCTTGTAATAATTCTTACAGCTCTTTTCTGTAAAACTAATTAAATATTATTATTAGTATTATCAGCACTGAATGTTCAAAATATTTATGTCAGATATGTCAAACAGACACTTAGGTCTATATCAAATTACTAATTATTTGATTGTAACATGTAAAGAAAAACATTTTAATTGAAATGATTCACAGGCTATTAACCTTTTTTATGTAAATATTTATTTATTTTATTTATTTAATCAAGACAGTGTACATCATGAACGATCTTATACTTCTGTATAGACTGAGCCAGATTACTTGCTATTTTACATCTAGTCCTGAGGCAGGAGGACAAAACAACACAAGATCACAATGTGCAAAAACACAGACATATTTTCAGACACTACAACCATAAAATGAATCAAAGAGAGTATATGACTGGGAACGGTTAAGAGGCTGTTTAAGGTGCTTTTTAAATGTGCAATAATTGGGACATTCCCATATAAGTTGTGTTGTGTGTTTGCTGCTGCACCCACCTCTTATTTGTTCCCCGATTTGTTCTTATCTCTGGTGGAAAATGTTGAGTAACTCAGCAGCTCGTTATGAATGAAAACACCTGTGATCCACCTGTGCTGTAAAAGCTTCTGTTTGTCCAGTGATATTTGTTCCTGCTGCTGAAGTGAAATATCAGCGTTGCAACAGTAGAACTCATTGTATTCATCTTAAATTACTGTTTTTCTGTGTTACATGCTTCATTTGTAGGGAGATCTGGTGAGTAATCTGTCTGTTTAAAGGTTTATGTAAAACATTGTGACATAAAAATGTGCATCTATATGACAATCAGCTGCACTAAACAGATTCAGCCAGTGCTACATTTTAGTGTATTTACTTTGGTGTATTTGTGTTTCCTGTCAGAGTGAGAGGGAGAAGAGGGAGCGTCTGGAAGCTCAGAGGGAGAAACAAAAAGATCTCATTTTCCAGCTGAAAACGCAGCTGGACGATCTGGAACGCTTCGCCTACCAGGAGGGCAGCTACGACTCGCTGCCTCAGTCGGTCGTCATGGAGAGACAGAAGGTTGGTTGAAGCAGAGACGCTGTGCTACAGTACCGTCACATGAAGTATAAAAACTACACGCTTCATTGAAATACAGATATAATCTACAACTTTTTAAAAACGGTAGTGGTAGCCTGTCATGTTCAGTAACTATGACACCCGTTTCTTGTTTTAAGATCAGGTGGAACAACTCAAACAAATGTTCCCCAAAATCCCCTTGTTTTAATAAAAATCTGTCTTTTTTCTTTTATTATTACTCTGCTGGTAAAAAACCATCTTGTAAACAGTAAAGGTACATTTAGCCTGACATATTTGTGTCGTTTTTTGTTGTTTGCTCTGAGGAACACTTCCCTGTTTACATAACTGAAGGGTGATCTTAAGGAAGTTCAGGTTAAACTACTCCTTGAATCGTAACATCTGCATTACACACTAAATACTCACAGTAATCTGCATAAAACAAATCAAAATTTGACCCTAAAATAACTTTATTTTAATAAAACAACTTTTTTTTATTGATGGAAAAAAAGACTAAAAAACTATATATATTAGGGGTACAACAATACAGAAAAGTCATGGTTTGGTTCGATACTTTAGTCTCACAGTTTGTTTTTTCTTATTTATACAAAAAAGAGAAATGTCCGTGCTCTTCTTAACTTGTAATTTATTTAAAGTAATTCTGAACATTAGTTTAACATCAAAAGTCCAGTTTTTAAAGAAAATGTTGCTGAAACAGCAAGTTTCCCAGTGGATCTGTGCTCCACAATGCAGCCTAGGTGGAGTAGTTGAACACAGATCCACTGATCCTTCAACGCATCTTCAGAAGACAAGCTGATAAAATATATATATATATTATAAAATATATATATATTTTTTTTTTGTTTGTTTTTTTCTTCTGGTTCTTTGTCTTTACATTGATGACAGTTTGTCTTTATGTTGAATAAATATAAATAAATGTTAAAAATCTGTATTGTTCCATACATAGTGTGTATTTAACCTAAAGCACTGTATTGAATGGTTCCATACAGATACATGTATTGTTGCACCCCCAGTATATATATTTTAATTAATAATAATAATTTAACAAGAACATACTTTGAATTAAAGAGATATTTTCAGCAACAAGAGGATTTAATTTCCTTATCAAACTTTCAGTGTAAATTAAATTTTCCAGGTCATCATCGACGAGTTGATCAAAAAGTTGGATGTAAATCTGAACGAGGACATTGGGAACTTGTCCCCGGAGGAGCTGAGGCAGAGAGTGGACGCTGCCATCGCTCAGATAGTGAACCCGGCTCGAGTCAAAGAACAGCTGGTGGAGCAGCTCAAAACCCAGATCAGGGACCTGGAGATGTTTATCAACTTTATCCAGGGTATGATGTCATTATTAAATGCTTGACTGTAGTGTTTGTTTTATGCTTGACTGCATATTTAAATTAAACCTTTGCCTTTTCTTTCAAAAGATGAGGTGGGAAACCCTCTGTTGTCAGATGGAACACAGAGTCAGCAGCCCAAAGCAGCAGGGACCAACAGCAGAGCTTCAGGAACGAAAAAGAAAGGCAAGTGTTTTGATGCTTTTCTTACAATAAATCTTTTCTGAAAAGGTTTACATCTGGGGCTGCAACTGATTAATTAATCTGTCAATTATTTTTTCGTTTAATTGATTAATCGGCCAAATCATTAAAACACTTAACCCTTTAAAGCCCGACCCTTTTAAAATGGTCATAGAGGTCATAGGAATCCTGTGTAGCAAATATGATACAAATAGTGATATAGGGTTAATTACAGTTTTCTCTTCAATCAAGAGGGTCTTTTCATAACACAAAGGATTTTTTTTATAATCTGCTGAATTAATAAACAGAAGCACATCAGAAATATATATATATTTTTTTGCCCGCTGTATTAAATACTGACTGAAAAAATGTATTTCTCATATGTAAAACATAACAGAAACTTAATAGTTTGCTGAATGAGGAAAATACCGTAGATTAAAAAAATAAAATGTGATTTTTAGATGTAAAACTATTAGTAATTTATTATAAATAGAATTTATTTACATTTAGCATTTATGATTTTTCTCTAATTCTTTACTTTTTGCTTCCTTCTTGTTGGTTCTGTCTGACTGAAGCAGTGTTCTGTGGCCCAGTAGGCAGTTCTGAAGCAGCCCCTCTCCTCCCCTGCTAAAGCAGACCTGCTGCTTGCATCTTTTTTTTTTTTCTATTCCTCCATCCTTTTGCTGCTTTAAATAACTTTGAGCCTCAGTCAGGTTTAAAGTTCAAAGTCTCTACTTTTGACTCGAGAGTCTCAGAGAGGGCGGAGCTTTACAAGTAGTTTTTTTTTCTTTTTCTAAACTTTATTTAGGTCAGCCAGCATTGACAAAGCTCTGCTGGTGACGTAAACAGCTCTGTGACATGGCGAAGGACTCATAAATCGCAGGACAAAACAAATCGATAATAAAATTCGTTGCCAACGCTTTTAATAATCGATTTTATCGATTCCTTGTTGCAGCCCTCTTTACATCCATTGCATTCCATCAAACCTCTCTCTGTCTCCTACCCTGCAGTGGATCCGGAGCAGGCCCAGAGGATGCGTGAATCAGGCCTCCAGCTCATCCAGAAGGCCCTCGCCGTGTTGCAGATCTTTGCTGCGAGTCAATTCGGTTGCTCTGCAGGACACATCCCACAGAACATGTGGCCTCAGGACGCCCCCGGGCAGGACTACGGGCCTCTGCTGCAGCGTCTGGAGGCAGCCGTGGAGAAGGTGCGGGTGCTGGGCTCACGCAGACACCCGTCCGTCGAACACGTGGTCAGCTACACCAGCACCTCCACGCTCGGCGCCAGGGACGAGCTTACCACGGCGGTGAGGAAGGAGCTGGCTATTGCTTTGAAGGACTTGCTGTCTCATGGTCTCTTCTCGCCGTCCCAGACCATGAGTCTGGTGCTGGCCCCCATCTCCTGCCTCCTGCCTCACAGACCGGCCACGCAACTCATGCACCCGTGGGAACTCTTCGTGAAGTACTACCACTCCAAAAACGGGAAAGCCTTCGTGGAGTCGCCGGCTCGTCAGCTCTCGCAGTCCTTCAGCCTGAACGTGGGCGGCGCTCCGGGAAAAGTCACCCCAAAGCAGTCTCTGCTGTGGGCCGTTCACACGGTCCTGAAGGAGCACGGGCGCTACAAGAGAGGACCGGACACTGAGTTCAAAGCTCTGGTGTGCATGGCTCTGAACGAGCAGCGGCTTGTGTCCTGGCTCAACCTGCTGTGTAAGTCTGGGACTCTCGTACACCCGCACTACCAGTCCTGGAGCTACATGGCCCAGACCGGCTTTGAGGGAGCGCTTCGCATCCTGGGACGCATCAGCCACCTCAGATTCAACCTCCCAGTGGACCTAGCTGTACGGCAGCTCAAAAACATCAAGGATGCTTTCTGAAGAGGCAAAAAAACAAAAAACGTTAAAGCATTTTATCAGCTAAACCACACTGCTCTTAGCTTGTATTCAGGACCAAAAACATGTGTTAAAAATGTTACCTTTTAAAGCATCAGCGTAAAGTAAAGTAAAGTAAAGTAAAGTGAAGTGAAAGTATGTGACGTCGGCAGTGCATGCATGGATGTTGTGTTAATCTGCACTTGACAACTAAGACGCCAAAATGTCCACAAGGCAGCGCTGCTTGAACTGTAAACATGCCTTAGAGTTAAAGGAATCCATGATTAGTTACAACATTAGATTTTATTTGATAAACATTTATTTTAACTGTAAAATATAGATTGTAAAAATACTGTAGGCTGTTTTAGTTTTTATATTTTTTAAACTAAATGTTTTAAATATATTACAGGGACTGAGCCATTTTATTTACACACAAAGCATTCTTGGTAAATGATGCAAATGGTGCGAACGAGCTATATCCACCCTGAAGGTTAATCTTGGACAATATCTGATGATCGACTCTTTTAAATGAAACCAGAGAGAAGAAGGCAGAAGAAGAAATATAAATGGAGGACCTCAGTTTAGCTTGTCGAGCTAGCGCCGAGCTAATACATATAAGGCAATATATTGTTGGCGCTAAAGCTAACAGGCTTAGCTGAGGTTCTCCATTAGCTGCAGGCTGAGTGGTTTCTACCTTCTCCTCTCTGTCAACGCTCTCTGGTTTCATTTAAAAGGGTCGATCGTCAGATATTGTCCAAGTTTAACCTTCAGAGTGGATATAGCGGTCTATGTCATCATTTACCCAGAATGCTTTGCGTGTAAATAAAATGGCTCAGTTCGTGTTCAAATATATTTTTAAAAATTTACAAAACTGAACAGCCTACAGTATTTTTACGGTCTTTATTTTACAGTTAAAATGTATGTTTATCAAGTAAAGTCTAATGTCACAACTAATTGTGGATCCCTTTTAAGACTGAGATGACCTCACCTTTAGTCAGCCTTCTTGATCTTTGTGACCTGTGCTCAGCTTACAGTATCACCCTCTGCTGTACCTAACAGTGCCCTTACCTATGCAGAAAACCTGCAGAGTAGTGACTTCCTAAAATCTGGTCCGGGAAGAAAACGAGCAGAAACCCAGGAGCTTTCGCCGGTCCCTGTTTGGAAGTGGAAGATGCATACATAATTAATAATTCAGCAGGTAAATTATGTGTAGCAAAAAGGTTGATTGCAACGCTAAAAATAAAAGCGCCGCAGTCGACTTGAAAAGTGTCTTACAGTCTTCATCAGAGTGCACTGATGTTGTGATGTAAATACGCTTCAGTCTGTTTGAGCATTTTGACCCTGACGAGCTGCTATCCAAGATATGAAGATGTCTCAGTATGTAAAAAGGTTTATTTTTTATTCCAGGTGATCTTTTATCTTCCAGGAACAACCAGGCTGCACAAATCATATCCCTAAAAACTGAATGTAGGACAGATGTTATTAAATTGATTTTTTTTTTGTTAAATATTAAAGTGCTCAGTGTTTCTGTGACCACATGTATGTAACAGACTTATAGCTGTATTCCCATAAATGAAAGCCCAGTTTTTATTGTAGTGCACTTTTTTTTGCTTAATTTGTTCTGTTCTGGTAAAAATAGTTTATTAGGTCATGTTTTGTTTCCTTTTTTTGATGTTGTTTATTTGTTTACAGGATAAAACATTTACTGTAGCTGCTGTACTGTAACTGTAGCAGTTTAGTATTTAAATTATATGTTTTATTTTTATTTAATCATCTAATCAGAGAGTATATGGTGAGTATGAATTGTTCGTTTTTATCATATTTAATGTAAACCTGCAGTAGTAAAAAATAAATCAAGGATGGTAAATAAATACTTGTGAATCTTTTTTCTTCTTTATTTAAATTAAAACCAAACCTTTTAAGTCCCATATTGAAATTCCAATTAAAAAAAAACATTTTTAAAATAAGAAATCTAAGGCGCTTAGCTCAGCACATCACATTAAAATAAAAAATACATTTCTATAAAACTATGGAGAGCCATTTCATTCAAAATGAAATAGTTATTAATAAAGTATTAATAAATATTCCATCAAATAAATAAAGGTCCCATGAAATAAAACTAAATAAAGTTATAATACATTTTTAGCATGTCTTTTTTTTTAAATTAATTAAGTTTTTTTAATTAATCAATTAATTAATTGATTGATTAATTAATTTTGAATGAAACGACTCTCAACATAAATGAAAGACTTTTATTTCCTAACTCTTTACCTTTAGGAAGTGACGTCATGACGCCAGGGGTCAAAGTTCACAAAAACCTTCCGTACTTCCTTTCCTGTTAGCGGTGGCCGTAGAACAGCATCAGTGAGTGAATTTTTCTACAAATCAATCCTCGTCCATCGCGTCAAAAAAGTTTGATTTTATAATTTTTATCACAACACATGTACAGCAATCATTTCTTTAATCAGTACTCCTCCGTTATTTCCTGTATTTATGGTCGATGAAAGCGAAATGAAACGTTTTTTGTTGCAATGATTCGCTCCCCTGCGCTGTTTTCAACATGGCTGCTCCCTTCATGCTAACGTTTAGTTTAGCTGTTAGCTGTTAGCTGTTAGTTTCAGACGATTCTTTTATAATATTAGGCTCCAAATTAGTCTGTTTTGTTCGTGATATAAAGTAACCTTTGCTAGAAATGTTCAAAGTGTTTGTTGGAGCATAATTTCCTACTATTGCACTGTTACCTAGCTGGATGCTAATTAGCCGGCTAGTCAGTAAGCAACAGGACCTAAACTGTAAATGTCTGATTTTTTTGTGTTTGACTTGTGCAAAGCCATGTTCAGGACGGGATGTTAATGTTAAGGGGACTAATTGTGGTGTTTTCTGACAGAAATGGGCAAGTTTATGAAGCCTGGAAAGGTGGTGATGGTCCTAGCTGGACGCTACGCCGGACGCAAAGCTGTCATAGTCAAGGTAAAAACAAGATTTAGTTTGTTCATTTCACCATGTTGTGGATTCATGAAGCACGCATTGATTTTTACGGTTATTGACCCAAATAGCTGCCAACTGGTTTTAGTTGAGGGGAATAAGTTTAGGTCCACTGCAGAATTTCTGTTCAGCAGGATTAAAGAACATGTGAAAGTCCTGCAACTTCATATTGCAGTGCATACACAGTGAATGTATATTGCCAATATATATGGTATGTTATATACACTTGCCATGAGACGCTGTAGAAGTTATGTTTTAGATTAATTCTGGTGGTAAATTGTCAATATGGATTTATTCTACAGGCGGTGTTCCCTTAGCAGAAAGTAGTATATGCAAGTATCTTTATACTAATTTTAAACTAAATAAATAAGAGCATACTTCCAATTTACTTTTTATGTACTTATCTGAGATATTAATTAGATATCAAGTTTATCTTACACTATACTCATTTAAAGTAGCTCTTCAATGTTTATGAAAAATTAGGAGAAGCAAAATTTAATTTGTCACTGGCCAAACAAACTTTCATTTATATCCAATCAGTCCATAGATGTCCCTCCCCTTTAGTTGTCAATCAAACAATCTAGGGCTGAGTGTGGTCGAACGGCAGCCAACCAGATAATGCATGGTCACATGGTTTTTTGGCGTTCGTTTTTGCACACACTTTTCATATCTTCTTGAGAAACACCTGAGAAACCCCTCCTGCTGCAGCATACGTCACTGCACGGCGTTTCTTCCCGCTGGAGTCTACGATGTGGGAAAATCACCCAACATTTGTGCACAAATCTGTCCCGGTTAAACCCTGAGTTCATAGTGTGAAATACACTATCATATGAATGGATAAACACAAAAAGCACATTCATGTAAATTCAGTGTTCTTTTCGATGGTTTCATGCGAGTTGAAGACAATGTTTTTGTGTATGTTCAAGCAAAACTTATTCCAATGGTTTAAGTTTAAAATTAAATGTTGCAAAAAAGTAGCTCTTAAGGAAAAAAAGGTTGGAGACCCCTGGTATATTAAAATTTTAAATATACTTAGTTTATGCTAATGTTTCAACTTTTGGCCAAGGTAAACTTTAGTAGTACAATGAAAGTACATTTTCACACAGACTGGTTTATTTGTAGTATATTTCAAGATTAAACTAAAAGTATACTTAGAGTACTTTCAACTTTTATAAACTTATTGTGGGACCATTTAGTCCTAAAAGTATACTTGTTAGTAAACTGCTAATAGACTTATATCAGTGTACATGGTAAATAAAGTACACTTATGGAAATACACTTATATATACTTTTGTATACTTTAGACTAGATAAGATAAGGCCTTTATTGTCATCGTACAGAGCACAGTGAAATTACATTTCAGAACAGTGATTCAGAAGAAGACAGAACATAAACATAGGAGAACAGGTGCTCTGGGTCATGCAGCCGTCGATCCCTGTACAGAACAAGGATCATCTTCATGAAGACATCATGAGGAGGCGCTACCCTTAAAAGAAAAACTAAAAACCACACAAGGAAAGATGAGGAGAAAAAAATATCATGTCTGCAAAGTGATACACGATGGTGTTTAGAAAAAATGATATCTACTTAAAGTATACTTTTTGGAAAGTTTATAAACTTAAAGATATAACACAGTAAACTTAAAGTATACTTTTTTTTGGAAAGTTTATAAACTTAAAGACAACAGTAAACTTAAAGTATACTTTTTATAAACTAAACAGTCACAATTTAGCATGAACAAGTATGAAATCGGTATACTTTCTAGTACACTACAGGTACATGGTGCCTAGTATACTTGATATACTTAAACTCAAGTATTCCTATTAAAATGAACCTTTAAATATACTATTTTTTTTGCTAAGGGTTATGGGTTTTGTATTGTTTTTGTATTTGTAAATCACAAACTACTCAGATCAGCCATTCTCTTTGGGCTCCTGTGAAAAGGTGCGTGGAATCACCGTACCTACTGTGCATGCGCCTCATTATGTATATATCCCTTTTCTTTAAGAACACGGCAGCCTGTGTTCTATGAGCCCTTTAATTGTTTCTATAAGATTTGTTAGAACAGTTGTAAAGATGGCTGTATTTGTAATTGGCTGTAGTCTCCTGTCTCTGTGTGGTGACATGTGGAGTAAATAATCGCTCCCTGTCGCTGGGATTTGGTCTTACTCAGTAAATTTCACCATCTGTCGCTGGTTCCTTTGCAGAACATTGATGACGGTACGGCCGACCGTCCTTACAGCCACGCTCTGGTCGCAGGCATCGACCGCTACCCCCGTAAGGTGACCACCTCCATGGGCAAGAAGAAGATTGCCAAGAGGTCCAAGATCAAGGCTTTTGTCAAGGTTTTCAACTACAACCACCTCATGCCCACCAGGTCAGTGTTTCATCCACACTTCAGGAAGTTTTGGTCACATTTTATAAACTTTGTAAACTGAAGAGCTGGATAAACTGATTCCATTTGTGAAACAATTAAAGTGCATGATGTGATTGTTGCATCTTTGCTGCTGGTGATGGAGATAAAGTTATGAGACACAGATTCACTTAGTGTTAAGTTTTGTTAGCTGGAAGCAGCTTTTTTGTCCCCACATTAAGAGAATACAATGATGTGATTTACTGATAGAGCCGGGTATCCATTCAGATTTCCCAAATCCATTCGATTCACGGTTCAGTTTGAGGACATCATGCAGTAACACATTTATTTTGATACAGAAGACATTCTCAAAGGAACTAATTCTGCAAATAGAAATTCTAGTTCTAACTTGGTGCTCTGGTAAAATTATAAACATTAAGGGCAAACTTGTAAATTGTAGTTTAATCTTGAAAGAAAACTGTCAAGTTTTAAAGGGTTTAAACTGTGTTTAACAAAGAGTTGTTGGATACATTAGTTTTTTAATAAACTAAGAATAATTTTCTTGCTCACTAAGAAGTGATGGAATAAGGTTACAGGAGAAGAGGTGGGATAATATAAATATACTTCTGCCCACTCTTTTGGGTGTATGAAAACTTTATATTTGTAATGTTTGTTACCTTCTGTTCAATAAAACCTATTAACAAGAAGTAAGAAATAAAAAAAAGAACATCTAAAACATTCCATCACAGTGAATTACATGAAGATGTTTCTTTAATTTAAAATATAATATTTCCTCCAGAAAACAGGCTAAACCTGGTGGTAAGGGCCACTTTGTCAGTCCACCAACAGCCCCAAAAATGTCAATGTTGACAAGAAATTTGAAAATATGATGTAATGTAATTTTGTGTTATTGTAAAACATTTGTTTACAATAGTTAAACACCAACTATAGCGGGCATTACGATAGCTTTTTAGCTTCACTAATTTAGCACATGCTCCGCGGGTCGACGTCGGCTCGGAGTAAACAAACGAAGCTTAGCCTGGTGGGGAGGCATACTGTGGGAAACCCTGACATTGGTAACAAAACTAAACAATTTTGTTACTGTCATCTTTCACACATTTATACATGCAGAGGAGAACAGTTTCAGTCAGATGTTAACATACTGTAGTTTTGGTTCAAGTGGTTTTCAATCTTAAAAGGATGTCTGTTGTTGTTGTTATTTTATCACCTCCTGTTTGAGTCACTTTAACAAGCTGACACCTGAACTGAAATACTTTAATCAGCTCCTGCAAATGAATCAACTATAAAAAGCTTTATGTTCCCATGGTAGAAGTTTAGTTTCTTTAGTAAAACTTTTGTTTCAACCCCTGAAATGTTGAAAAGTCATTCCTTCTCGTTTCCTCCTCCTCAGATACTCCGTGGATATTCCTCTGGACAAAACTGTTGTGAACAAAGACGTCTTCAGGGATCCTGCTCTCAAACGTAAAGCCAGGCGGGAGGCAAAGGTCAAGTTTGAGGAGAGGTCAGTTTCCACACTCTTTCTATAATCATGTTGAGTTTTAAAAAGGTGGAGGCTTGAGTTAGAAGTTTTTATTTGTTGAAAATTAAGCTCCAGATTTATCTGAACTTCTGTTTCTTCTGTTTTCAGGTACAAGACGGGCAAAAACAAGTGGTTTTTCCAGAAGCTCAGATTCTAACTTCTCTCTGTTTCACAAAATAAATATAAAAAACAATGATTGACTCTTGATTCCTTTCATTTAATTGATTTTTTTTTTCCATGTTGGGGAAACTTTGCTTTAGAAATTCAGGCCCTAACCTGTGTGAAGTGGTTAAATCTCTAATTATTCTGTTTTAAATAACATTTAATTCAATTAAGAGACTAGAAAACTGATTTAATCTACCTGTCCATCTTTAATTCAATTTGACGGCTGCAGTTTTAATTTACACAATTTGATTTAAAAAGAGTTTGAATTTATTTATATAGATCAGAAACTAGCATTTCAAATTACACAAATGATTTTGTTCATTCTGAGTCCATTTTTATGTTTTCATACACAAATGAAGAAATTAGTTTTAGCTTAAATTTAGTTACATGCAGAGGTTTATAGTAACCAAGTACATTTACTTTTTTACAGTACTTTAGTAATTTTTTTGAGGATTTGTAATTTTACCAAGTATACCTTTATTAGTTAGAGAGCATGGAAAAGTACTTTTACTTCTACTTTCCCAATTTTTGTGAACAGTTTTATGACTTTTACTTAAGTAGTTTTCTCATCAGTGACATTTGTTTTTACCAGTCGTTTGGTGTTAAGGTATTTTTACTTTTGCTTAGTTATTTTTTTTCAAGTAGCTATGTTATAGATCTCTGGTTAAATGTATGTCTTCGAGATGGAACTGCTTGTATTTAAAATTTAACATTTGATGGATGAAAAGGTATTAAATCAGCTGATCTGCACACTGAATGTGAAAATATAAAAGTTTAAAAATGTATACTTCCATAAAATAAAGTACACAATTACCTATTAGTTAAAAGTATATGGTATAATTATAACTACAATAAAAAGCATGTGAATGAATAACAATTTTAAGTAACTTTTATGAAATAAAAACTAGAATAAAGCTTTAATTACGTAACCAGAATGAAAGTATGCAGTACAAAAATGTAATTTCCGTGTTCGCTGTGAGCACCATGATGTCCGAGGGCGCCTGAACGCAGCACGTGTTTGTCGCCCTCTAGTGGTCAGAAGTAGCAGGTGCGTCTCTTCCTGCTAATTGGAAAAAGAAACTGAAAGAATAAAAAAGAAAGTCAAGAGCAGAGATCGTGTTCAGGAGGTAGGTTCACTCCGAGCTGCTTTGTTTTCTGTTTTTAACAAAAGTGACTAAAAACCGAGAAATAAATACGAAGTTTGATGTTTCTTTAAACGAGTTAAAGTTATATAAAATGTTAAATTTAGACGAGATGAGTTAAATATAAATCTGAAGGCAGCAGGCCTACAGCTGATTTATTATTGAACTCAGCTGCGGTTTTTCTGTCACGCAGGTTTTGTTTGTCTTCATTTTTTTCAATGTAAAGCGTTAATGTTTTATTTTTTATTTCAGCTTATTGTCACCATGTCGTCAGACGAGGTGAGATGATTGTTAAAGCGAAGCACTTTGGTTTTCCTTTTTGAAATCTTACTTTCACTTCTTCTCATTTATTTACCATAAAAATAAAAAAACACCTGATTTAGTTAGGTTTAGTTTTTCCTGAATTTTCTCTTCTCCTCAGGATTTCTCTGTGGTCGAGTCAGAAACATCTGAAGACTCTTTGGAAGGAGTTCAGCTTTTAATCAAAGCAGAAAAGGTGCAAAACCTCTATAATCATGTTTTAGATTTAAAGCAACTAACAAGAGCTGTAAAAATATCTTACAGAACAAACAAAACCAATATTTTCTGCTAGATTTGAAGAGTTTGTCTTTTTAAAATATTGTTTTAAGAGCAAAAATATTCCAAAATATGTTGAGACGTCTTTAATAAACCAGAACAATATGCAAACATCTTCAACATATTTTATTTATTATGAAACTTAAGAAATTGCATGTATTTAGGGGGAAAAGTAAAGTATTTTTTGATTTTTATGGCAACATAACATATAAGTTAAGGCAGGCAACAGTAGCATTTTAGGACGCTTTTTTTTTTTTAAAGGAGGAACAAGTCCGTAAAGAAACATTTTAAAGAGTAAAGATGGGCAGAGGATTACCAGTCTGCCAAAAGCTGTTTAAAAATAGTAGAAATATGGCATTAAAACCAGGTCTGGTTCTATTCTGGACACCAATTTAATTCAGTTCAATTAAGTTTATTTATGTAGTGCCAAATCTCAACAATTATCGTACACAAAATCAATAAATCTATAGAAGCCAGCAGTTGACTCTATTAAAACGTGTCCTCCACAAATGCTGTTTAACCTTCTGAGACCCTGCGTCCTCATATGAGGACGTTTAATTTTTTAATTTTTGGATGCACATCCAGGGAAGGCTTGTACTCAGGAGGTTAAAGCTCTATCACGCAAAGAAGAAGCTGTATGTGAACACTATCTAGAAACGTTCTCTTCCCTCGACCAAAGATTATTTAAAAAAAAACAATATATTTATGCTTTCGGATGCGGTTCAACACAGAATCTATTAAAAGGTTATTCTATGAGTGTCTGAGATGATGCCACTGTTGTGTTTTCACAGAAACGCTATGAGAAGATCCTGCAGGACCAGAAGGAGCACATCAAATGCACAGAGGAGGCGCAGGATCTGACCCGGCAGTTCCAGCTGCGCTCTGAGAAACTCAAACAAGACGTGGAAGAAGAGGAGCGTTCATACAGTAAACAGATTCAAGCTGAAAAGGTGCTTTTTAAGCCTGAGGTTGTAACTAATCTCTGCTTCTGCCTGATGTTTGGCCAAATATAATCCATCTGTTTGCTGTAAATCTGCAGGCCAGGCTGGATTCACTGAAGAAGGACGAGGCTGAGCTGATGGAGCAGATCATGAAGATCCAGGCTGAGATCGGAGAGGAGCAGAGCCGGAACGCCTGCCTGAAGGAGCGAGCAGACGTAGGTGGTCCCGACGGTTCAGGGGGCTCCGCCCTGCAGCCGCACCTGCTCTAAACCCCCTCTTCCTGTTCCAGGTGTTCTGCGCCATGCCGGAGAAGAAGTTCGTCTTCAGGGGACAGACGGGGGATGCAAATAACTGGCAGAGGTTTGAAATGAAGTCTCAGATCGTCTACCCGATGGACGGAGGGACGGCTCTGATCACGTTTGAGGAGGAGGACGGTGAGTTCGTGTTTGGCCAGAAAATGAGATTTCAACTGTGATTTAACAAAAAATAAGATTTAAAATTGGAAATATCCAAGTTTTGATTTTATTCTGTTTAAAAAGGAAGTTTGTGATTTTAAAATTAAAGAGAACCTATTCTAGTTTTTTGAACAAGTTAGGATCGATCTTTAAGCGATACAAACCATGTTCTTTAGATTTAAAACACAAAATCATTTTCAGATTACGAGATTTCACCTGGTCAGTTCTGCCTGTTCTGAGCTCCTTTCAGAACGAGTTGTTTATGCAAAAAAAAGCTGCTGTAGGCAACCCCCTCCCAACCTTTGGTTTACGTTAGCTCCGCCCTCACAACCCTTTGTTTACGTTAGCTCCGCCCTCACAACCTTTTGTTTACGTTAGCTCCGCCCTCACAACCTTTTGTTTACGTTAGCTCCGCCCTCACAACCTTTTGTTTACGTTAGCTCCGCCCTCACAACCTTTGGTTTCTGTTAGCCCCGCCCTCACAACCTTTGGTTTCTGTTAGCCCCGCCCTCACAACCTTTGGTTTCTGTTAGCTCCGCCCTCACAACCTTTGGTTTACGTTAGCTCCGCCCTCACAACCTTTGGTTTCTGTTAGCTCCGCCCTCACAACCTTTGGTTTCTGTTAGCTCCGCCCTCACAACCTTTGGTTTCTGTTAGCTCCGCCCTC
>JARVGW010000194.1:16763534-16781726 GCA_031762495.1 Anablepsoides rubrolineatus
AATTTTGAGGGATAAAATTAGGACATTTTTATATTTACAAAAATATGTGAAAAAATCATAAAACAAATTTAATTTTTGATTTTTTTGCACTTTTATCATTTTATTTAGTTATGAATGAATAACATACATATTTTGAAAGATAAGGATATAAGGGCTGTGTTGATTTATTGAAATACTCAAAACAATGCCTCTGCAGCATCTTAAAATGTTGGATTTATAATTTGTCCCGCTGCATCTTCACCATCCTGTCTCACGTCGTATTGAAACACCCAACAGTTTAAATTCACGCTCTTATTTTGAAATGAACGGGTTCTTGTTCGTCCTGTAGGCTATCCAGAATGCATCGCTTCAGTTTTACAATAAACAGTTTAAAATGACTAATATATCTACATGTTGTCCTACCATAAACAAAATGACCAAGAAGCAGCAGAACTAGCAATCCATAACTAGTTTTTATTTTAACACTAAGGCTCTAAAGTCTGTTTGAACAAATCACCTCCCTAAACTGCGACATGTGCCAATCTGTGATTGGAAGGACAGACAGTAGTCTTGTGCTGCTGACATGTTTTCTGGTGAACTGAGACAGATTAGTGCTTCATGTTTAGCTTCTGCTAAGATATTTTAGACACATGTGGTTTTGAACTTGCCGATCTAAGCAGTTTGACTAGCGCTTTAGAAATTGTGCAACTAAATTTTGAATTGGCGCTGCCCACAACTGATAAAAACATTAAATTTGTCCTTCCCTGCCTCCTGATCCAGACCCGGGTGTCGACGTGCCCTCGGACGGTCCTGCTGACGGGGATCCCTGATGTCATGGAGCAGGAGACTTTACAGGACCTGCTGGAGATCCACTTCCAGAAAAACGGGAGCGGCGGCGGAGAGATCGAAGCCTTCCTGTATAACCCGATTGGTCAGAACGCCTCGGCTTTGTTCGGCGACGCCTCGGAGGACTGAGGCCATCAGTAGCTGCAGATTTACTGCTGCTGCTGCTGCCGGGAAAACAAAAACTACCTGAAACAGATCAAAGCTATAAAAGCCCTGAAATCTTCTTGGTTCTGATGGATCTTTTGTAAAACTTTAATATTTTCAGCTTCTTGTTCAGGGATTAATGGAAAAATCGGTGGAAAGTTTAAATCTTGTATCAAAATAAATCCTGTAATCAAAGATAATTCAACAATTTACATAAACATCCTTTTTATTGAAAGTCAAGTTTAAATATGTAAAAATATTACAGATGTGTTGGAAAAAAGGCTCAAGTTTTTTCTTTTTAATTCTAAAACTTACATTACAGCTACTTTATTCTATCCAGTTTCATCTAAAAAATAAAATATATACTTTAAAGATACACTTAGATGTTAAAAACATTTTATTTTCTTAAAGAAAACCTTATAGATGTACACATCCAGTGATTACTTTGAGGGTTTCATTTTAACACTGGTTTATAAGATGTTTTGCTAACACTAGGGATAAATGTGTACAAACATCTTTCTGATGTAATTAAAATCAGAAATATCTGACCAGATAAACTTGTTGCACCTGTGGGCCTTCAGTATGACGTCAGTAAATACAACAGTTGAGTTTCTCAAATAAAGAATCTGTAAGAGCGCCCCCTTGTGTCTGAATAGATGTTAAAAAAAGACAAACAAAACTCAGTTTAGGTTTATTGTAAAAACCAAAGAGATGTAACATTTAAAAATCACAAAACTAAAGTGGTTTCTGCATCCAGCTACATCCTCGAGTGCACAAACTGAAACAAACACATCAGAGGTCGAGTTTCCACACAAAGACGGAGGCAAATATAAGACAAGATAAAAAAAAGTGAGGAAAACAGCAAGGTTTTGGTGACACTTTGGAAGACAGCTGTCCAACTTTCACATCAACACGAAGATAAAATAATTTAAAAGCCTCTAAATCTATTTGTGACGTTCTTATAAACACACAAACTAGTGCAGGAGAAGGAGCCAGCGGTCGTTTCTCATCTTTAGTTTCACAAATAAAACTTTGTTTTTTTGTTTTCCTGACATCAGTGCAAACTCGAGCGTTGAGACGTGGTCCACATGAGAACTGCAGGATCATTCATGGACAAACAGTAACGAGACGTCCTCAAACACGGCTAAAAGTTCTACGGGTGGCGTTGGACTACATCTGATCTGCTATAGTGCACGGTGTTTGAAATGTGTAGCTGCTCTGTAAATATTCACCTGTGTGTGTTTGGACCTCTATGCTCCTGTAGGAGGAAGTAGTGTTTTCTAATACTTTATGTTCTGTTTGGGTCCGTTTGGGTTCTGGGAGTATACATTCAAAACCACCGACAGCTTTCCAGTTTTCAGCGGGAAAAAAGGAGGAAAAGGTTTTAAACGAGAGGCGTCCGGTCTCCTCAGGAGTGCATCGGTGGGGCCGCTGGTCGCGTGGACTCGGGACCACGGGTCAGAACCGTCGATGTGATCGGGGCGTGCAAAAAAATGATTTTAAATAACCAGCGGCGCCCAGTCGCTCGCTGTGCGTCCGTACTGAGAGGGAGAGAAAGAAGACAGAGGAGTAAACTGGTTGAACTAAAGTCAGAGGGAAACTGAACCCACGCAGCACCACCACCCCTCCTACCTGAATGTCAGTAAGGTCTTTGTAGAACCTCTTGGCCAGGTCTGGACCGTTCTGCATGGTGGGGATCTGATATGTCTGCAAGAAAAACAAAACCAAACTCATCAAAAGGATCTGGAGCTTGAAGTCCAAAACGTTTATTACTTTTACTGTAGCTGTAAGAAAAATCACTTTTTTAAATTTGTTTGTCTGCTTCTTAAAAGATTAAGCTCAATTTGTGATTTAATAAGAGTTCAGTTAAGAATTAGAGTGCTGGAGGTGAAAATTCACGGTTTGGTTCGATACTTTAGCGTCACGGTTCAGTATATTTTCATTACAAAAAAGAGAAATGTTAAACTTATTTATTGAAATTGATTCTGAACATTTGTTTAACCTCAAAAGTACAGTTTTTATATTAAATGTTGCTGAAACGGCAAGTTTCTCAGTGGATCTGTGCTCCACAATGCAGCCTAGGTGCAGTAGTCGAACACGGATTCACTGATCCTTCAACACAGAGCATCTTCAGAAGACATGATAAAATAAATGTTAAAAATCTGTATTGTTCCATACATAGTGTGTATTAAACCTAAAGTACTGTTCGATACGGATACATGTATTGTTGCACCCCTAATATCTATCTATATATATATTGGAAATTACTCGACAACAAAATGTATGATGGGTGGAAGAAGACGGCTTAAAAACAGGAACCATTTCTGCAGATATTGGCAACGGCTGCACTCGAACCTTATTCCATATTAAAGCCATTTTTTCTTTACAGTAAGATTTTCAGCTCTCAATGTTTCTGAAGTTATGCACCATGAGTTCTGGTCAAGATGATTTCCAGTTCCACCAGAAGTAACAAATGATGAGAAAACACAAGTTTGTCTTTGTTTTAAAAGAAAACAAACCAAAAAAAGCCTTTTTCCAATTTTTCAATTGTTTTAAAACAAAACAAAAAAACCTGAAAAACCAGCCGATTTGTTTTTTCTCGTTTTATTTTAAGGACAAAGAACCAAACCACACAGATTGTTCTGCACAACCCAAACAACAGCATTCATTCAGCTGCTGTAGAAAAATCACACTGCAGTTTATATTTAATTTAAGTTGGACTCGTACCTTTCCTTTATAAAGCAGGCTGCCCACCGGACAGACCACGCAGGCGGTCCCCGCTCCGAACACCTCCAGAACCCGTCCAGCATCTAAAGCCTGCAGCAGCTCCTTCATGCCCATCGTCCGCTCCGTCACTTTAAACTCCCCCTGGTGTGGAGCAGGTCGACACTGTCACCTGATTGACACCGATTCGTTACAGCAAACACCTGTGGAGTTTAGCTTCTTACCCACAGTCTGCTCAGGTCCAACAGGGACTGCCGGGTCACTCCTGGGAGAATAATACCATCCAGAGGAGGAGTTACCAGCTCTCTCTCTGCAGACGCACAGAAACACAAAAACATAAAGGCTCTGAAATGTTTCTGCTTTTAATAAACCCAGCAGAGGTTTGAAAAGAGTCTCGCCTCCTTTAGTGTTGGTCCAGTAGATGAACAGGTTCATGGTTCCGACCTCTGTGATCTCCTCCTCCTCTCCGTAGAGCCAGAGGACCTGCTGGCAGCCTCGCTTCATCGCCTCGTGCTGAACCGCTATCGTGGGTCCGTAGTTCCTGCAGAGGAGGATATTTAACATTTAACACAAAGCTGCAGGCCTCCCTGACTGTAGCCACCTCTTTACCCAGACACCAAAAATACCACAAAGCCTCAGGCGCTGAGCGGTCCTTTAAATTCCCCACATTCCAAAAACCACTGAAATGTCTGTAAACATGGAGCCTAAAAGCTCCTGAGAGGAAATCTCATAATTGCCATGGAAGGGAAATTCTGCCTTAAAGGTATTGCATTGCACAGGTTTCTCTTTCATTTTCTTAAAATGATCCCACACTTTTGAGCTCTGTTAGTGGGTAGCCATGATACCAGAGCCTGTCTGTATAATGTCTTGTGACATCCACAGCCTACCCCGGTTATCACTACTGCACATGTGTGTGAAGGACAGAAAGACAGATGCTGCAGTGGAAGGTGTCAAAGAGTTTTGATCTTACATCATGTATGTGTACAAACTGTTTCCTATTTTCCAAATAACTTGATATCTGTTGTAATGCTGCTCCTCTAATCCCATATTTATTGAGTTTTTTTAAGTAGAATGCTGTGGTCAATATACCTTGCAGCCCTACGTGATTTTACATGATATTGCCCCTTTAACAAACCTGTGCTCTAGCTGTTTACCAGTCATATAAAAACCTTTATTTATCTCATTGTTTTTCCCTTCCTCCCTACAATCCTGCATTTTTAATCTCCGTGTCGTCTGTTGGTTTCAGTTCCTGTAACTCAAAAGTTTAAATCTGCAAACTCACCCTCCCATCTTGTACTCTCCAACCCCTCCTTTCCAGGCTCGAACGTACGAAGGGTCTGCCAGCAGAGAGACCGGGTTAAAGGACCCCGTGGCGAAGTACGGTCCGACCGGGCCGATGATGACAAAGATCATGGCTCTTCCGGGCCGAGAGACTCCGAGAGAGGGCTGTGTGAGGAGCGGGAGATCAGCGTGACGAGTCAGAAGTTTTTAGTCTTTAGTGAGCTCAGGTACACATCATGTGGCTGAAGCTCACCTCGGTTCCGATGAAGGTGGGTCGGATGTAGAGGCTGGCGCTCTGGGAGTACGGGACCCACTCCTGGTCGACCTCTACCAGCTTCTTAATGCACTCCAACATTTCCAGTTTATCAAACAGCTGAAAGACGTCAGAAATCCACCGTTAACAACTTAAAAACACGAGCAGAGGTCGAGCAGCTGATTTAGGAGGATTATTTCTAAAAGCCTGTGGAAATAAAAGGTTTCTTTGTGTGACCGGCTGCTGCAGCTCAGTGATTCTAGGCCAGCAGCACAAGCTGAGTCAGAATTCTCTGCCTGCTCTGCGGCTCCGCTGAGCAGCAACACGTCCAGAGAAAAGAAAACCACGAGTTTCGTTCTGAGGAGCTGCAGCTTTGGTCACGGTCTGAAACCTTCTTTCAGACAGGTTGGCCTCTCTGGTCAAAAACAAACAAAAACAGTTCACAGAAGGTTTAAACCATGGAGGTATATATAACTGGAATGCTCAGAAACTAGGTGAGCATGTGATCGGCTGGTGAAGCTAACAGCTAACGCAAAACGGTCAAGAGTCTGGATTTACCATCACTGTACATGTTAGTGACAGAGCAGAAAAAAAGGACTGACGATGTAGAAATCATAAAAACTATTACTAATAATACTAACCCAACTCTTATTAATATTTTATATAATCTATCTAATGTTTCAAATAATGTCAGAAAAGCTGTTTGTGTTATATATTTATTAACAGAAGATAAATAGGACTAAATAAGAAACTAATAATATTTTAGTTTAAAATTAAAATAATCTTATAAAGTTGATGTAATCACTGTTGTTTATTGAACTGTTAGCAGATATTAGCTTGTGGAGCATATATACAGAGTGTAGCTACAATTTAACACAAACTATTAAATATTACTTTGTCCTCTGATTAATATTTAAACCTACAGAGTGTAAAATAATATAAATGTCTCTGATTAATATTTAAACCTACAGAGTGTAAAATAATATTATAAATGTCTCTGATTAATATTTAGACCTACAGAGTGTAAAATATTACTATAAATGTAAGTATTTTTAGGTTCCTGTTAGAGGAACCTGACCTGTTGGTTAGCTAACAGAGGCAAGTTTAATCCTATAACAGGTATACAGAGAACATTTTCTAACTGTTGGCTGGTAAATATTTATTATTATTTATGACTGTAAGAAGAAATAATAAATATACTTTATTATTAGCTGAAGTCATTTTTCAACTAGTTAAAAAGTCTAAGTTACAGGCTGACTTCAGGTCTGGTTTAGATCATTATTTATAAATGATATATTTTTCTGGTATATATCTGCTGTTTTACATGATTGTTGAATGAAATTAACATGGTTATTAATTTATTGTAAAAACATGACATATATTTGTAAAACTGATCCAGTTCAGCTTGCTGTTCATGTGTCTCTGTTTCTGCTCCTCCATGCTGTCACAGACGCTACAATGGGCGGGGCTCAGTCTAGTGTTTTTATTCAAGTCTATGGTTTAAACTCACAGGAAGGCAGCTCCGCTCGGCGCTCCGATGCATCCTCTCCATGTTCAGCATGGGTCTGAACAGACGGATGTTGTTGTCGACGCCACGGAACGCCTTCATGCCCTCAAACAGCTGCAACACAAACACCGTATGTCTGAGTTTTTTTACTCGTTAAGCAGCTAAATGTTGGATCTGCCGGCGTTAAAAGCTTCAGATATTCAACACACGAACAGTTCTTTACCTCTATGGAATAATGCAGGGAGGAGCAGGCCGGGTGCAGCGACAGGTTCTGGAAAGGTTTGATCTGCGGCGCCTCCCAGCCATCCCTCTCCGACCAGTCGATGGTCAACATGTGGTCGGAGAACTGCTTGCCGAACAGCAGCGTGGACGGGTCGGGCCTCGGCTTGCATTCCGGGTTCCGCGCGACGGTGAGGTCCACTGCCTGAGGCGGGACAGACGGGCCGGAGAGGAGGAAAGACAGAGAGAGAGAGAGGACGGGCCGAGGGCAGAGCGGGCCGAGGGTACAGTGATTGTTTTCAAATCGGTTAATGACAGGGCATGCTTTTAGTGAAGGGTCACACAGTCGGGCCGGTTCATTTAATTAGGTTCAATTAAACTGAATTAAATAATTACAACATGGAAAACAGCGAGAGAAAAGACAGATGAGGAGAGAAACTTTACACACAAGAAAACTTTCTTCTTCTGCAGTCACATCGTCAGATTTAATGCCTGGTGAACAAAAAAATACATTTCATTTTTTACCTTGAAGGAGCTGGAGTATCGCAGTGAGCCAAATGAGAAAGGAAAGGTCCGAACAAGTCGTGCATGGAGTGCCTGCAAATAAAACTCATTAGTTGTACCAGGAAACTTGGAAACTTATTTCTGTCAAGGTCACAGACTCTGAATAATAAATAACTAAATTAAGCATGGATCATGTGTGTGTGTGCGCCAATCATTTTATCTGCAGTGAACACAATGTTACCCCCCTGATGCTCGCCTGCAGGACGCAGCTACACGATGTACCGTAAAAACAAAAGCAAGCAGGCGATTCTGCAGAACGAGGAATGCAAGGCGAGACACCAGCTGAGGAAATATTGAAAAATAGGACGAGTGCAACAACAAATAACGGTTTCATGTCACTTAGTTTGGTCTACTTCCAAGGTTTTGTGCTCAGCTTTAAGATGGAAACCAATGAGCAGTAATAATCAGAATATTTAGCTCTTTTTTGTATTTATTAAATCAAAAACAGCAAGATTTTATTATTTTAGCTGATATTATATGGCGAAGTAAGAGGAAGATCTTATTTCATATTGATTTAGTACATCACTAGAATATAGAACTAGTTCAGTTTATGTGATCATAAAATTGTAACCAGTCCAACATACAAGGATTAGTAATAACAATATGACCACAGACCGGTGGAGAAACACTCAATGCATTCTGTTCTTAAAGATAATGTGTTGAAAGTTGAAAAAAAGGGGGAACATAAAATTTCGAGTCACTCCACAGCTGCAGCACTGGAGGGGTTTTGTGCAAAGAAAGAATAAAACATGTAGAAGAAGAACAGGTTTACACAGCCACGGTTCAGTGATCCATGTGAAAAGAGAAGGCTGGTTTGTGTTACAACACACAACAAAACAGCTACAAAAGCTAAACTTACTGTGGAAATTTTTTTTATACTGGTTCTGATATACGGGTCAAGGCGGCACATTGTGAGCATTCCTAAAACCCAATGGAAAATCTGGTTTAATTAGTTTCTTTTGAATACACAATACTATGCATGAATTACCTGGAAGAAAGCCAGCAGTGGCAATATGATCTCCTAAATAATGTTCTGATGGAAAGCTTTGTATCCTGCCATTCATGTGGACGTTAATTTGACCCTTAACCTCATCATTGTTGCACCACTCCTTCATAATGATGGTATTTGCTGATGGTGGAGGTCTCTTTCAAACAAACGCACTGCAGAAATGTTTTACAGAGGTCTGAGGAACACAACAAGAACTCCAGATCTCGAAATAAAGCAATGTCTGAGGGATGCATTGGAAAAGCAAGTCTGATGTATGAAGACAACGATTTTCCAGGACTTAAAGTATGTCTGTGCATGTTTCAACAAGTAAAAATGAATCTGCACGGGCGGTCAGGTTTTTCTTGACTGGGGGTTTGGACATTAGAACTACTGCTGTGGTGTTTCTTCATTTTAGCCTGTTTTTTTTTCTATTTGTATGCTTTTATGTTTGTCTTTATTGTATTATTTATTGATGGCTTTTCTTGTTTGTTTTAATTGATCAATTATGATGTTTTTAACATGTCATAACAATAAAATCGACATTTTTACAAGTAGAAAAGCATAATGAATGCATAAGCTACATTGTATGTGATCAGTGGATGATGCAAGTTTTCTGTGCAGTTACACGTTTTTTCCACTGTGACATCTTGCATGTTATCTTCCTTCAAATCTACTGCCTGATGCAAAACTGTATAAAGGATTCATGACAGTAAAACCGCAGGTTTAAAAAGGATAAACACAGTAAATTTACAGTTTAATATAATAATATGAAGCCTGTTCAGGGTTTTAAACTTTGGACATCTTTGCAGAATAACCCCAGAAACCTTCCCAAACTTACCCATTTCTGATATGTATTTTTACATTTGGCAGATTTAACAAATCACACTAAAACACTGAGCTGTCATTGATAAAACGTAACTTTTTTTATTTTTATGACTCAAATATTTAAATGGAAAACCAGCCGATTTATACAAAAACACTTTACAATTCACTATTTTATATAAATAGCGCTTTAGCCTGTGTTATTTTCTCCCGAAAACCTAAACTCTATAATTTTGTATGTGATTTGGTTAGTGTTAATTTTTTTTTCTCTCCTTCTCTCCCTCACTGCGCGAGCTGGCGGGACATAGTGTCCGCGCGCGTGTACCAGCGGCTGTCGCGGAAACGTTATCTCCTCGCTGACTACCGATTTACTGATAAGTGACGTTAATCTTTAACCCGTGTTATCGGTGTCAATGGGTCATAAACAGCGGACATCGCTGAATGAACTCACCGTTCGGAGAGCTGCCATCTCCTTTACGTAGCGCCTGCTAAAAGCCGGGACTTACTTGTTCGTGCGGAAACAAACAAACTCCACTTTAGTTCCGCTCCGCTGCAGCGTCGCATAAATACTTCAACTAGTTATTCAGAAATCACCACGTAGCTAGTTTTTTATTTGTTTATTGTTTGAATTTTAAATAAACCTGACAATTAAGATTTAATAGAAGGAGGCTGGTCAGTTGAAAAAGTCACAAAATAATAATAAAAAATGATTGCGTATGCATCAGCTTTTATTAAAGTTGTGTTAGGGAAGGTAGCGGAGGCGTGTCAAAAGCCCGGCTTCTGATTGGCTGGGAGGCAGAGAGGTTACGGTAGGACAAAGAGGTTATTGCTGATTGGTCGATCAATGGGGAGGGTTGTAGGTCCTGTTACAGTCAGCCTAGATGCCAAAGATTACACCTAAATGACACTTTATTATCCTGGATTAAATTTTCCCTCTTTTGTGTTCATTTTAATCATGTAAACAATAAACATCTCAGTAGATTAATTCACAGCTGCTCAAAAAGCCATATAAGACTCCCTTGGAGGTCAGAAGGGTCAGGTCTGGATCTGACTCTTGAAGCCGTAGTTTAGTTCAGCTCCTCCGCTGAGGAGCAGGTCGATGCCGGTGCAGAACGTGGCGTCTGCAGCCAGATACAAGGCGGCCAGTCCACACTCGGCCTCTGTCCCCATGCGGCCCATCAGCTGTTGGGGGGGAGAAAACACACGTGACTGGTTGTTTCTCACAGCAGCTCCTGATAAACTCAGTCAAGCTCAGGAACTCAACAACGATGGGGCACCGAGTGGAAAATCAAATCAAAATATGTTATTAAAACCTTTTTCATTATTTAGCTCACGTTCTGTGCACAAAATCCCATTGAGCTTACTGTTCTTACATTTTACTAATTTTAACTAAATGTTATGTCTAAATGTAAAACTTTAAATCTAAATGTGTTAACCTAAATGTAACCTAAAACCTTAAATGCTGTAGCTAAATGTTGAAGTTTGCAATTAAGTATTTCGGAATGGAATGCAGCCTTTGCTGTTGATTCTCAGCTCTTGCTATTATGACATCATCATCCTGAGAGAAAAGCAACCGCTAATTCTGCTAATGCTGTGTGGCTGCCCAATTTGTAACATGATCCATACTGTCAGCTCAATTGACAGACTTCTGGAATGTGCTTGATTTAGGAAGAAAAACTGAAAATAATTATTTCTACTTAATTATAAAGGTGTGGTATATTATATTCTGAAAACAGTTTTAATATTGTATACATTTTGATTACTAAAATATAGATTTACAATGTGTACATATATTTATAATAACTTGCAGACTATTTTCTAGATAATCATGTTATAACTCATCTTATCTTTGTTTTATATTTTTCCTGGAATAAAAATCCTCAGCAGTTGCAAACATGCTGCTAACACTGCCAAGGTTTCCCTACAAGACATTGAACTTGCAGTTGCCGCCGGTGGGGTTGCACTTCTAAAAATGCCGGACCACAGGCATCATTATTGGTTTCGATTAACACATTTTGAATTTAGTTAGCAGCGTTAGCGGGTGCTTTTGTCACAGGATGTTGTTACAACAAAAGCAGAGCACCAACAGCAAAGGCTGCATTCCATTCTGAAATTTTCAAACACAAGCTTTATCATTTAGCTGCAACATCTTTTTTACATTAGCATTTAGAATTCAATATTTACTTACATTATTATACATTATACATTTAGTAAAAATTCAAAATAAGCACAGTAAGATAAATTATATAATGCTTTTGGACATTTTTTAAACTAGGATTTTACACTCAGAAGGTGAGCTAAATAATGAAAATGTTTTAGTGACATTTCTTCAACATGAACATGAACATCACTAAAATGAGAAACATCTCGTCCCAAAATGCTGGAGAAAAACTGGTCCATGCTAGGCTGGACATTCCTTATCTGTGTGTTTTTTTATTTATTTTTCTTATTTTTACCTGAGAATTTTCTCCTGCTCTTACAGCAGCTGCAGCATTTGGCGTCTGTGCTGCCAGTTCTTCCCACAGAGGTGTCATCACGTTACCTGGAGAGATGCTGCAACACATGTTCTGGTGTTTTGTTTCATTTTAATCAGACTTTCTGTCTCTGAACTGCTCAAATGGTTAAACTTAGAGGTCAGATTGTGTCTGTTTTTGAAGGAAAAGAGACTACGTGAAGTGTATTGTATATTTTTCTTTTTTTCTTGAACAAACCAGAAGAAGTTTGAGGTTTATTTTGTGTCTGTTTTATCACTTTTCTCTTGGTGAACTCTCCTGATGATGTGGAACAAAAAAAAAACCTCACCAGTTAACCCTCACGTTGTGTCGACTCTCATCCACAGCCATGGCCTTTGTCATGGAGATGATCGCCCCCTTGTGGAGAAAACCTGACATTACAAAGCAGCTCTGGCTGGATTAAAAAAAAAAAGAAAGATGGATATTTGCTCACTTTAGTGGCAACATAAGGAGCAGCATCTTTCTGACCGATCGATCCCACCAGACTGGAAACATTAATGATGTTTCCCTGCCGCTGGCGCAGGAACGGTAAGGCAAACTGCAGAAAGACAGAGAGAGAGACTTCATGTCTGTATACGTGAACATGTCAAAAACTCCTAAAACTCCCTCACCTCAGCATCAAGACATGGTTTCTTTAAAAATGACTTTTTTAAAATTAAGTTTCCAGTAATTTAAGGGAAGCTTATTGAATTTGGATGTTTTATTCATTCAAACTGTTATTTAAATTTGCAACATCATGGTTTAAGTTCTAACTAAAAGAGTAATTCTTTGGAGAACATCATATGAAAATAAAACGTTTTAATGTCATACTTTCAATAAACATTAGATTATTATGTTTTTACTCACTACTGACATAATAACATTTCTTGAAAAGTACAACTAAATAATAATTCTTATTTATTTATTGAGCTTTATTTAACCAGGCAAATCCCACAGAAATCACAGATCACTTTGAAGGCAACCTGTTGTACACATTTTTGGTCCTTCTTGCTGTGAGGCGCCAGTGCTAACCACTGATCCATCATGCTGCTAATCTATTTTTTATTATCAAACTCAACAAAAGCAAATATTTACAACTAATATTTCTCTTTAAGTTGTCTATAAACACACAGAAAACTGACTTTAGAAGCCAAGAAGTAGCTGATGAGGTTCAGGTTGAGCAGATCTCTGAACTCCTCTGCTGTGGTTTCATCTGTGGGTTTATGAGGAGGGTCTGAGGAAAAACAGATATAAAAACAAACAAAAAAATGTTTTTTTGTTTTTTTTTAAATAACATCATCGTCAAAAGTGGAGGACAAAGACTCACGCCAGCCGGCGTTGTTGACCAGGCAGTCGATGTTTCCATAAAGCTCCACTGTGACTCTGATCAGTCTCTGGAAACAAACACAAACTTCAGACTTTCTTTGTTTATTCATCTAAAGATTTTCTGAGTAAAATCTTTTTTTTTCTTTCAGTAGTTTTGTTTTTATTCATGGTGTTATATCCAGGGTGCACATCTGGCTCAGGGACCCTCCAGATGTACCTGAATGTCCTCCTCCTTGGACATGTCACAGCTGACAAACTTGCACGAGCCTGGCCCTTCCGTGTTAAGCTCCGCCTCCAGAGCTTCACCTGCTGCACCTGAAACACCATGGACCTGACGTAAGTGACGTTGCACTGATATTTATTTATTTGAGTGAATTGATACAGAGAGATGAAAAAATAAGTCATAAAACTGACCTCCTCGTGCACAAAACACCACTTTGGCTCCATTTTCCACTGAAACAAAAACGCATGATCGTCAATGCGCAACTTCCTGCTTCAGTCATAACAAATCTTCTGCAAAACACTTCATACCAAACACTCTGACGATCCCTCTGCCAATTCCTTTGGACCCTCCGGTCACAATAACCACTTTGTTTTTGTAGCGAAGGGACATTTCCTCTGCACTCCTGTCGAACAGCGCGAGTTTGTTTTAACTATAAAAACAAATAAAGAGGCTATCCGTATATCCACGGCTCAAAGTTCCCCTTACAGATTTACGTCGCACTCACTTTGTCAAAAAGTCACAAGTCTGTCACCTGAGATTTACTCGAAAAGTTCAAAGTTCCACTAAAAAGCGAGTTTTTACTGTGCTGCTTTCACGTACCGATTGACCGGTTGGAAATCTCATGATCCGCCCCACAGTACTCTATAAACTCGTACAATTTTTAAAAAGGAGTTAAAAATATCTATACTTATAACAGTGTCTTTTGGCTTTATTTATAACTGTTTCTTAATGATAATATTTGTGTGGAAAAAATGTTGTTTTATATATAAATTTTGATTTAATATAGCAAATCTATGTTAAATAATATTTTTAATATTTAGTTTTATTATCAATGTTTTTATTGTTGGCACATTTTATGTTTAAGGCCCATATTGTTTGTGTTTTTTAAGTGTTGCTGTCGTGACAAACCAAACTATAAAGGTTTCTGTTATCTACGGGGACCGACAGCCGCAAATGCGAAAAAAAAAAAAGTAAACAAATTTTGCGACAGTCGCGCTTCCTGTCTAAACCCGGAAGTGAGCGGATTTGCAGCGGTTTTTTCCAATTTATGGACATTTCTTTTTGTGTTGCAGCCATTGATATATATTATAATATAATAAATTAATATATATCAGTGGTTGCAAATATGCCTCGCGGAAACGAGATACCAGAAGGAATTAGAGCGAGGATAGTAGATTTACACACAGCTGGAATAGGTTATAAACTGATTTCAAAGAATTTAGACATTCATTTTTCCACAGTGAGGAGCACCGTGAAGAAATGGAAACAGTTCAAGCCCGTGGCAACGCTGCCGCGGACCGGGCGACCACTGAAAAACACCCCGAACAGACAACGCAGAACGGTCCGGCAGGTGAGAACCAGGTGAAAGGTGTGGGAGGAAACCCACCTGTTGTATCTGGTAGTCTAAAGACAAGAAAGTTGCACACAACAGATGTAGGTGATATGATTAATTCTCTTATTTGAAACATTTAGACAGCTCTTAGAGGGCCAATATTATGTGTTTCTCAGGCATATATTTAATTTCTATACCATATTAAAGTATCTATGTCACCTTAAGTTGTTATTAAAATGCTGTTTATATGTTTAAATCTTATCATCTTATTATCTTCTCCTCCATTCCTACCATAAACACCTTGAAATTAGCCTTTGTGTCTTTAAGAAACCCCCCCACCCCGCTTCTGTCCTGCCCATTTCCACAGTCATCACAGAAGCTTCTCTTCAGGCTTTACTGGTGTTTGTAGCAAACTTTGTTGTATTGATAATAAATAAAGAAGCAACATTTTACAATATCTCTTTTCTCTGGATACATATTGGACATTTTGTTGCTTTAATTGAAGAAACTCTTGATTTGTTCTCACCCATGTTGGGGGTGTTTTTATTGAACCTCTCCCCTCCTGAGACATGTCCACCATCACTGCCCCTAGGAGACGTCGTCCTCGTCCTCTGGAGGACTCCCATCACAGGGACATTCCTATCTGCATTCCTCTGACCCGCTGACCTTTCATGACCTCCCCGACACCTTCACCCCTCCTGGTGTCCTCGCAGCTGCTGCACGTCTGTCTCTTCAGACAGATATAGATGTCTCAGGAAGGTCCTCCCTGTCATGAGGGCTGGGTTTATACTGGGGGGTGTCTAGATTTCATCTGAATTGTTTCTAAAAACATTCATCGTATTTTTTAGATTCAGCTCCACGTTTCTCTGGATCAACAAGAATATTTCCAAATCTTTTTTTTATCAAACAGAACTGAAAAAAAGAAGAAAAAAAAGATAAGTAAAGTTACAATGTACTTTTTGGTCATTCATTTTAAAAACAGATATTTAAGAAGCTGATGGTTGTTTTCTTTTCTTTTCAAAAACTACTAAATAATAAAAAAAATTAACTGAAAATAATATGGGTCAAAGTTCTGAGAACGTTCACTGTGCTGCAGACAGCAGCCAAAAATAGTGAAATAATTCACACCAAAGCCAAAACTAATGCTGAAATAATAAGAATAGACTAGAGACAACTAAAAGATAAAAGAAGCAAAGCTAAATGCTAAAATGATAAAAATTGATTTAAAAGCCAAAGTGCTAGCTGCTAAAAGTAAAATGTTTGATCAGAGCTAAAATCAAGAGAACAGTAGCCTGGCTGTAGCCTACAACACAATTAGCAAAAGTAGATAATCAACTAAAAGGTTAAAGAAAAACCAGCGAATAGCCGCAAAAATATCAACTCAAAGATAAAAGAAGCAAAATTATAATTTAGCTAAATGCTAAAAAGATGGAAAATTAAATTAAAAGCTAAAAGGCTATAATGGAAAAGTAGCTTAAAGTAAAAAATGCTAAAAGCATTTATTGTATTTATGTACAGTGAAAATGTATGTAAAATTGGTAAAAAAAAAAATACAGGTTAAATGTGTTTGAACACATGACTGGTTAAATGTAAACACTTTACCAAAACTGGAGATTTATGTGAATGAATGTTGACTAAACACTTGGCCCCTCTGAGATTATAGTGGCCCATTGATGCCCCCCTCAGACAAATCCTAGATCCACCTCTGCCTACAGGTGAACTTTAAAGGCCAAAAATAATTCAGGTTTTTATTGACCATAACATTACAGTTAGTTAAAAAAATGTGTTCACGTGCTCTTTATATGTAATGAAATAATTATTTGCAGGCAATCCATAGAAGCTGACGGCATGGTTTTATTAACTCTTTGAAGATCAAAGGAGCTTGACGTTGCCTAGTAACAGAGGCAGCAACGTGACAAGTTTGACGCCCCCCCCCCCCCTCCACTACCATCAGTAACTTCGGGAAATGAATTGAACATGCGCAGAACGTCACCCTTTATACTTTTCTTTTTTTTTAAATTGACGCACTCTAATGATTTTATAACAAACATGACAATAACTCAGTCAATTATATATATATATATATATATATAATATATATATAAGTGACTGAGTTATTGTTATATATATATATATATATATATATATATATATATATATATAATTTTCATTTTGAGTCACTTTCTGTGGCTTTTTTTATTTTAATATTTTTGTGTTGGTTTTTTTCTTAGCTCTTATAATTTGTATTTATAAGAGCTGCTGTTATTATTTGAAACTATTATTATTATTATAGTTTTTATATATTTAAATAGGGGCAGATATAAAATGTTTTCTTTTTTCTGCTATACCTTTAATTTTTACTAGATATGTATTTTGTATGTTAATTTGTTTATTTTTAAATTAAATGAATAAATATTGTCAAAAAAAGATGCTTTTCATGTTTATTTAAATAAATCTCAGCTGGAGCAGAAACCGGACCGGAAGTGACTCCGGGTTGCGTGCGCGCAGCTTGACGCAGCAGCTGATCCGAGCCGTCGCTCCCCTCCTCCCCCACTCCCCCCCAACAGAGAGGGAGGGAGGGAGGGGACGGGTCCAGGCTGGGTGAACCGGGCTGGATCGAGGATAAACCTGCAGCCTCCGTGTCTCCGATGCTGTGATGGAGTAAAAGCGGCCGCCGACGATGCGCTCTCGTGTCCTCCCTCCGTCGACGGTGGAGCCGGTAAGGTGCGCGCGGATCTGCTGAGAATCCGCGCAGATGTAGATTCGTCCAGCTGTTTTTATGGGTGGAGGGGTGGTGGTGATGGAGTGTGGTGGGGGGCAGCAGGGTGTTGATGATGGGGGGAAACATCCGCCCTATAATGACGGGATGAAGCCGGAGCGTCGCGCCGTGCTGCGCTGCGCTCTTTGGGTTAATCATGTGAAATAATCCAGAGGTGTGACATGTTGTGCTGTTAACCTGGCTAAAAACAGGCCTCCACCATGATTGGCACCTCCCCTCCATGATGAGACTAACCCGCGCAGCCCTTCAACGCACAGAAACGCGCCGCTTATTTCCACCGGGACAGCGTTTAATTCTCCACCCAGCTGCCTTGACCATCCCCGGGCCTTTCAGAATGTTCTTACTGATGCGTTCAGGGAGCGGCGGAACCCCCCACCACCCCCACCCCCCCAAAATAAAAAAATATCTCCTCCTGGAGCAGCCAGGAAATTACAATTGACGATGACACCCTTTGAGAGAAACGTTGTAGCTTTCTCCACCAGGCCTGACCAGATCCTGCCTTTCTGTTGGCCAGAGAGCTGCTCTGGTTTCCGTCCATCATCGCGCGCACTCATCGTTCCCATCACGCGCAGATGGTTGGATCGGTCCACGGTCTGTGTGAGAGACAGCTCTGCTGCGGCAGCATCGCTGCTTCTGCCTCTGTGTGTGTGTGTGTGTGTGTGTGTGTGTGTGTGTGTGTGTGTGTGTGTGTGTGTGTGTGTGTGTGTGTGTG
>JARVGW010000194.1:16791935-16842131 GCA_031762495.1 Anablepsoides rubrolineatus
CACACACACACACACACACACACACACACACACACACACACACACACACACACACACACACACACACACACACTCAGTGAGTGGAGTTGATCCACCACCAGTTAGTGTGTGACATATTTACACAATGTAATTGATACAGTTTTACACGTAAGCAGAAGCTGATCTCAGGTCGGAGCCGGCTGACATTTCTGCCACAGAGCTGGGCTCCAAATTACTGCGGGCTGAAGCGACAATCAGAATGTGTGTATCAGATTATCTTACACACATTCCTGCTTTTGTAGAAAAAAAATGTGACTCTAACTTCTAACCAAACGACTTCACATTGGCCATTTTAAACACAACAATTAATATAAATAGATCCTTCTAACAGTTTGAGGAAGCTGAAAAATTCAGGCAAACACAAAAAACACAATTAAAACTAAAACTGCTTAAAGGAATGGACCCTCCCTGCAGTCCTGCTCGCCCACGTGTTGTGTGCACGCAGTAATGAGGAACATGGGGGCACAGACTCCGGCATTAACTTCATACTACTTCTTCTTCTCTGACTGGAATAATGTTACATCTGGTGTTGGGTTAGGCACCTAGTCTTGTGGAATAGTAACTGAATACACAACACCAAAGCTCTCATGATCTGATGAGAAAAACAGTCCAAGTAGAAAAAAAATAGAGTAATAAAATAACTAGACTTCCATTGTTTTATCTAGTTGTTTTTTTATTTTTTACTTTTTTATTTTTATTTACCATGTCCTAGCTGACTGAGAATCTACACCGGCATGCACTCAAAAAACAGATTGTTGGATTTACTTAAACAAGTGATGTCATCAATTTCCACTCAGCTGATTTTAGTAAGTGTAAAGCAACGTTCACATTTTCTTTAAAAATAAATGTGAACGTTGCTTTACATGCTCAACTCAGCTAAGTGAAACTTGTTGCCATAACTTGGTTAAGTAAATCCAACAATCTGTTTTTTTGAGCGTGTCCAACAGATAGTTTTTAACATTAGCTGACAGTAAAAAACAAGAAATTGATACTCTTTTACTGTGAAAAATAAAATATTGTTTCTACTTTTATTTGAGTAACTTGGAAAAACATTGATTTAAATGAATGTTTTCACATTTTTAAGCAAAACTGGGACGTTTTTCTGACTTTAACAGACTTACTTTGACTAAAGTGACCAAATCTGCCTGTCCTGATTAGTACTATTCTTTCACTTTAAAATACAAATAATATAAAAAATATTGCTCACAACCAAAACTTCCCAACTGTCAAAAATTACTCTTTAAAAATCTTTTTGCTCAGGGAACTATTATAAATATTCAACATTTTCAAGCCTGGAAAAACTGAAAATTGAACCTCAGAACAGAAGGAGAGGATGGAAGTGAAGATACTGTAAATATATATTTATACTGTGTGGATGTGGTGTAGGCTGCAGGGCAGATGTGTATAAATATGCATCTTTCTTTACATAATAAAGCTCATGTTTTATCACTCGTGTCCTGGATTTCTGCATTCCTTCCACATGACTCGCTGTGACTCCGGGAGAATGTGATGATGAAAATGACGATGATGTACGCTCCAATCTAAACAGCAGTTTAAAAAATGTCCCGTGTACAATGGACGCTGTATGATTCTGGTCCTAAAACTTGTAAAATCGGAGGAATTTATCTGAGGCCACTTGTTGCGTGTGATAAAAGCTCCAGCCTCTAGATGTCAGACTGAGTCATTAAACACAAAACAAGAGCCCTTTTCTTCTTCTTCCCGTTTGATTTACAGCTTCACGGCTTAAATGCTTCACATTAAAACAAACGTCATTTAAAAACTTTAATTCTTATTCAAACCACACAATCAAGCAAATTTATATCAAATCTCCTCTTGTTCCATTCAGTCCAAAGGAAGATTTAGTCTCTGGTGTTTGAACTCGTGCAAACTTTGTGTGAAGATGACAAACTAATTTACAACTATCTGTTTTTTTTCCAGATGTTTTGCTTTTTTTGCACGGTCAAATTCTTATCAGGCTATAAAACTATAAAATAAAATGATGAGTTAATTCCAAGCAAAGTGAAAGGAAAACAGCTTTTTTTCTAAATTAAAGCTATATTCTAAAAACTTCAACTTTCTTCAAAGAAAACTTCTCTTGCTGTTTTAAATGCCGCAGACACTTCCTTTTTTAAAAGTCACTGTTTATGAGTTCATTTTTTAAATAAAATCCACTATTATCTGGATGTTTAAATCAACTTTGACAAACCTTCCTATGTTTCATCCTAAATAAAACATGTTGGTTTAGTTTCCCACTTCTGGACATAAATTGTTATTATGAATATCTGCCTTCGATGATTGTGTGTGTCCAGAAAAGTTGGAAAAACCCAAATAAAATGAAGAAAATCAGGATTAATAAAGTTTCTTTAGAGGATGTTCAGAGTGGATGACATCACAGATAAAATAGAATGTTTTATTCAGCCTTTTTGTACACCTTATTATAAAAACAGTAACAAATTTTCTAAAACACTGTTGATTTTGATTTTATATTTTTGAAAGAAAAACACAAAACATGCTCTGGAGCTTTTTGGTGTAATGTATCTCCTGAATTTAAGGATCTAGTTTTGAAAAAAATCTATTATTCATTTAAATTAGTTTTATTTTTCTCTCTTTTTGTATGTAGTTGATGTATTTGAGTTGGTTGTTGTTGTTGTTGTTGTTGTTTCCTGGCTGTTTTGCTTGCGTTTTTATTTCGTGTTGGACCCCAGGAAGAGCGATGGCGATCCTAAAACAACAAAACCAAAGTTGGACAGCGTGTTGATCTAAAGTATTTAATGTAGCACACAAACTAGCACAAATGAAATGTCTTCAAATCTAACCCAGTCCTGGGAGTGATGACGCCTGCAGTGATTAAATTCCTGACCCCTTGTTGCCTTATCCTCATCTCAGTTGTTGAAGCAACACTTAGAGATTAGAGCTTTGTTCGTCATCAGACAGAAACCTTTAACATCTAGAATCTGAATTTCCCAAAGTTTGGGTTTTGCTGCGGCAGCGTTTCCACCTTTCAACCCCACCTGGGTCGGGCTCTCCTCTTTGACACCCAGGGACCCAAAGCTACCGTCAGCCCCGCTCAGCCATTACCCAGAATGCCCTTATGCTGTCTGGGAAGAATGAAAATGATTGACGTCTTTCTGGCCATCTGCCATCCATCCCTCTCCCCAGCCTCGTCCATTTCTGACTCTTCCCTGAGAGGATTAAGAGCGTTGGTTTCTCTGCGTGTCGTCTCATCAATGTGTAAGCGCAGCCTGCGTGTGCGTTATGTGTGTATTTTGCCTGCGCGTGTCTGTTGCAAATGGTAATATCTTTGTCTGCAGGATTTTTCCCTCCATCTTTAGTCACCAAACACTGACGCGTGACCCCCTTTTTCACAGCAAATCCTTCCACTGATTGTACAAGTTACTTAAGGAACAGAAAAAAACTGACAAATCACTATCGTTTTAAATAAATCTCTAATGTTTTATTGCATTATACAGACACTTGGACCTGTGGATCTGAAGAGGGATGTAGGGAGGCAGTTTCAGTTTGAAATAAAAGGTAATTCATTGGAAATCAGGAAATCAGTCAAGCTGTTTTCTTTTTTAGCAAATTAAATCGACAAATTAAATGAAATAACTTTAAACACACAACAAAGTTAAAACTTGTATTCATCATTTCACACACACCGGACAACGACAAAATAAAAATCTTACAGAATATAGACAATATTAACATGAGGGAAATAGGGGGGGAAAGAAGTGTATAAAAATAACTTCTGTTAGCAACATTATTAAAGGAAATTTCTAACACTAAGCAATGTTTTTAATTACAGTTAAACCAAGAGTTATATATTATAAACAATAACAACATAATACCTAATAAAGCTCATTAGCATCAAGCTGCTAATTAGCTTAGCATATCTAGGTGAAACTTCGCCTGGCTCTGTCCATTGGTAAGAAAAATATCTACGTATGTGATGTTTTATTTGTGCTCACTGAAACACCATTAGTTCAGCATCACAACAGTAAGAACAGAGGGTTAATAATGGCTGAAATAATAAGCTTTTGCAATGATCTATAGGAAATATAAGATATTAAAAACTCTGTTTCAATCAATACTTTATCTTATTATCTAAATGAATTAATATATATTTTCGCTCTCATAATAAAGCAGTTATATTCCAGTGACAGTATATTGCTTCTACATGATAGAGCGTAGTCTATCATCTCCGTGGAAGGCATGAAGATATACAGAAGAACACTGAAGTGCTGCTAATAAGGACCTCAGGAATGTAAATGTAGATTCAGCTACAAGTGGGCACCTTTTAAAGGCTGTATACACCCAGTTTTCCTTGTGCTTACATGACAACCTTTTTGATTTGTTTAAATAAAGTTTATGAACCTTTTTAAACTCGTAAAACAAACAAGAACATATTCCTAACTTCACCACTAGATGTCAGTATTTCTTACGCAGTGTACCTTTAACTGCCCTTACAATTTGAATTTTAGCAGCACACATTTTAATTTTGTTACTTTTGGACAGAACCAGACCCTAAAAAAATGAATGAATTAAAAATGTAATTTTAAGTTATGATTTTGCAGTTGTACTTGTAAAGGCTGGTAAGAACAGAAATGTACCCATGTTGTCTACAGCAGGCATAAATCTTTGCCACCAGCCAAATCTAAGGAAGTAATGAAGGTCAGGCAGTCGTGACCAATTCAGGTTTTGTTTGGTATTGAGGAAAAACTTCTTCATAAATTTTAGAGAGATTCTTCACAGATTTAAGTGTTTCACTGCCATATTTTTGATGCACATTACATTTTTTGTGTGTGAGTTTCTGTGCAACCAGCTAAAGATCTACTGAGTAGCTCTGCTGTAGCGTTATTGATTTAAAACAAACAAACAAACTGACTAAAGCATTATAAAGCCGGTAAAGCGCCATCATGGCAGATCGCCAAGCGGGATGGCGCACCTGCGATCATAAGCGGTGTCATCGCTCTCCTCACCATCGCTCACTTCCCCCAGAACCCTCTCCCTGTCCTCCTCCTCCTCTGTTTCACTTTCTCTCCTCAGTCGTTCCCGCTCTCTGTCCCGCTCTCTGTGGGAGCGTGGAATTGTGGAAATCTGAGCACAAAGACAAGGATGCAAGGTCAGACGAGTCAATCTAAAAAAATACTCAGAATAAAATACGGTTTTCCCGGAACATTGGGCCTCATGCAAGAACATGTTCGTATTCTTATCCTAAATTTCTCTTACTT
Organism: Anablepsoides rubrolineatus; assembly: GCA_031762495.1. Classification (NCBI taxonomy): domain Eukaryota; kingdom Metazoa; phylum Chordata; class Actinopteri; order Cyprinodontiformes; family Rivulidae; genus Anablepsoides; species Anablepsoides rubrolineatus. The sequence goes on from JARVGW010000194.1 coordinate 16,797,206, forward strand.
TTGTTCGTATGAAGGGTTCGTACAAACATGTCACGTCAGATTCAACAAACTATCTTCAGGAAAAGTGTGTAAATGAGGAGTGAATGTGTATCAGGTGCTCGTGCACGGGGAGAGCAGATTCACATAATTTTCACCCCAAAACCGCCATATAAGGATATACGTTTCCAACGCTTCTTGCATGAGGCCCAATGTTTGGTAAAACTCTTTGTTAGATTATTAAAAAAGCTAAATGAAACAAACAAACACATAATTCTAAGACATTGATCAAAGTAAGGTCTAAGTCTATTAAAGGTTTAAGAAGGCAGTAGATACCTGGTTGTCGTGGCTGGGCAGGGGGCAGTATCCCGACTCCGTCCTGTGGCGGAGGCGAGGAGAATGAGTACGGAAAGGCCGAGGGGAATGGGAGCAGACGGAGCGCGGAGATGGGGAACGGACAGAGCGTGGCGATGGGGAACGGACGGAACAGGAGGGGGAGTGAGTGATTGACTGGGACTGGGAGAGAACGTGGCTGTGGTGGTTCAGTTTGAGCGGGCGGGGGGACCGGGGGGGCAGCTCGGGTGGTTTGAGAGGATCCACCAGGTCCATTTCTGTGAGGATCGGAGGCGGAGGGATGAAATCCAACGCCTCCTCCGTCGGGAGCATTTCGGCCGCGTCGAGCTCGGACAGCTCCGCTCTGGACAAATGATCCACGATCCCGGCACCGAACGAGTCGCCCACCACGTTGATGGAGGTACGCATTCTGTCACTGAGTGGACAAACAGAGAGGCGGGAAAATGGCCACACTTTACCAACCCTCCACGTTTAAACCAAGCCTGTCAGGAGCCGAACATGAAGCACAGACATTCATCAGACGCCTGACTCACAGCAGCCAGTCCACAGCGATCAGCAGACTGATGTCCTGAGTGGGCAGGCCCACGGCGGTCAGGATCAGCAGCATGGTCACCAGTCCAGCACTGGGAATACTGGCGGCTCCGACACTGGCCAGGGTGGCGGTCATGCTGAAGAGAAAATTTGATTTTATTTTCTGCTGCCTTCTGTCATCAACAAGCTTGTAGACTGTAAAAAAAAGACATGATGTGACTTTCCTGTCCAGTACTTTCATCTTTTACAAACCATTTACAAAAAAATGAATTTAGAAGCCGCACTGTGGAAAGCAGAGTACGGGGTTATTCAACTGGCAGCCCACGGGCCAAATCTGATCCACAAGTGACCAAAGTTTGGCCCACCAATTGGTTTGTTCATCTCTTAAGCCCAAACCCCCAGTTTTCTACTGTAATTACTACAAGTTATTTTAGTTAGACATAAACATATGTGGTGTCCACAGAAACCTTAGAATCTTGGCTAGAAGCTGGTAAAAAAAAAACCATTTCTATAAATACCCAAAACAGTTAAAAATAAAAACAGTTGAAGATAAAACTATAAAAGCAAAAAAAAATTGGTTTAAAAATTTGACAATTTGTCAAAATAATATTTGTGTTAAATAGGAGGTATAATTAATTGTTTTAGTATCACTACATTTATTAGGGTTCTGTATGTTGTATTCATGGTTAAATGCAGCAAAATAAACTATTTCAAAAGGTAGCAGATCTTTGTAATACTTGGTTTATTTACATAATAACTTTAACTACTGGATGTTCGGCCCCTCAGCTGCAGTAACTGTGGCCCCCCGGAGCGATTTAGTTGAACAGCCCCTGCAGTAGCACATCTGTCAGTTACAGAGTCGTTCACATCCAAAACTCACTTAAAAATACATTCATCGGTGTCTCCGCGGAGACGACACATCAGTTAAAAACACTGCGTTGACCCTGGAGGATCCAGATGTTTGCTCACTGCTGTACTGTAAGCAGATGTGTCTGCTGCACACACACAGATCAGAGTGGAGTTTTCAAACTTCGCTCCACATCCTGAAACCGTTTGCATGTGAACCAAACGTTCCGGCATCGCTGCAAAACGAAGCGACGAAAGCCACGTTTATTAGTGGAAATGACTTTGTGTGAATGCTGAGTCAGCATTTTGCCCTTTTTGCGACTTTCATCAAACCTAATTAAGTCGAGTTAAAAGAAAACTCCTAAATTTACGTGGTTTCCACGTAAATTTAGTTACCAAGTTACTGCCGGCGGTGATGTTGAAGGTTTGACCCGACATGAGTATCAGTACCAGCTGATCCTGGTGTGTATTCACGTCGACCTCCTGTCTGAACATATGAAGCGAAGAGGGAAGCGTCTCTTCTCTGTCCACAACAAAACATTTAGGAATGCTGCTTCTCAGAACATGTCTGCCATTAAAGAAATTATCAGTTCGTGTCGATCTTTGCTCCAAACCACATTTTTACCCTTCGGATCTCGGGGGGTTCTGGGTCGCGTTTCGTCTTCGTCTCCCGCAGCTCCAGTCATCAACCTCACTGTGACTCCAAGTGGGAACGTTAGGAGCTTCACACACATGTGGATCAGATTTTACTAACAGATTCGCTCCGTACAATAGCCACACAGCACGTTTGGAAAATTTGATTTTTGGAATTTGGTGGTAAACAGACATTGCTGAAAAATGTACAATAAACAGTTTTCAAAGACCTGAGCACTGTTAGTATCCCGCAGCTACAACGAGCCGAAGTCTCATCCAAGCAGACTGGTTTTAATTTGGACTTAATGTTTAATTCCAACTTCAAAGGCGGGAAAAAAAGTTATTACTTTTTAACAGTATTCATTTTAGTGTTTTTTTTTTCTCTGCTATTTATTTCTGCATATCACAACAATCTGCTTTAGTCATGAGTCTTTTAAAAATAACTGAAAATTTGTCTAGACTGTTTGATGTAAAGGAATTCGAAACAATTCTCGGCGTGTTTTCTTTGCAACTTGACGTTTTTAAGACTTTAATTTGAAGTTGTCAGGAGTAACACAGTGTTAAAACATGTTGAAATGAACTTTTACTTCATTCTGGAAGACATTCAGACTGCTGCGCTCTATGGTAAATGTCCAAAAGTTAAAAAAAACAAAGCTGAATACAGAAATTGGGCTTTAAACCATGACCCCATGCCTAAACAAAGTGCTAAGTGGGTGTGAAAGTTGGATTCTTAGTTTCCTGGAAGCTACTAAAACTGTAAATACCACTCCCAGTGATATTCTTGGAAAGATTTGGAGACAAGAAGCGTAACAAATAAGCATTAAAACAAGTTATGAGCTATTTTGCAAAGAAATAACAATAAACATGGCTGCTAGTGTTCAACTCAGGCTACGTTTTTTTTTAATCTGATTTTTTAACGTGAACGTTCACATTCCATTTTAAAACCAGCCTCCCTCAGACTCCAGTGTGAACTCTATATGGCACTGATGTGACCCGCATGTGCAGTCTCATTCAGCTGCTGTTTGTTTACAGAGTTAGCATGGATGCTACTTTTAGCACGTCGAATCTGACGTTGCTTAATCAGAGCTGATTAAATAATTATCTGACACGCTTGTTTAGTTCAGTGTTTATATCTGAACCTGCCTCTGACTGAGGTGCTCCGGTGAAGCATTTTATTTTTGAAACGAAGCAACGAGCTGGAAATAAAGTATCGACCGAGTAACTTTAGGATCGATACAGTCCACTACCGAGGCCAGACGTTACCATCATAGTATCTACATGGAAAATTCAGTGTAGTATAAAGTACCTCAAAGTGATACTTTGGTAAAGTTCAAGTCTCCTCTAAGAATATTACTTGAGTAAAAGTCTTAAAGTATCTTATATATTTTGTACTTAAGTATCAAAAGTAAATTTCTGATACAAAATGTACTTAAGTATTAAAATTAAAAGTATTGAGTAAAGATGAGTGGCTAGACTTACTAAAATTACATTTATTGGGAGGTGATATCCTCAAAAAAAGTTTTTTCTAAAGGCCAAAATGGCTATATTTTTATATAAAAATGTTAATGTTAAAACACACACATACATATAAATATATATATACAGTCCACACTCAAACACATCACTAATATTATGACCGTTCCCTTTTATTGACATACCTCACTGTGATGATCTGTCCAGCATCTAGTGTGATGTCATTCATCTGGGCAATAAAGATGGCCGCCACAGCCTCGTAGAGGGCGGTGCCGTCCATGTTGATGGTGGCGCCGATGGGCAGCACAAAGCGAGTCACGCGTTTATCAATCTTCAGATTTTCCTCCAGGCAGCGGAAGGTGACGGGCAGCGTGCCCGCGCTGACGAGAGGCGGCAGTTTTAAAAAAAACGGGGGAGGAGAGCGAGGGACACGGAATAGGCAGACAGGTGGTGGGAGACAGAAGCGAAGAGGTGGGGAGGAAGGTGAGGGGGGGTAACACAAGAGTCAATAAAAAGACAGCAGACATTCGAGTCGGGGGGCCGCCGGCCTCCTCCTGACAGCTGGTGGGAAGCCAGTGTTTCAATCCTTCAATATGTGAATTAGAGGAATCTGATTCCTGGCCTCCGACCCTGCTCTGCTCATAATATAATTAGAGAAAATGCTGATAGGATTACTTGTTTTTGCTAAAACCACAACGATGTGCAAAAAATGACAGTTGCAGGCAGGCGGGGATACAGTGGGGCCGGTTTGTCTGGTGACAACTAATCCAAAGGCTTAGACTTTTACAACCCACAATCCGTCTGACACGGACGGCTCCATGATAGCCTGGACTCACACACGTTTGGCTCCGCTGTCCTGAACAACCATCGCAGTTGCATAAACACTGAATTTTGCCATCAGGTCTTTTAGGTTTACCCAAAGCAGTCTGTGACTGCAACTAAAGCAGCTGTTGGAGTGGGACAGATGCTGGACTGAGATTGATACATTCACATGTGAATAAATAAATCTGATGGGTACTAAAAGGCTAGCTAAAATTAGCATTTATTTTAAGTTCTTTTTCATTTATTACATGCTAAAAACATGCAGTTTAAAGTTTAAATCCATGCTATTTTCTAGGAAGTAGATCCCGCCAGCGCCCTATATTCTCACCACATTGGGACGGTACCCCCATTGAGGAGGTGGTCTCTTACAAATATTTAGGAATTATTATCGATTAAGAATTTGACTCTTTATGAGTGTTTAACTACACTTCTTATAATGAACTGTTATAAGGAAATTCACGGGTTCTTCTGTTTAAGGAAAAAACAACCTCTCTGTGTAAATATGAGAGAAACCACACAATAAGTGAACGTGAGACATGAATTTAGTTTGATCTAGAAATAAACGGGTCATTTATTTACAGAATAAAATAGATCACTGATGTACAACTTATTGTGGATAATCAAATTTCCTACTGTTCTTGACTGCTTGGTTTCCATTATCTATAAGGCAATTCTTGGTCTTTTTACCCACTTCTTTGTGTGAGTCTCTGATGAGGAAGGAGTGTGGCAGGCAGGGCCTTCCATCACAAATGTACCTATTGTCTGTTTCTAGGATCAGGACAAACTTTGGGAAATCCACATGGAATAACTTGCAAAATGATCTGAAATTACAGGTCAGTTCAAATTAACCTTACATGAGCTTTATCTACCATCACTGACCTGTCAATGCTAGGCATGTGTTTTATGAATTTGAGTACCCTTTGTGCTATGTTTTTATTTATTTTGTATATCTTACAAAAGGAGGAAACAGGGGGACCGGTCCTTTTCTGTTGCTGGCCCGATAACGTGGAATAGTCTTCCCTATGAGTTGTGTGCCCTCTCTGATCTGGTCCTGTTCAAAGCCCAACTTAAGACCTACTTATTCAAAAGGGCATTTGATGTTTAATTTTTAGCATTTTATATTTTTTTACTTTCTTTTATTGTAATTGTGTTTTTAATTTGTACTGATTTATTATGACCTGATTGTATTTGTTTTACCTTGTGAAGCACTTTGGTCGATGAAAGGCATTGTTGGAAGGTGCTATATAAATAAAGCTTATTATTATTATATCTTATATTTTTATCTGATATATTCTCTATGTGACTTGGATAGGTTGTTTGCTTGATGTTTTGTTTCTCCTTCACCTTTTCTTTATGGGTGTCTCTGGTTCCCACCAGGCTGACATTGTAAATAAGAAGTTATCTTTAATGTTTTGCTTGGTAAAATAAAGGTTATATTAGACTGTTGCTTTTAACTGAATCACTTCACGAGTCATGATTTATTGTTTCACTGAGCTGTCAGGGGACAAGAAATAAATCCACGGTATGCCGCTCATACCTGCTGGCGGTCCCCAGAGCTGTGATCCAGGCCTGGAAAATCCCAGAGTAGAACACAAAGGGGCTCTTTCTGGTGATAGCGAAGAATATGGCAGGTAGGATCAGGCCGCCGTGGATCACCAGACCCACCATCACGGTCACCATGTAGAGGCCCAGCTGCCGGGCCACCACCTCCAGGTCTCCGATGGCGGCGATCTTCCCCGCAATCAGAGAAGCGATGCCGATCGGAGAGTACCTGTGGATCGAACAGATATCATTGCTTTTCTTTTAAACACCTTGTGTTTACACTGCAAAAACTGTCCATCTAACCAAGTTTTAAAACCTTATATTCAGCCAAAAAGTCTTTTTCATCTTGTTATGAGACTGATTTACTAAACAAGAACTGATTGTGTCAGAATAATAATCTTGTTTTCAGAATGTGTCAGATTATTTCTCCTGTTAGCCTGAAAATTTGACTCAAATGAAGTAAAAATTTTACTTTGTAAGATTTGTGAAATACTTTTGACTCAGTTTTTTCTTATTACAAGAATCTTATCAAGTAACATTTTCTTACTCCATTGGCAGAATTTTTTTTAACTAAAACTTGATTGGATGGAGAGTTTTTACAGTGTGTCGACATGAACAAAATAAGTCACAATACTATAAAAAAAACGGAGAAAAAATGTCCATGAGCTGAAATCTAAATATGTAAGTGATATGTGACCCATCATATCAAAAAGAGGATTAATTCAGTTTTGGTCAAAATGACATCACATTTTCTGATTCTTGGATTTAAAAGCTACATTTTGATACTTAGATCGTACTGATATCATAAGTGGGTCCAGAGATAAGATGTAATTTGTCTTGTTGATTACGATGATAAATTAATATTTGGTCTGAATCCAAATTTTTTCTAATTTTAATAAGAATTTTTAAAGTTATTTTAAAGAGAAACTGTCAAATAGTATTTGAATATTGAGGTTTCCAAGCTGAAAAGGTACAAAAACTTTGCTAGCTCACAGGGAATATCTCAAAACTTTTCTTCAAGATCAGGTTTTTTGTTCAGACTTTTAAAAATTGCTTAAAATCTTTTATTTTAGGAATTTATTTCAGACAGTTCATTCTAATAATACATTTCTTTGTTATAATTTTTGCAAACATTTTAATAAAAACACTATATTTGCCTATTTCTTCACACTTTTAGACTTAATTCTCTTTTCGTTATGATGGGTCACATATGGTTAATATGGCAGAGACGAATAAAAAAATAAAAAATTGCAAACAAATATTTTACAATATGGCTGCCTAAAAGAATAGCTTTCCATTAATTTTCTCTCTTAAATTAGTTTAATTAAAGTCAGTTTTTGTGATCAAAACGTCGCCCAATCCTGCTCTTTACATTTTACGTCAAGACACCAAAGCCTCTTTTGCAGTATAATAATAATAACGGTAAATAAATAAATAAATAAATTTGCAAAAAATCCTTGTTTTCTATATTTTTGCACAATAAAAATGTGACACAATAATTGATCTTTCCAGTGAAGCACGTTTCCTCTCCCAGAGGATGTGACACATTCTTGGATCTCTGGTTTCCTGCTTCGCGCTGCAGTTGTTCCCATTCATAAATTCAGACCCACCGTGCTTCTTTTGGGAGATCTGAATTAAAGCAACGCTCTCCTTTAGCCCCGCCCCCATCAGGACAGCAGCCTGCTCTTCCAGGTCAGCTGCGTGCTGAAACCTGAGGCAGGCGTTCGCTGACAGTTGTTTAGTGGAGCGTGTCGTGTAGATTAGACGTTTTTCTGTACACACTGAACTTTGTGTTTGGTTTGCTCCACAGGCCTCGGACTAATATGTTTATATTGAGTGAGTGATGCGAACAATTCCTCTGGTGTCCAGCTGCACATGTAGTTTCTCTTCTAACCCCCCCTGTTTTCCTGCTCTGAGAGCCACGACTCTGCTTATTTCTCTGCGTGACAATCCAGAGTTCTGCAAAGCCTCAGTTCGTGCTCCGCCTCCTGAAAGCATGCATCTTCCTTCTGTTTGCATCTGCCACAGAGCTGCTCCTCTGCCCCTCTGTGGATCCATTACATTTTGGAGGTCTTCAACCTTGGCTCCCCTGGGAGCCCGGGACATTGCTCCTGCTGCTCCTCGGCATACCACAGACTCCAACATGTCCCAGGGAAACCCTCTCTCTTCCCATCTGTCTGCGTCCTTCACAAACACACTTCATACCCCCTGCCCTCTTTTAAAGCCGTCACAGTTTCACCTTCTTCCAGTGATTTGTCCGCCTGTCACTTTCCCTTCACTGTCGCTGACCTCCTGTGTGTGTCTGTGTGTGTGTGTGGCATCTCCAAAACATCAAAGCAATCCAGCCGTTAGCGGCGAAGAGCAACAAATCCAGAGACACTGACCACATGATCATGGAAACCATCGTCATGATGATTTCATTGAGGATGTTGAAGAAGTTACACATGACCTTCCCCCGCTCGCCCATCCGGCCCAAACAGATCCCGAAGGTGATGAAGAACCCGATCAAGCCTTGAAGAAGACAGAGAAGCGCGTCAGAGGACAAACAACACAACCAGCAGTGAAGTCAAAATATTTATTTTATATATTGGTGACATTTTTTTAATCCTAAAGTGTCTTTGTTTGCAAATAATTCAACTTTTTTTGTTCTGTATGATTTATACTTAATACTTCAAAATAAAAAGGATATTTTTTTAAACTGTGGGGGAAAACAAGGTTTCTGTTTTAATTTAACAGGAAAAAAAATGTCTATAAGTCTAAACCAATTTAGTTGAAAGTTAATCAGATTAAGTGAGTTGTATGCAGTTTTGTTAGTTGTTTCAATCTGTGGATTAATGGTAGTTTAAATATAAATCAATCAATCAATAAATAAATAAACAAATGTGACCCATCACATCAAAATGAGGATTAAGTCAAATTTGTTCAAAATGACCTAATTATATTTTCAGATTCCTGCTTTAAAAGTTATATTTTGATACTTAGATCATCCTGATATCATTAGTAGATCCAGAGATATTATTTAATTTGTCTTGTTGGTTACAATAACACATAAATATTTGGTCTAAATCCTAATTTTATGTAATTTTAATGAGGATTTTTTTTATGTCATTTGAAAAAAGTTTTAAGGCATTTTTTCCTCAAAATCGGGTTTTTGGTTGGTAATGCTCAAAAAAGTGCTTCAAAAAAAATTTGGGGATAATATTTCAGACAGTTCATTAAAATGATACATTGATAACATATTTATTTGTTATATTTTGACAAAATATAATTTTTGCAAGCATTTTAATCAAAACACGATATCTGCCTATTTCTCCAAATACAACTTTTAGACTTAATCCTCATTTCGATGTGATGGTTCACAAATAAATAAATAAATAAATAAATAAATAAATAAATAAATAAATAAATAAACAAACAAACAAACAAACATGAATAAAAAGCCCTAACATATAGAGATAAAACTGCATCCATTCATTTTGACATTGACTCACCGAGAACATTCATGCCCCATTTGTACTCCAGTTTTTTCCTGTTCACTATCAAAGGCTCACTCTGGTTTGCTGCTGGGACCGGCACCTGTTTCAGGACGGTTTGGACCTAAAAGAGAGGTCACATTAAGGTCAATCAGTGGCTTTAATAAACTCTGTAACTCCCTTCACAGACGAGCAAACAAGGTCTCTGCAGCTGGAGATTCTCAAATAAAGACACCAGGAACAGAAAAGAGACAGAGCCTTCCTGCTTTATGACTAATGAATCCCTGAAGAGGTAATAAAACAGAAGTGGACCGGAGTGTGACCAGGGGTCTATGAGGTGAAAGTCAGCAGTGGTCCCTGTTAACAAGCAGAGGTGGATACAGACGTATTTAAATACAGCAGAAGAACCTGGTCAGCTTGGATAAAATAAAGCTTTTTTATCTCAAACTGCTCATTACTTTTTAATTGTAAGACAAAAAGTTTTATGTGAAGACCATAAATACAGAGTATTTAAGGAGCTGTGCTGGTGTTGGCATTAAAACAAGAATTTAAGACGTTTCAAGAGCCTCTAAATCAAATTTAGCTTTCAGAGAACAGCTGTTAACATCTGTCTGTGTCTTTTAGAAGAGATCTCAGTGTTCAAACCCTAAAAGCAGTCTGTAGGTGTGCTACAGGTCAAACAAGTACCTCATTTGCACCTTTTCATACAAAAGTACAACATTATGGAACTTATTGCCTCCGCAAATAAAAGCTACACATGAATTCCAAAAAGATAAGATAAATCTTTATTGTCATTGTTGCACTGAAAAGAACACTGCGGTCCACAGACAGTGAACAACAAAATAGTTTTGCAACTCCCGTAGTGCAAATAATCAGAACATTAAAAGGTAAAATGAGAGGTTAAAAACAAATAAGTAGTAAAATAAAATAAGGTAAAAATTTAAACACCATAGCAAATAAATCAGAACATTAAAAATGAATATGTATAAAGAATTGAGGTAGAAAAAAAGTAATTCGTCCACAAAACTAAATACTTGTTAAAGGAAACCAAAGATGTGATCATTTTTAGTATTCAAATTTACTGCATGAGAAAAGTCTGTGTAGGACTGTATGTGTTAGTCAGTATTATAGTAACAAATTTTAGTTAGCTAAGTGCGAGAGGATGGAGAGGTACTGAGGATGTGTATGGATAATTTTAGAGGTTTAAGGTTATTTATTGAACTGTTTTAACTTGTATGTATTTTAATGTTTTGTATGTTTTTTGATCATTTTTATCATATTAATTTGTTAGTTGTATGGTTGGTTGATTTCACAGATTTGCATATGTATTTTTAGTGTATGGATGTATAGAAATGCCCAACCAGGGACTGGGGTTGCAAACTAGCTGTAGCTATATACTCTTTGTGCAACACATCAGTTACAGACTTAATTCTGTTTCTATGTTTCTGTGTGCATTGTCCCTGTTAAATGAACAAGAAATTAAATGAAAATGAAAATGAAAGCACCTGTTGGAAGCAGGCTTGGACCAGGTTCTCGGGGAAGAGGTTCCGGATCAGGTCGAGAAAGGCGTCCAGGCTGCTGACCTCCTGGTTCTTTGGAGCAGCGGCAGTCCTGCTGCCCCTCAGTTTGGGGTTCCCCGGGTGGATCCCCAGCACCAGAATGACCCCCAGGATGGCGGCGATTACGGTGGTGGACATGTAGTAGACCATGGCTCTGCTGCCCATCCTGCCACTGGAGCGGGCGTCCAGACCAGCGAGCCCTGAAGAACCCAGGGTTTCAGATGATATCTGATTTAAAGGGCCTATGACATGTAATCAGTGTGAACGCCTCACAGCATTCACACTATTGAGATCATTTTTTCTGCTGTACGTTTTTTGGCCCCTTTCTCGTTCCACAATTTTTATGCTATTTCAACAATTCATAAATCAAAACGTTCAGCTCATTCAGGACATTCCGGCTATGAATTTTGGTATTTCTGCTATTTATATTTTATTAGCTATTTTACTTTTTTAGCCACTTTTTGCCATTGAAAATGAATGGAGCTACTTTCAACATCCTTAAAATCCTTAAAAATGTTTCTAAATCTTTACAAAACCTTACACAATTTGTTCTGGTTATGCTCTATTTTACTCCCTTGTGTGAATTTCAGCTACTTTTTTTGCTAAGTTTTTTTTTTCTGCTATTTCAGCTAAAATTCAGCTTTCTTCTGCTATTCTTCAGCTTTTTTCTACTTTCTTTTGTGCTTTTTCTGCTACTTTGAGCTATTTAAGCTTCTTACAGATGGTTTCTGCTATATTCAGCTAATTGCTGCACTTTTAGCTAATGTTCAGCTGATATTAGCTAAAGTTTGTGCTTCTTTCTGCTATTTTGAGTTATTTATGCTTCTTCAAATTCTCCAAATTCAAAAGAAAATAGGTCAGTTATGTGACAAAATGGGTAAAATCATGTGTATCATGCCAATTTTATTAAGTACACAGATGCTTTCTTTGACTTTTTGTATTTGAAGGATATGCATGTCACAGGCACTTTAAACAGAATATGGATGAGTGTAAATATGTAGCTCACCTGTAATAAGGCTGGAGATGATGAGAGGCAGGATGAGCATCTTCAGCATCCTCATCAGGATATCTCCAGGAAAGGAAACCATGGTGAGAGCAGCGTAGTCTTTCACCATCATGTACCTCAGAAACATCCCGAACACCGATCCCATCACAACACCTGACCAACAGGCACAGAGAAATACTCCTAAATGCTTCATTTTCAACAAATGTAAACAAAAGGATGTTCATCTGCGGGCCAAAACAACTACTTAGAGAAGAAGAGCCTCTTTCAGTTCATGAAAAGTTAAAGAAATCAAAGATAAACACATTGTGTAGGCCTGATTAGCTGCAAATAAATCACATATTTTTCAGTTCTGTTTACAGTCTGATCTGACTCACCGGCCAGTTGTTTTATATCTGAGATGACTAATGAGAGCCATCTATTGTAACGTAAACGCCAGAGTTTCAATATTATTCATATAAATATATAGAGAGTTGAGAAGTATTTATGATATAAATATATCATAAATACTTCTCAACTCTGCAGGTTTTTTTTTTGTTTTTCGGGTAAAAGAACTTTGCTATGGTGAAACATACCAAAGTGTTTACAGAAGCCGACTAAAGACAACAACAAGCTGACGAAAAGTCGTGTGGGAAAAAAAACGTGCAGAGCGGAGATTTCAGTTTGTGGGTGAAAACAAGGGAAAAAAAAGCATCTGACCTCAAAAAACAATCAAAAAAATTTAATTTTTGTTGAAAATACAGCTTGAACGCTGACCGCTAAAGAACTTTGTTGACTTTTTATGAATAAACTGTGAAGTATTAGAGTTAAAACTATGAGAACAGAAGCTTAAACTTAAAGATAAGAGAAATAAAGCTAAAAGAAGCATGAGAAGACCAAAATTATTAAAAAAAGAATGATGTTTTGATAAAAGAAATCTCAACGTATTTCCAGAGGGGAGAAATTGCAAATAAACTCAGACATTGCCCATTGTTCTTTGTCCAATGCTCTGATGCATGAAGGAACAGTTAGTAAGCAGAACTCTGACTGTAAATAACATATGGAAGAAACTCTAAACAGAAAATGTACCGAGAACCGTGAGTCCCAGCAGCAGATTGTGGGTGTTGCGGCTGCAGTGACCAGCATCTTTATACGCCAGCTCCGTGTTGTCGTCTCTCAGAATCTCTTCCTTCTCCTTCTGCTTCTTTATGTTGGACTGATTCGCCGTCGACTGGTTTGTCATCCTGCCTGCGATGCAAAAAAGTGACAGAAAACAGGTTTTTCTGTTGTTTCACAGTTCAGACTCATGTGCAGGGTTGTTGTAATAATAAATAAAATAAAACCATGTTGTTGTTTTTTAAGTTGTACCCTTCAAATAAGCTTTTTATTCGGTTCTTTCTAATTATCCGACTTAGTCCCAAACACAGAAAGGACAAGCAGGAGCAGCCGTGACTCACACGGATGTTTTCAGAATATTTGGTTTTGATTCTTGAGGGAGGTAAAGATGCATGACCGCAGGCGAACACAGCAGGCAGCAGCTAAACAGGACATGAAGAAACAACTCCAGAGATGTAATCTGTGCATCGGCCATTCAAATGAAAAATGCAGAAGCTGCCAGAAGCTAAATACAACTTAATATGGAATTACTAACAGGTGATAGAGGAATGCTGTTAGCTAACCAGTTATAATGTGGATAATGTGGCTTTGTTTAATCATTTGGATATCATTCTTTGTTTATCTTTGCTTTATGTACCTGTTTTCTGATTTGTAAACTGTTTTGATTATTATTTTTTAGGTCGTGTGCTGCTGACCTCTTGGCCAGGTCACCCTTGGAAAAGAGATCTTGCTCTCAATGGGTTCTTTTCTACGTGGAGGGTTAGCTGGAGCGGCAGCTTATCTGCAGCTGAGACGAAGAGGCTAGATAAGCTCATCAGGAAGGCCAGCTCTGTGCTGGGATGCCCCCTCGAAACAGTGCAGGTGGTGGGAGACAGAAGGACTCTGACTAAAATAACATCACTGATGAACAATGTCTCCCACCTCATGCATGAAGCTGTGGCTGAACTGGAGAGCTCCTTCAGTGACAGACTGCTGCATCCGAGGTGCACAAAGGAGCGTTATCGTAGATCCTTCCTACCTGCAGCTGTCAGACTCTATAACCAGCACCACGCCCAAAAATCACAATAAGTGTTTACAAAAATCACAATAAGTGTTTACACACCTGCTGCTGCCCACACAATCATTTATACTGTTACTATTCATTGTCATTACTCATCTGAACAATCATTTGCACTACTACTCATATATATTATTAATAATCTGAGCAATCACCTGCTCTGTTATTACTCATTTTAAACTTTTAAAATAATTCTGCTGTAATTGCACATCTGTATTTCTTGTCTGCACTGTGATACTTTACAGTTAATAGTCTGTTGAGATTGTTTTGCACTGAAAATAAGTAAATTCTGATTCCTAATGTCAAATTCTGATAGTCTACTCTCTCTAAAACAAAACATACCTTTTTTTTTATTCTTGCACAATTCTTTATATTATATTTTTATTAGTAGTAGTTGTAACATTGCTAGTTAGTGTCAATTTCAGTTTTTTTTGTGTGCACTATAGTTTGTAAAGTAACCAGTGTGTGAACCTCTGTACGGATGCTGCCTGAATTTCCCCTCGGCGGGACAATAAAGGCTATTTCTATTCTATTCTTATCTGCTTAAATAAAGATGAATGATTGATTGAATCAACACTGAAAGAGTTCAAAGTTACAGTTAAAAAGAGAAATGTAATTTTCTGTGTTCAAATTAAAGCCAGCAAAGCAGTAGCTACAAGCTAAAATGAACTAAACAGCACCTAAAAGCAGGAAACTTACCAAATTAACCAAGATCCACCTCCCTGTAATCCTGAATTAATACAGAAAAATTGCCTCATTCCACTGATTATTTTTGTAGAGTAAAAAAAGGTTCAACCTCCAGGTGTTGCTTCCAAAAACAGAGTCTGGGATTAATTCTCCTGGCATAAATACCAGATTTGATTGCAATGATGGGTGAGATACTTCACAAAAAAAAGAAAGGAAAAAAAAGGATAATAAACAAGATTATGATGGAGGTGCTGGATGAAACGCACAGAGGCACCCATCAGCTGTGAAATACTTCAACTGTACTCACAATAATCTGTTTAAAGGGGGTGGATTAACAGTACGACAAAGAAACTGTCAGCGTCGATAAAAACAAATTACTTATAAATCCCAGAATGATTTTTGTCAAATCGTAAAGAAGTTGTACGAGTTATCTGCTAAACGTGATGAACAATGACGTCCATGTTTAATCATCCTCACAGAGGACAGTCAGAAACCTCAACGCCACCACCTGTAACACCTCAAGAGTGAAACAGTTCCTTATTCTAAGGATGAATGTCACGTTTACTGACAATCAGACGTGATTATAATCCATCATCTTCACGGATGGCGTAATTTGAGTCAGAATCCCGTGAAAGCAGAAGATGTGAGCACCACAAACAAACATCACCTGCTGCTTTATCTTCTGTCAGCGTTCCATCTCTGTCAGGTTTCCCCAAATCGAGACCGCCGGCGTGATCAGAAACGGTGAATTTGAGGGGCGGAGTATCTCCCTGCCAAGTTTCAGTGGCAGGGATGTAATCCTCGATGAATGGAGTTATGAGGAGAGGAGGGGGGAGGGGGGATCCACCGTTATATTCATCACAAATCCTCTTTCCAATCTTTACATCATTCTTAGCAGGAACAATGTTTGGTGATGTCATTTGGCCACATGGTTATATTTACACGAATCTGAGAAGAGTCAGAGGGAGAGAGGCCATTATCCTGAACATAGCTTTCAGATGAAGTCAGATGAAAGAAAAAAAACAACTAAAAACTAAAACCACAAAAGCGATAAAGCCAGAATTAAAACCATCCTCCCTAGTGTGGGATAAAACAGATCCTTCAAACGTGAAGATGCGTCTGCGATTCGTCACAGAAAAAGCTGCAGAATAAACTTCTGTTTTGTGAAAAAGGCCCCCGAAGCGATGAAGCAACAGAAAGAGGAGGATTGTGTTGTAAATCTTCCCCCAACAGACAGATTCTTTTCCTGCTCCAGGAGATGTCAGAGCTGCCTCAGGACATGACGTTAGCTGGCCTCAAGGAATCAGATCTCACTGTTGGCTCTGCTCCACGGAGAAAAACTATTTGACCTCTTAAATGTCTAATGCCCCCACAGAAAGGGCCTAAAAAATAAAATTAGAAGAAGCAGCTGATGAAAGTAAACCCCTAATCTAAACAAGTTGTGTAGAAAAACTGAATGAATTGATTTAGACATCTTATAAACCCAGATTTTATTCACAATGCATCAAATTATATCAAATGTTTCAATTAAAATTGCACCATTTTGTTTATTTTATATAACTGTTTTTATTTTAGATATTAGAAAAAGTGTTTAGAAATAAAAAAAAATACATTTCTATTTATTTTTTATTTAAAACAAAAAGTTTAACCTTGTGAGACAGTTTGTTGGTTATAAACTGTAGTAAGATGTTTAAGCTTTTATCTGCCTGTCAAAAAACGATCTCAACTTTGGCCTAAATAAAGCCGTGACTTTTCTCAAACTAATTATCTGCATTCATTTCCCTCTAAATCCTCAGTTTTACGGCAGCTGTCAGATTAAATTCCCATTAAAATGTTTTTTAAAGAGACTAAAACAACAAATAATAAATCGTCTTGATGTTCAGAGTCGGTTCTGTGAGTAAAAACTGTGTTGTAATATTTCGTTCGGGAGACATCTGCATTCATGTGGGTTTGTACCGACGGGCGTGTTCGGGTGTCTGTGTGTCTCAGAGGATTATTTCCAGCGGTTGATTGTTTGGTGTGAGCTTTGCGAAGGGATGGAGATATAATCCCCCCGCCCCGCCCCTCCACAAAACTCGTTTAACAGACGGAGGAGGAGGAGGAGGACGCTCGCCGCACCACAGGATTCCCTGCTGGAGTCAAAAGATGGTGAACAAAATTCACCCGCTAACAGAAAACACATGCATCTGCAAAGACCGAATATTTTTTTGTTCTTTTATCTTTGATAATTAGGGTTGAAATTCAGCTACTAACGATTCTTTTCTATAAGCAAATCTGTGTTTTTGCATTTTTTCCTAATTTCAACCCACAAAATAAAAATTGCAGAGCCTTGTGTTCCTTCTGAAGTGTTTTAAAATGGTTAGGTTTTTAAGGCTAAGTATGCTGACAATCTTTATCAAAGTTTATTTTATTTATATAGAACTTTTCAAGACCCCAACTTTATGAATCACCAGTTCAAACACTAAGTTCTTCACACAAGAGATCAGTTCATATATAAAAAAGTAAAGGAGAAAAATCCACACATATCAGGTTAAAGTGGCTGTAAAGATCAAAGTATTTGATTTTCTTTTTTCCATAAGCTTACTTGTAATTTCTTTGAGGTATTTTTTGTGAAATTAATTAACAGATGAGTCGTTTTTGGTCTATTTTTTTTATTTATTTGAAGCCGACTTTCTCCTAAACGTAAACAAAAATGTTCGGAGCTACATTATAAGATCTTTAGAACCTTTGTTTCCATTTTTAAAATCAAGCAGAAAATCCTGACAAATTTATTTAAATGACAAATATATTGTGAGTGTGACTAAACTCAAATTACTTTAAATTTCTGTTTGTTTTGTTTTTTATCATATAACTTACTACAAGTGACTTTTCAAATTAAATAGAAGTTTGGATTTGATCGATTAATTTAGTTAAAACAACCTCTGCGGGTTGCAAACATCTGCACTTCAAAGCACCGCAGTGTGTGTGTGTGTGTGTGTGGGGGGGGGTATTGGTGTTTATTAACTCTGTCGGTGTCAATCAGATCAGGATCAGAATCAGATGTGACCCTGTGCAGGTCACTGGGCTCCTGCTGAAACCTTTTAAAGGGATAAATGTGGTGTTTATTCTCAGATTATTTGATGAGTTTTACAGATTACAGCTCCTCGCTTGTCTACTCGCAGGTTGGGTTGAACTGGTCATCGTAAAGGGGATGAAGGTGTAACGGTGTGATGGACAGCTGACATGTTGTGGGTTTCTGCTGCACATTAGAGAGGCTCCGTCCCGTCCCGTTAAAGACACCCCACTCCTGCTTGTCGGCACTGATTTCAGATTATTATCCGAGTTTTAATTGTTACCTTCAGGGCCCTGCTGATCAGATGTTTAGTTCAGCTGCAAACAGACTAAAGGATCAACTCTTATCAACAAATCCTCCTATTGCAAATATTCAAGCAGAAAATCTGCTGAAAGTAACATTTTCTGTTAACTTAGACTTAAATATTATTTGGGTTTAAGATATTTTCAGTTAACAGGTGGTCTGAAAAACCAGATGGGGCTCCAGTAGAAATTAGACAGAAATCTGACCAAATTGGTTCCAGATACCCCTGGAAAAGGACTTGTGTGTTCTTCTGATTTTAGATTGGATGTGTGTGTGTGAACACATGACACACACCCTCCCCTCTTTCCCCTCCTCTCTCGGATGATAATCTCGATGTATTAATCTGTTGTTTGAACTCCTTAAGCACAGACTGTCTATTGCATCTGCTCTCTTCACCCTCCCAAAGCCCTGCTATTAATAAACTCCCCACCTTTTCTCCCTTTTCTCCTTTCTGATCCGCCGCCACAGTTCACCTATCAGAGCTGAACTTCTCGCTGTCTTCGTAAAGGAAACCCATCTCCTCGTTCAGTCAGCAGACATTCAGGAAAATCCTTGTTTCTGCTTTAAATCGTTCTGATCCTCTTCTTTGTGAAACAGATGTCATAAGATTTTCCTGTCTGCAGGAATATTTGATGCATCTTTAAAATTGTTGTGGATGACTCATAAATACCTTCTCTAAAGCTCTGATGATCCGTTTCCTCCGAGGAGACAAAAGCTTGTAATCACAAATGATATTAAAAGGTTTCAAATAACTCAAATGACAAAAAAAACCCAAACATTTGTGTGTGGGTGCTGAACGAATGGAGGGACGGACTCTTACCTGCCGTGTGCTGATGTCTCCCGTCCGACAAGAGCGAGGCATCAGGAGCGACGTGAAGATGAAGTCACAGTCTTTTGCGTCATCTGAGAAAATTTACAGATTAATACAAACAACAGCTTGGTCCTCCAACCCCCCTCCTCCTCCTCCTCACCCCACTGCATCTCACGACTCTCCCCTCCCTCCGTTCTGTTCACAGTCCTCTCCATCGGTGGTTTTATTAATCACTGGCTTCCCATCTATAACTGATTAACTTTTGGTAACTTTTGGTAAGAATGATCACCAGAAAGCGTTACTATCATCCATCAAATTTATCGTTCCATCAGTTGAAGTTATAAAAATTCTATGATTTAGTTGATTATGGTATTTTATCAGTTATGTATAGGGCTCATAAAAACACATTACCTTCAAACATCCAATTACACTTTGTTAAAAGAGAGAGTTGTTATAATCTCAAAGGACAGAAATGTTTGTGAGACCTAAAGTTAGAACCAGTTTAAAGGAACAGAGTGATTCAGTCCAGGGTATAAGATTATGGAATAATCTGGAAGATGACATTAAAAATGCCAGTTCAATATGTATATTTAAGAGAATGATAAAGGTTAATTTGCTGGAGAAATATTTAAATATATGAAATATTGTTCAAGGAGCTAAACTTTTATTTTTTATTTTTGTTTTTTTGTAAACTTAAGATTATTTTTGATTGAATTTATTTATTTGAGAGAAAAAGGGGCAGATATAATAAGATTATTTTCTTCTTCTGCTACCTTTCGTTTAATTTATGACTTGTTTTTTGGTGTTTGTTGAATTTATGTTGTTGTTTTTAAAGAAATGAATATTTTTTTTAAATAAATAAACTTTTAGATTCAGCCCAATTTAAGATGGCTGCTGCAGCTAATCAACGTTAGCAAATTCAAAAACAGCTCCAATGGATGAGAAACAACAAAAAAAGCAAGATGAGACAAAAAAATGTAGTTTTCTGTAGGTTTATAAGATGCAAACATGAATAAAATCCTAAATTTGTGTGGTGAGGGGGTGTTCAGGTGTCCTCCCTCCCACAGGAGGGCGATATGACTCCGACACCTGCAGGAGAACTCAGCACTGCAGCCTCCCTGTCAGGTTCTCTCTCTCTCTCTCTGACAGATATCAGTGTCAGTCATGAGGCCCAGCACGCTGCACAGTGACACTCAGGCTTCTGGCCTTCATAAACCTTCACTGCTGCTGCAGCGCACAGACTTAGAAACACGTTAATAAAGAAGCAGAGGAGTTTCAAGTTTTCAGCCAGAGACGTTTGCTCATAAAGACTGCAGACCCACCGGCTTCATCAGCTCTGGGACTGATTTACGACCGCAACATCTCAACTGTCAAACACGAAAGTTGTGCAACAAAATGTGACTCT
Organism: Anablepsoides rubrolineatus; assembly: GCA_031762495.1. Lineage (NCBI taxonomy): Eukaryota > Metazoa > Chordata > Actinopteri > Cyprinodontiformes > Rivulidae > Anablepsoides > Anablepsoides rubrolineatus. Next base: position 16,817,828 of record JARVGW010000194.1, read on the forward strand.
GCTTTCTTCAACTGGCTACCGGGTGGTGATGTGGTGAACTAAAAACAATCACACTGATCACAGCAAGACTTAAAAAAGCATCCTGGTGTGATGTGAGCCTCACTAATATGGGAGCTCGTCATCACTGGTCTCTGGCTTCGTTCTAATTTTAGGTGAAAAAGACGACGAGCAACATTTTTACAGCTTATTTTAATCATTAAAATGTTCAGTATGTGGGGAATTCTACTCAACTGCAGAGGAAAACATTTGATTGAAAATTGCGACTACAATACAAAGACATTAGAATATGCAAAAAATAAATAACATCATCCTTCAGATGCAAGGTTTTTATTACATATATTTGTAAGACGTTAAATATGTAAATGTGTATATTATAGTTTCTGAAGCTGATGAAATTTTCTAAAAAGATAAACTCTGTTGTTAAAACTAAAATCAGAAGAACGATAGCTAACAAATATAGGGAGAAAAACAATAGCTAAATGCTAAAATAAATTAAAACCACAGATAAAAACTAGCCTTTGTGGCTAATTCTGGCATGTTCTGTAATGTGTTCTGTCCCTTCTGAAACAAATAAACAACTAAATATGACCTAAAAGCCCAACATAGCAAAATAATAACTAAAATTTAAATGTAGCAAAAGGTTAGAAAAAAGTAAAGTAAAAAAATAGAACCAATATGCTAGCCAAAGGAAGCAAAATGTTAGCTAAAAGCTACAAAAGGAGCACCAAAAGTTATAGAAGCGAAACGATAGGTATAAACAATAATAAAATTAAAAAAGATTGTTCAGAGAAATTGCAAGCTACATGTCAAACACCACAGTGTTTGACACCTCAATTTGCATGTTAGAAGTTTAACTTGACACGGCAATAAAAAAAAACACTGAACAAGTTGGACTTGTTTGGAGTTGTTAAGCTGTGCTTCAAAAAATGATTTTCCTCTTAAGTTGGCACATGTGCATCTGAATGAACCACAAGACATTTGGTATAAAACCCTTTGAGACAGAAGTGGAGACGTATACGACTGGTCAAACACAGCACATCAGCACAAACACCAGTGGTCAAGCATGGCGGTGGTAGGTTAATGGTTGGAGCTTTATGCTGCACAGGGCATGATCCTCTATAACCAAAGTACTCCAGAGTCAAATGTGAGGCCATCTGTCCAACAGCTGAAATTAGTTTAACCCAGGAGTGTTCTGGTCTTGTGAACCAATGAAACTCCTAAAATATGCATTAGGATTAGACATCTCTGGTTTAGACTGAGGATAACAATATGGGATAAATCTTGTGCCAGCAGGAATTGAATTTGAATTGCTCAGGTTGAAACTGAATTTAAAGTTTTGAATTTGAATTAATTTGCTTTGAAACTGTATTTTTGGTTTATTAAAAACTCAGTTTGACTACTTTCACTTTCAGCTCAATAACTCAAATTTTTGTGTCACACATCCTGGTCCTTGAGAAAGCCAGGCACAGTAATCAAACACAGATCCACAGATTTATGCTTCACTTTGATGAAGTTTCCCTTCTGTAATGTAACAGAGTTGATGCAATCCCCCATAAAAGTGACAAAAACTGACAAAGTTATTTTATTGCAGTGATTAATTTGACCTATATGTAGAAAATGTTACATTTACATCACATCATGGATCAGTCAGCAGCAGCATCTGATCAATATGCAATTCAAATTCAATTCCTGCTTGCACAAGATTGATCCTATGCAACAACTCCAAACACAAGAGTTCGACTAATAACGAAAAGAATCAAAGTGTTACAACGATTACGTCAAACTTGTATGAACTCTTTTTCAAACACAATTAACATCATGTGTTTACTGGGTTGGCTGCAGACACTACTGAACTGCTCCCATTATCCTTGTAAATCCTAAAATGACAGACCTAAATGTTGGTAAAGTACAGACAAATTTCCTCCGACTTAAACATACACTTCTACGCACACATCCCGTGTCACGCTCAGTCTCACAGGGAGTGACAGATGGACAGGGCCAAAATGGGGACAGGGGCTTGTACAACCAGGCCGGAGCCTCCTTTGTGCCGTAGTCCCGCTGTAAGTCTATCCTCTACTAATTGCCTGAGCAGTTCAAACACAAAGTCTGCCGCTGAAATTCAACCCTGCTGGTGTTGTACAGTGAGTAAAATTTACAATGTGTTACATTTTCCCCTCCTAGCGAGAAAAAGGGAACCGTAACGTGGCGTGCAGGAGGAGGAGGTGAGGGGACGGAGGGACGAATGAGCTGAAAAGAAAAATGCAGAGAGACACAGGAAGGTGTGGACTCTGCTGTCAACACGAAAGACAGGACCGTAAATAGATCATTCACTATTTAGGCTCTAATGTGGGCGGGTGTAGACGGCGACAAATCTGCGACGAGTGAATGAAAGCGTAGCTGCTGTAGGTGGGACCGGGTCCCGTAACGAGACACCGGGGAGGGACAGATAAGGAGACAAGTGATTGAGAGGTAATCCTGGACCGGAAAAAAAAAAAAAGTGAGGTGCTGTAAGAGGAGAGGGAACAGACGATGTAAACAAGACGTGCGCACGCTAACGTCTGACGCCGTTTCATTAAAACGGAGCATCGCGCCTAAACAAACAAACAGACCTGGATCGGGTCAGAACCTGTTTCTAATTAGACATTAAGCAGAATTACCAAAAAAAGTTCCCCCTAATGATGGCTGTGCCTGTGCAGCTCTGATGGTCAAATTCCCTCTGCTTCCCCAAGGTGAACATTCCAAACTCTAATTTCAGTTTCATGCAGAAAAGACTTGTAGGCACATGTGTTGTTTGTTTGTCAGATCTGCACTGTGTCACTATGGGTGTGCATACTTTCCTCAGCGTGCACGGGTGTTGTTTGTGTTTTGCATGTTGTTTGGCTTCAGGTTCCACCTCTCTGCTTTTGATCATTGGTCTTTAGAAAGCTGTGAAATGTACTGTAACAGTGTGAACGCTGAGTCAGCAATCACACTGTTGTTGTTTTTTTCTGTTTATAGACATTTTATCCAAACTACTTCTGAAAACTTTGTGCCGTATATCAAAACATTCGGCTTGTGTGTAAAAAGGCCTTTAGCTTTTAGCTACACTGCAAAAACTGTCCATCTAACCAAGATTTAAAACCTTATATCCAGCTAATTACTAATAAACAAGAACTGATTGTGTCAGAATAATAATCTTGTTTTCAGAATGTGTCAGATTATTTGCCTTGTTAGCCTGAAAATTTGACTCAAATTACCGGTAAGTAAAAAATTTCTGCCAATGGAGTAAGAAAATTTTACTTGGTAAAATTCTTGAAATAAGAAAAAATGAGTGAAATCAAGTATTTCACAAATCTTACAAAGTAAAATTTTCTTACTCCATTGGCAGAAATATTTGACTTAATTTGAGTCAAATTTTTAAGCTAACAAGACAAATAATCTGACACATTCTGAAAACAAGATTATTATTCTGACACATTCAGTTCTTGTTTAAATCAGTCTCAAAACAAGAATAAAAAGACTTTTTGGCTGAATATAAGGTTTTAAAACTTGGTTAGGAGGACAGTTTTTGCAGTGTAGGGTACAAAACAGAAATTTGCAGCTCTAGAAAAAAGTTCCTGTTTTGCTAATTATAGCTTCTGTTCCGTTTGTTGTAACTTTAATACATTCCTCAACAAAATTTGAGTGAAGTCATCCATCGCTCAGCTTTCTCTAGTTTCAGGCTTGGTTTCCTTTTTTTTGGCACAGACCCCACACCTGTGCCAAACTCGTCTGAAGTCGAGCCGAACAGCAGCTACAAGCTCAGAGATGTCTGAGATAGACAGACAGACAGACAGACAGACAGATGGGAGGTGATGCATTCATCAGTGAGTCTGATCCACTCCGGTGAACGACCTCACCTTTGACCTTTTTACCTCTTTGCCACCAGCGCTGGCGACTGGTGCATTTCCAGGAGGCTCTGTCTAATTGGGTCAGATTGCGCGGGGAGCAGCATTACGTCTGAAATTGGAAACACATGCAGCTATACCTCAGACTGAATGTGGTAATGGTGGCAGGTTTCACTGCAGAGAGGAGTTTTAGTCGACTGCCACCTTTCATGCCAAAGTTTTACACGATGAACATTTTATATTGAGAAATAGCAAAGTTGTAGTTATTTCGGTTAAACGCAAACTTGTGCAATATTACAATAATCTGTAGGTGGTTGTAATATATGTTGGGACTGACTGTCAGCTGCCACAACATTATATTTCAGCTAAATAACTGAAGTTTACTAAGCTAGAAATGTTTCATTAAAATCCATCAGGTGGTTTGGGAGATATTTTGCTAACAATCAAGGTTGATTCTAAAAGTTTATGCTCAAAATTCAATTTAATATTTTGCTTTTATTGTTTTATTTTAATTTTTGCTTTTAGCTATTTTGTTGAATTTATGTTTTAGGTTTGGCTTTGCTTCATTTAGCTTTTAGCTACAGTTTTATATATAACTTCTATTCATACTTTTGCTACATTTAGCTTTTTAGCAATCTTTTCCTAATTTTTGCTTTTAGATGAAGTTTTGGTAATTTCTGCTTAAATCTATAGTTTTGCTTTATGTAACTTACGATTTTGCTACATTTAGCTTTTAGCTGAGGTTTTGCTACATTTAGCTTTTTAGCAAATATTTTCCTAATTTTTGCTCTTAGCTGACTTTTTGTTAACTTTTGCTTAAATCTATAGTTTTGCTTTACTTAGCTTTTACGGTTTTGCTACATTTAGCTTTTAGCTGAAGGTTTGCTGCATTTAGTTTGTAGATATGGTTTTGTCAAATTGAACTTTTAGCAGTTGTTTAATTTTTTTGTTTTGTTTTAGAAAACTCAGCTGCAGATTTTCTAATCTGAGCTTTAACAGTGTTGTTAATGTATGTGTTGGGAATAATGTTCAGCTACTACCATACCAAATTTTGCAGCTTATTATCTCTAAAATTGCCATTTTTGTCCTACCTAAGGTCAGCCAGCTGTGGCACCCACCACAAACACACAAACAAAAACATTATCGCTCTTTCACCTTCGACAGGAGAGAGAAGTGTGAAGGTGGAACAAACAATGATGATCTGACTGTGCATTAACCCTGGGGAGGATCTAATTAGCCCGACAGCTCAGCTCAGCCATTTGCGATAATCAACATTATCTTTGAGTTCCAATTACGCTCAGATCCAATTTTCATATGAAGGAAGATGTTTGGTGCAAAAACAATAAGTTGATGGCTGATGGCAATACGTGTGGGAAAAGTTTCATCTGAGAGGTCGATGGGTAGAAAAGCGACATCTGGAAACGTCAAAATGCTCGCGGGTGTTTTTGTTTCCTTTGAGAGACATTTGAAGAGGATCCAACATGTGAGGATTTATGAGGTTATTGTAGTGAAACTCAAGTATTGTTTTCATTGGAGGTCTAAGAAAGAGCAACGGTGTTTATGCTGCGTTTGTCAGTTAGAAATTTTTATAATCACCCACAGTGGGAATTTTAATCAAACTCTCATCACTCTAATCACTGGATATATCTCTACAGCTGATTATCTTTTGGAGACAACCCAAGTCAAGATGGCCGCCACCATTAAATGAAAATAAACGTCAATAACTCCATCAATTGAACAGATACTGAGCTAAAATATGGTGAGAACCATTTGCAGCATACTTCATTGTACAAGATCTTTGATAAAACTTTAGCCTTAACTATCAGAGATGACATAGCTGTCTGTTAGCAAAATATCTAATGAACCACTTATTAGACTTGAATGAAACGTTCAAAAATGAACCGTCTATACCTAATCTGGTTAGCATTTGGAGCCAATCCAATTCAATATGGCAACAAATGCTATGTGACTGGTTAAAGCTGCTTTTATGCATTTAAAAATATTGTTTCTGGTATTTTATTGTAAAATCAGCAGCAAACTTGTTGGATTTTTTCTTTGTCAGTGGCAAGATATAATTACAGTAGGCTTTTGTAAGACTACAAGTCTTTTCAGCTATTTCACTTTTTTAGCCACTTTTTTACTACTGAAAAAGAATGAAGCTGTTTTCAACATCCTTAAAACCCTGAAAATTATTTTTTTAAATCTTTACAGCACCTTACACATTTTGTTCTGGTTCCGTTCGTGCTAATTTTAGCTACTTCGTTTGGTAATTCTGTCTACTTTTCTCTCTTCTAATTTTAGCTTTTTCTGCTTTTTCAGCAAAAATTCAGCTTCTTTCTGTTATTCTTCTGCTCTTTTCTACTTTTTTTGTTCTCATTTCTGCTCATTTTAGCTATTTTTGCTCAAACAGTTGTTTTCTATCTAGCTATTCTATCTTTTAGCTTTTTTCTGCTCTTTCAGCTATATTTTACTCATTTTTTCTTTTTCAAATTGAACTCACATTAACAATTTTTTCAGCTTAACTTCAGCAGCTTTCAGCTTAAATTTTCAGCAAGAAGCATTCACACTAGCATTTTCATAGGAAATGCAACTTCTCTAGTTGTTATTTCAACCTTAACCTTATCTGTATTTTTAAAAACAGTATTATGTTTTAATAGTATTATTAAAACACGATATAGACTTTGACTTGAGGTCAAGAGACTTGAGACTTGACTTGGATTTTTGGTCAAAGACTTGGAGCTGAAAACTAGAGACTTGACTTGCACACATCTCTTCTCTCAAGTACTAACCAGGCCCGACCCTGCTTAGCTTTCGAGATCAGACGAGATCTGGTGTTCAGGGCGGTATGGTTCAATACATGATGTGGTAGTAGCTGATAGTCATCCTCAACACATACTGAGCATTTCTCACAGTAATAAATGAGATTGCACAAATTATTTTCAAGGTGTGACCAAAAACAGTGACAACCCTGTCATTTCTCAACACAATGATCTCAGTCTAAAACGCCTATATTAAACGCTGCAGGCGATATGCATTCCTTGAAAAAAAAGAAAAGCTAGGCTTTTACTAATAAAATATGCCTGATATGGCTTCTTTTAAAAACCCATGAACCTGTGGAGATGTAGGCAAACAAAAACAAATTACAGGTTTAAAAAATATATAATTACCTGATATATACCATGCCTTATCTATGAAAGTTCTTGATTACTTGAGGATTAAGGAAATGTTTAAATGTGATGAGTTAGTGACAGCATGAGGTATAACTCGTTCTGTGAAAAACCGTCTTTAAAAAAAAAGCCCTTGATCATGTTGATTGTAAAACGGCTTCACTTAGAAGTAAAAGGATACAAAGCTTAAGAAAACACACCCCTGTTCTTTTAATTGTCCTTTTCATTTGACCGTCACTCATGTCCTCGCTCGAATAACAACTTTCTCCTAATTTTTTCGTCGCTCACTCCAGATTTTACTGATGCGCCCAGAGGTGGAATTATTTAAGTACACACGGGGGCAAGTTCAGGCAGAGAAGGAGCTGGAGAGAATGGGTGGAGGGCTGCAGAGATTTCAAGTGACTGACGGTAAATGCCAAGAGGGAGGAATACCGCAAGGGACACACCAGGGAGTGCGTGTTTGTGTTTGTGCCGAAGACGAGCTTGCAAAAGAGTGCTTCCAAAGTGACGGCAGCGTGAGACAGAGAGAGTGTGTGTTTGCGCAATCAGTCATCGAGTGCAAGCATATCAACGCTTCCTTCCACCTGAGAGTCCTGACAGTGTTAAATGTCTCCGTCCCTGAGTGAAGACTGCACTTTCGTCTGTCTCTCTATACAGAAGTGACCCGTTTTAGCGGCTTGAAAACCCCTCTTTTCATGTCTCTCTCCCCCCGTCCTCGTCTCTTTCTGCATCTCCTCTCTGGTCCCTATCTCTCCCATCCCTGAACGCTTTCATGAGCAGTCTCTCAGGGGCAGGGTTGTAACACAAACCGCCACTCTTTTGTCTCCATTCTTTTTCCTTATCCTTTCATCTTTTTAAACATTCAAGGGGAAAAGGGGGTTTGTTGAGATGGAAACCACTACTTGGTAAAGGGAAGAAAGAGATAGCATATGAGAGAGTGAGAGGAAAAAAGGGGGAGGCCGAGTCTCGCCCCTTCCCTGCTCATCATCCAGTTTATGGCTCTCCTTTTCAACAAGGCCATTCAAGGTGGGGAGGCTCCGTGGACGGGCTATTCTTGCGGGTCAATAGCGGTGAACCCTTGTCTGGTTCGGGCTGCGCCAAGGACCCGTTGAACCGTCTGCCGGTCTGCATGTTTGTCCCCCAAAGACCTCTTCCTTGTCTCCTTTTCTGAGTTTCCCCCCAAAAGACTCGTTGGTGCGCTGAGCGGCGAGTCACCGGCTCCTGTTTCCAAACCTTTTAACTTTAAAGTTGAGATGTCCGCTTTTATCCCACCTGCGCTGCAGGAAAATGCATGTCTGTGTTGCACAGACTTCTTCTCAAACCGCCGCAGGATTTAAAGGTTCTCACCGCAAAAGTGCCTAACATGACATTCTTAGATGCAAGTTAAGGTAAACAAAGCAATTAGCTAAATCTAACCAGCTGTAGCATAAATACAGACCAATGCATCAACTTCTACATTCCAAACAGGTCTACAAAGCACGTCGTCATTGTTGACCTATTTTCAGTCACTTTGGCTGTTTTTGTAGGTAAACAATCATGTGGTAGTTAGCAGCCACTCTTATATTTTGCTGACACATTTTTAATTTAATAACACAGTAACCATCAATATAAAAAAATATGTGAAATTTTCTTGACCCATCTTCATGTCATTTTGTAACACTGACGGTGGTAATATTTCAAAATGAAAACTGCAATAACAGAACATAGCTCTGCCTGAAACAGATTCTGGTACCGATACTGAACAGAAACAAAGAATAGTGCAAAACTACAGTATGTTAAAAATGTCCTGCATTATAATGGACAGCCTGCAGCGTCAATAAATAGTTTTGCTTTTACAACCACGTAGCTTTCAACTGACTTAACGAATGCAAGAGAAAATACATTTATTTACTGACGTTTACATCTGAGACGTGACCTTAATTAAGCAAACCAGTCTTCAAGCTGCAGCTTTACGTCACAAGTTTATTTCCTTTGACAGTTGGTGTAGTCGAAATATCTAAAGATACTACCCTTAAAGTAGACATATCATATATTTAAACCCATCTTTTTCACATTTAAATCCTTCAGTGGAACTGCAATGCTTTGGTCTGAACTCTTCCTCATTTTAACTCCACAAGCCCCTCTTTCCCCCCTTTTCTGAGGTGTGGCTCAAAGCAGCTCATTTTGAGGCTGTTCCTTTAAATCCAAATGAGGCGCTTTCATACACCTCTGGCTTTGAGACCGATTTGTTCTAGTTTGATAGAGGGGCGTTGTGGTTATCTATAGGGGTGTTTCCTTACTTTTGGGAGATTGGAGATCAGCTAATCCTTAGATAAGATCAGTTTAGATGATCAGCTTTTCTACCTCTGAAAATCAGCCACTATCCTCTTTTGTTCTTACGTGCCCAATACTTAATGTCTATTTAAATGAAGTTTGTATTGTTTCAAGGGTATTGTTCAAAGTATTTCAGTAAAATAACATTTGAACATTGAAGTTGTATTGTGACTTTATACCATAGGAGAGTCAGCTATTTAAAAAAATTAGTATCGGCAGGTCAGACTTCTTAAAGATCGGAGATCGGCAAGAAAACTGGAATCGGTGCACCCTTAGTTATCTAGCTGCACAGAAACGTTTTATTCACAAATTATTTAAAATATGTCAACAAGGGAAGACTTGTCTATCCAAAAATATCTCAAAACCCTCTTTGGGGCTCTCTTTTGAGTCACAGAGACTCACAGTCAAGGATTTTTGGCATCACAAGTCTTTGCTGTTGCCATTTTAGTGGTCAGGTGTAAAACAAATATTTGGATTGCTTTCCATAGACCTGCAAGCTGTGCAAATAAAATAAATCTGCAATTTTCAAAAGTTAAAACTCAACTGCTCAAAATGATGCCCGCTCAATGTTGTCCTGGGGGGCCCTATTCCACCCAGGGCCACAAAACTCCTACATCCACTCCTGTCAAACACACAGATAAAGGCACAGAATTAGTCCTATTTCAAATTTATGTTTTATCTTCAGTCATTTATTTACTTTGTCCATATTTGTTCATGCCAGCAAAAAAAGCCCCAAAAGTCACATGTTTGCCATATGTTTCAATCCACATACCTGGCCCGAGCAATCAGGAAGCAATCTGCAGCAGTCTGGCTTGAATTTGGCAATAAACTGAAGGTTACATCCTCGGGATGGATTTGAAGTGGAGTCATGTTGCATCTGTTTGCAGTTGTAGATGAAAACTTTCAATTAAATACTACAGCTGGTTTGTAATAATTGATGCTAGACTAACAAACTACACTGACAGTCTTTTCCAACAGTTTTCATGTTAAAAAAAAAAAGTCTAATATGAATGCAGCAAAATTACGTTTTGGGTTACTGTTACTTACAAAGTTAGTTATTTCCAGGATGGCTGTTTAAATTCTCTTTAACAGATAATTAACTTGTACATAATTTTACCTGTTTAATGCATATTTCCTTAACTGTCTCGTTTAAGCGCTCCCCAGGACAAATCATCCGAAGTTTGAAGCGTCAAACTAGCATATGCTAACAAGAGCTAGCACCGGAAAGAGCTTTTATTAATTTTAAAATAAAAGCATCGCTGTGCCTTCAACGTTCTGCGCAGAGCCGGATTTCTAGAATACGTTTTATTTTGAAACTCTCATCAGGAAGTGTAAATGCTATATTATGCTAGCTTGTAAATCCTACTTCAGGCGGAGTTCGGCAGCAGCTCATAAAACATTTAGTGAACTTCTCTCCGCCGCTTCGCTCACGTATTTGAATTGAAATACACTTTCCTCGGCCGCTTTGGTGGAGTAACTTGGAATATTTTGAATTTCGCTGGTGGTTTCTTCATTTTTCTTGGCCGCATATTTTTCCTCCAGAGAAAGCGCTCCCTCACCGGACAGGAGAAAGTTTACTTCTTTTTTCTCTTCGTCGGTTCTTGTTGGTACATGCAATGTCACGGACTTCTAAAAGGAGAAAGAAATGTTTGCGATTAGTTTTATTGTTTCCGTGTGAACGTGTTTCCTGACTTTTTTTTTACATATATAAATATAATATAAATAGCAGTTGAGCGACTGGCGACAGGACTTCATAATCAATGTGGTGTCAGCTGGAAGGACCCCGGGTCCGGATCTCACCTAAACGGTATGGTTTTAAAACACGTGTAGGCCTTGAAACTGTGCTTTTTTAACTGATACACACACCTTTAAACGTAAATAAACCAGAACACAACCACAAAACTACTTAATTGGCTACAAACTCAAACTTATTTTGTAACATTTTGACAGCTCTTAATTCAAATCATACATTTTGGTTCATTCCTGCACGGTTATCAAATGTTTGTTTTGTTTTAGTTTAATTTCACGTTTTGTCTAAATTATTATAATTTGAAGATGTTGTAAAGGATCTTGTGGGCACTTGTTTCTTTGATAGTACCATTTCATGTTGTATTTACTTTGGCATCACTGTGCTGGTAGTCTGTTTGACATTTTGTTTTTCTTGGCCTCCACTCAAGTGAGGTGAGAGCTACCAAATCCAAACCCACATGTAGATCACACACAGACTGCAGATATATCACACACACACACACACACACACACACACACACACACACACACACACAGACTGCAGGTAGATCACACACACACATACACAGGCTGCAGATATATCACACACACAGAGAGACTGCAGGTAGATCACACACACCCAGGCTGCAGATAGATCACACACACACACACACACACACACACACAGACTGCAGGTAGATCACACACACACACACACAGGCTGCAGATATATCACACACACAGAGAGACTGCAGGTAGATCACACACACCCAGGCTGCAGATAGATCACACACACCCAGGCTGCAGATAGATCACACACAGAGAGACTGCAGGTAGATCACACACACACAGGCTGCAGGTAGATCACACACACAGGCTGCAGGTAGATCACACACACACACAGACTGCAGGTAGATCTCACACACACACACAGACTGCAGGTAGATCACACACACACACAGGTTGCAGGTAGATCACACACACACACAGGTTGCAGGTAGATCACACACACACAGGCTGCAGGTAGATCACACACACACAGGATGCAGGTAGATCACACATACAAAGGATGCATCACACGCACAAAGGATGCAGGTAGATCACACACACAGGCTGCAGGCAGATCACACACACAAAGGATGCATAACACACAAAGGATGCATAACACACACAAAGGATGCAGGTAGATCACACACACAAAGGATGCAGGTAGATCACACACACACACAGGATGCAGGTAGATCACACACACACACACAGGATGCAGGTAGATCACACACACACACAAAAGATGCAGGTAGATCACACACACACACAGGATGCAGGTAGATCACACACACACAAAGGATGCAGGTAGATACACACACACACACAAAGGATGCATCACACACACACAGGATGCAGGTAGATACACACACACACAAAGGATGCATCACACACACACAGGATGCAGGTAGATCACACACACAAAGGATGCATCACACACACACAGGATGCAGGTAGATCCCACACACAAAGGATGCATCACACACACACACAGGATGCAGGTAGATCACACACACAAAGGATGCATAACACACACAAAGGATGCATAACACACAAAGGATGCAGAACACACAAAGAATGCATCACACACACAAAGGATGCAGGTAGATCACACACACACAAAGGATGCAGAACACACACAAAGGATGCAGGTAGATCACACACACACAGGATGCAGGTAGATCACACACAGAAAGGATGCAGGTAGATCACACACACAAAGGATGCATCACACACACAGGCTGCAGGTAGATCACACACACAAAGGATGCAGGTAGATCACACACACACAAAGGATGCATCACACACACAGGCTGCAGGTAGATCACACACACAAAGGATGCAGGTAGATCACACAAAGGATGCATAACACACACAAAGGATGCATAACACACACAAAGGATGCAGGTCGATCACACACACACAAAGGATGCATCACACAGACAGGCTGCAGGTAGATCACACACACAAAGGATGCAGGTAGATCACACACACAAAGGATGCATAACACACACAAAGGATGCATAACACACACAAAGGATGCAGGTAGATCACACACACAAAGGATGCATAACACACACAAAGGATGCAGGTAGATCACACACACACAAAGGATGTAGGTAGATCACACACACACAAAGGATGCAGGTAGATCACACACACACAAAGGATGTAGGTAGATCACACACACACAAAGGATGCAGGTAGATCACACACACACAAAGGATGCATCACACACACACAGGATGCAGGTAGATCACACACACAAAGGATGCATCACACACACACAGGATGCAGGTAGATCACACACAGAAATGATGCATCACACACAGAAAGGATGCATCACACACAGAAAGGATGCAGGTAGATCACACACACACACACACACACACACACAGGATGCAGGTAGATCACACACACACACACACACACAGGATGCAGGTAGATCACACACACACACAGGATGCAGGTAGATCACACACACACAGGATGCAGGTAGATCACACACACACACACAGGATGCAGGTAGATCACACACACACACACACAGGATGCAGGTAGATCACACACACAAAGGATGCATAACACACACAAAGGATGCATAACACACAAAGGATGCATGTAGATCAAAATATGTCATGGACCACTGGACTGTTTTTCATTAAAACTCTGAAAAAGTAAATATTCGATGTACATCTACAACTGATTGACATTTAAAGATGGCTGCCAGAGCTAATCAGCAACAGCCTGCAAAAAAACATCTAAAAAACACATTAAATTCTACAGATATTGAAATAAAAATTGGTGTGGCAGTAACTGAGTCTTTATTATTAACATATCAACAAGTTTGGATGAAATTCTTCTAGAAAGAAATATCTGGGTGTACAGCTAAAACTACAACAACAATCTTAAAATAAAACTCTGTCATTACAGATGATGGGAGATATGCATTCCTTCAAAGAATGGTTGGCCTTTAGTTTCCCTAGAAGTGTCATGTGGATCTGTTTCTAATGAGAGGAAAGGCCCAAATCCTCCAGGTTTTGCACGAAACAATCACAGACCTGGAATTAATGGGCTGTTTGCACAGTGGGACAGCAGGGCCGTGGTAAATGAGCTCATTTCAGGCCTCTGCTTCCTCCTTTTCCCCTGCAGAGAGGGATAAAGTGGAGAACAAACATTTACCTGCATGTTTTTTTTTCCATCTTACATGGTTTCACGGCCTATCAGCCAAAACCATAATACCGTCTGCAGAAACATGCAACTGGAGGGAGCAAACAAGCTGCCTCCAGACATCTTCCACTCCTGTAGCTCAACAACTTCAAAGAAACCCTAACACACTAACACACACACCGCGTTACCACTTTGTCATACTGACATTAGCCACGCATGAGAAGGGGGGATTACTCGGTAAACAGCCTAATGGCACAGTAGCTGCTGCCAGGTGTGGAGTTGCTTTATGGCATCTGTGTCAAAATCTCCCCCAATTTATCCTCCTTATCCGGACCGAAGCCCCGTGGTTCCCACGAACAACAAAACGGGTCAGAATGATCCATCAGGTGCTAAATTTACTTTAGAAATACTTTCCTCTATTGTTTATACTCTACACTTTTTTCTGTTAGGTCTTTGAAACAAGGTGGCTTAATAAATGGATTTAAATACCTAACCTGACACAGACGACTGCTTTCTATCACCACAAAAATGTAAAACTACGTTTGCCTTCAGATTGTCAGAAAATCACAATGAAATTGTTTTAGAAACCAAGAAACTTACAGATTTATGTTTTGAGAAGTAAAATATAATAAAACTTTTAAAACTCTTTTAAAAACACATTTCTACTCCCTGGCTTGTTTTTAGTTTTATTCCTATTTTTACTAATTTTTAATTTTTTTTTTATTGTTTTTAATCTTTGTTTAGTGTTTTTCATGTTTTGATTTTATATGTACAGCACTTTGTTGCAGCTGTGGTTGTTTTAAAGTGCTTTATAAATAAATAGTAATAGTAGTCAAACTGCAGATTAATCAAATGCAATCAATTTTACAGCCTTTACAGGTACTTAAAAACTATGAACTCAAGAAGTAGAAGTTATCCTGAACTATATCAAAACACAGTTTGAAACAATTTTTTTTAACTCCAGATGCATTGATTTTTTATTCTAGAATGTGGGTATGCACTCAATGTAAACAAAGCATTTGTATCTGCATACTTTACTAAACAAATCTGAACATATTTATGTATGAATATATCTCAATTGTTCATGTCTAACTGCTCACTTCAGCTGTTTCTAAATATAAACAAACACACCTGGTAGGTGGCAGGCATCCACAAATGTTCAATTAAGAACAAATTAATCGTTTACAAAAATACACAAATTCTTTTGTTGACATTGCAGTGAGTACTTTATAATTAAGTCAGAAAGTGTAGATGTGAGATTTGTTGTTTATAAAAAGAGATGAGCTGATAAGTCTTTAACAGTAAAACAGTGAGAGGGTTAAACATTAGGCTGAAAACAGGAATGTGTGGGAGCAAGTTGCAACTTCTTCTGTTTCTGAACATCTGAAAGGCACAAAAACAACAACAACTTCAAAGCTGCTGAATTATTCTGCAGTCATTTTCGGCACTAAATAAAACAATTTGATCTGCACTTAATGAGGCCTTCCGGTTAATGTCATAGTTTAGTCTGTTTGCTGTGTTTATGCATGGATTTTTGCTCAATGAGGTGGACGGTTTGTTTTGGCACCGCTCCGTGGTTTCAGGGTATTCTTTCTTTTTTGCTTGTTTCGAAGAGCATCAGGCTATGAGGATTAGGATGAAGATAAGTGCAGAGGCTTTATTTGGGGTTGACTTCTGGGAGTTTATGTGAGTTTATGGAGCATTTGGGCGTGGGCCAGAGGTTGGGAGGAACGCTGAGGTCCTCCTCGTTCAGCCCTGAAGGCAAATGATGCGTGTCATTGTGGTAAATGGAGCGAGGAGAAGAGGCTGCAGTTTTACTAAACTACAACTTGTCTGTCTGTCCTCTGCTTTCTCTCTTCTTACTCTGTGAAAACAAACTGTTCATTTAACTTCTTTTACTTGGGTCACAGTTATAACCACCTTTTTTAGTCAAAATAAACTAGTTAAAATTTAACATTTTTCCACAACAATTTCTCAGATTTTTAAATCTTCCCTATTTTTCATGTTTTTCTCCATTGAATCAGATAAATTCAAACCAGTTATTTGTGCTTTGTTTTGTAATTAAACTATTTTTACATTGTAATAGTTACATATTAATTTATTTAGGATCCCTATTAGGCAGAGACTACTTATCCTGGGGTCCATCAAAACATAAAAACACATTAAATAAATAAGAAAATCCTTTATTAGTCCCACAGGTGGGAAATTTAGGTTGTCACGGCTGGAAGTGGACAGCACAGAAATCAGGTCAGCAGGTACAAAACAACAACAAAAAAAAAAAGATAGGAAGAAAAAAACTGAAAAACAGCATGGTGAAAAAGCACCATGTTACATAATAAATATATATATATATACATATACATACATACACATGCATAAGCACATACATAAACATGTCTTCACACACAACCAATGCAAAAACAGTCAGTGTAAACACCCCAAAACAAATCCAATAATAAATAAATGTGGTGTCATATGGGCTATATATTCAGTCTAACTGTTAGCATTATACAGTATGTATAGGTCCAAAAGAAGCTTCTTGGACAAACGTTTTATAAGTTGTCCAAAACACTAAAGTATGACAGAACCTTAACCAACAGTTTTGTTTATTTAATGTAAAACCAAATGAAATGAATCAAAACTGTAATGTTTGTCCTAATATCTAAAACCGTGGACATGAGATAGCTTTATGCTAGTTTATTTATTCCAATAAAGTGACAGAATCCAGATTACACACACATTTGCACATTTACCAGGAATTCCTCCATTAATTCAGTTTCAGTTTATTCGTTTCCACTTTCATTTCTAACCTTAAGGATTTCCGACCTTAAAGGATTGAGACAGTTTGAAATTTGCAGGTTCATTTCTGAAACACCTGGATGAGTGGGCTGAGGGGGAACAGGACGCCGCTCACTTTCGTGTGAGTTATTGTCGACACTAAAAACAAACAGAGAGGCACCCGGGAGCGCCCACGATGACTGGTCTGCTCCTCACCTTTTGTGTCCAGGCAGGGCGTGGTCCCCCGAGCACAGGTCCTGTCACCGAGGGGGGGATATTTCAGCAACGCACTCGCTGATAGCCGATGATCCAGTCACCCTCTCACACACCCGTGGAGGCAAACACGAGATGTGACAGCCCCAAACAAACACACGCAAAACCATGACAACTGCTGCTTCACGCTCGTTTTCACGTTTCCTCATTTTTCTCTATAATCTCTTTAGCGCCTGAGGAAGAACTGACATTCTGATCATTCCACCTATTTCAACTCTTTCCAAGTGACCTCTTCCCTTCTTGCAAACAATCGGCTTAATCTGCGTTCACGTCGGCTGCGTAGGCTGCTGCACGCCGGCTAAACGCCGGCCCACTGTAACCGCCACACGGACGGCTGACTGGAATATTTGTCTTGTTAGTCAGAGGGCAACCTCGGGCTGACGTGGGGATGAATCATTTCTCTCATTACTTTTATTTCATTCACTCAGAGATGACTTAAAGATACAACCTAATCTTTTTTAAGGCAGGAAACCTTGGCAGATTTTCTTGTTGATGTTTCAGTTTGTCATAGAAGATGAGCACGACTTGCGTAACTGTTTAATCTGTGTTTAAATATTCATCATTGGACTTTTTAAGCAACCCTGTTGAGCTTAATCTGCTCCCTGTTGATCATTTTTAATAATTTTCTGGTTATATTAGCTGGGAACGTTTTTGGGGCATATTAGTTTGGAAATTGCTTTTCTTCAGTTTTCAGCTCTCAAAGGAAACTGCTGGAAGGAATCATTTTCGCGACACAAACCCCCCTTTTGTAATAGTGAAAAGCTTGGAGTTTAATTTCTGCAGGTTATGGCATGCAGAATATTTACAGCTGCGATCACTCAGTAACTGAAAACGATTCAGCCTAATGCATCAGTCGTTACCTTCTCAGAGAAAACAAATTCCCCCTCCGGGTGACACCTGAGGAATAACCTAAGATTTATCTCACGTAATGGCAGGGCTTCCTCTAATAATTGTGTGTTTACCAGTAGATGAAACACGAATCGCTATAAATTTAGGAAAAGGAAAGCTGCCAATGAGTGATGGTGAAAGGTAACTACGCTCTCTTTTTAACTTTTAGGGGATTATGTTTCAGGAAACGAAACTGGGTTTTCAATTTTACAGCATGTGAGTATTTATTTAAAGAAAAAACAGATCAAAATGTGACATTAAGTTGCAATAAATTAAACTGTCCTGTCATGACCTTCAATCTGCTAACCAGAGTTGTACAAATACTTTGTTACTGTACTTGCGTAGAATTTTTGGGTATCTGTACTCTACTTGAGTAATTATTTTTCAGCCTACTTTTTACTTCTACTCCTTACATTTTTTAAAAAGACAAGAAGTAGAAAGTCGTTACTTTATTTCATTCCAGCTTGTTATTGTAAAAAATAAATACTATATAAATTGTGCCTTTAGAGTGAATTTAACTGTGGTTGAATGAGAAGTATAAATATATAAACTCTGATAGCGTATTAGTTTGTACACAAACAAATCATGTCACACTTCAGCAGGACATAATCATTCAAATAAAAGGACTGTACTTAAGAAGTATTTGTATTTCAGGAATTATATTATTGTCAGATAGATTTTTAATTTGGGGAAAAGCTTTGTGCAGCCTTGATATATGTATATAAAGTGAAACAGTTAGACTAGTGCATTCTAAATTTAACATCCATTCATTATTTTAATACAACAGTCATTTCTGCATTGTTTTGGGGAGGTCACCTCCTAATAAATGTCATTACAGAAAATCTAACTGCTTATTTTAAATCAATACTTTTACTTATAATACTTAAGTACAAAAACTATCAGATACTTTAAGACTTTTACTCAAGTAATATTCCTAAAGGAGACTTTAACTTTTACCAAAGTAATTTTTTGTTAAGGTACTTGTACTTTTACTCAAGTATCACTTTGTGGTGCTAACTGAGGCCTCGCACAGTCTGACCTTCAGGGTGAATGTCCTCACACGTCCACTCTTGATAGGATTGGTGTTTTTGAATTTTTTTTCCACTTGTGAATAACCTTTCTCTCCGTGGAATTGTGTTTTTTGTTTTGGCTGCTCCTTTCTTGCGTCACAGCTGCGTGTAAACTTTTACGTCAGGTTCCTGGAAAAGTCCAGGAAGATGTTTGTCATGTCCAGATTCATGGAAAACAATATTTACCTACTTTTTAACTAAAACACAGGGTGAGTCATGGCCTTAAAGTGCCTGAGTCATGCCTATCCTTCAAATACAAAAAGTCAAAGAAAACATCTTTATACTTAAGAAAATTGGCATAGTACACATGATTTTACACATTTTGTCACATAACTGGCCTTTTTTCTTTTGAATTTGGCTCACCTAAAGTGAAACAGGAAGTGACATCAAAGGGGAACTCATTAATAAAATAAACTCTCTGGTCTCTGTTTATTTAAACAAAATTATTTAAACTTTAACTCTTCTTCATCTCTCTTTGATAGCTACTAAAAATAATCTAAAGAAACATCAAATTTGTCTCTACAGTCTGTGTTGTTAGCTGTTTACATGCTGATATTCCCCTTTGACATCACTTCCTGTTTCTTCACATGCCAATATCTCAACAACCGTTCATCTCAGCGACATAAAATTTGTTTTGCAACATGTTATCAATGCCATCTTTCCAAAAATGCCTTCATTTTTATTACAAAAATTTGACGTCACAGACACTTTAAAGGCTGAAAAGTGTAGTTTTTGTTTCATCAATAATCACAATTCTGTGACCGACTTAAACACACGTAGCTTTGTCTCAGTTCGGGGGTCAACTGAGTCTGTTGTATTCTTGGTTGAACTCTCAAAGAAACAGGGAATTCTTGCTGCACTCGGTCCTGTTTTTTTTTCCACAACTTCTGCCAAGATGTTAAAGCCATACGTCTAGAGCTAAAGCTCCACAGTCATAAAGCTGCAGGCCACCAATAAAAAGGCTCCTTTTACCTTCTAATTGGAGCACTTTGACTGTAAAATCTGTAATTTGCATTGCATGAAATAACATCGTCTCTCCTGTGTGTCCCTCCCCTCTGAACCTCCAGCTGATACGTCTTGGGAGTGATGCACTGGCTTCCCCTGGTTGCCATGGTGATTGCCTCGGCCCTGCCCTTCCCTCACAACCCGGCCACCGCGCAGCCTGACCACCCGGCCGCTCGCCCCGCAGCTCCTCCTCCTCCCGCGGACGACAGCCCCCGAGGAAATGCCCCGCGACCGGACGACGGCGTGGCCGCCGCCGCCTCCGACCCGCACAACCTCCGGGGTCCCGTGAGACGTGAAGAGACCTCTACAGCCAGAGTGGAGGATCAGATAACCTCCTTCGAAACGCTCGACAGAAGCGTCAGTTTGGATTTTTCACCTCTCAGGACCAGGGGGCTCTCTGAGGAGAACGCTGTACCCCAGGACTCCGACAACAGGAGAGTTTCTCCCGGTGTTTTGGACCTCACACACTCACCGTTACAGATTTCCACGGTGGAGAACTACGACGTGGTCAGCCCCGCCACGCTGCTGAAGGGCCAGAGGGGACTGGAGCCCACTGCTCCTTCAGGACCAGTTGGGAACGTGGCGGGGGGCAGGACGGGAAGTAAAACTGGTCCAGGCTTGACCGAGCTCGACGGCCCTCTGGAAGGAGACGACGTGTTTTTGAACGCGCACCCGCGAGTCCTGTTCTCCTCCTCCCTGTCTCCTCCCGAACACCCACCCCTGCTGCTGATGCTGGAGAGCGGCCTGCTGGAGGACGGGGACGAGGGGCGGGAGGATCCGGACAGGCACGCCGAGGGTCACGGCGACCGTGCCGTCGACCGGAGCACGACTCCGAGCTGGGCGGACTACTCCAAGGCCGGCCCTTTAAGAAGGGACAAACGGTCGCACCTGATGGACAGGAGGAGGGGGGAAAAGGCCGTCTGCGAGTCGGAGAGCGAGTGGATCATCGACAAGACGAGCGCCACCGACTCCCACGGGCAGGTCGTCACCGTCCTGCCGGAGATCCAGACGCAGACGGGACCCATCAAGCAGTACTTCTACGAGACCCGCTGCCGCCAGGACAAGCAGCCGAGCGGCTCGGGCAGGAGGAAGGGCAAAGCGGAGCAAGCTCTGGGGACGGACGGAGCCAGGTGCTTCGGCGTGGACAACAAACAGTGGCACAGCGAGTGCAAGGCCAAGCAGTCGTACGTCCGAGCGCTCACCAAAGACGCAAACAACCGGATCGGGTGGAGGTGGATCCGGATCGACTCGTCCTGCGTGTGCGTGCTGCTGTCCAGGACGGCTCAGGTGAAGGAGGTCTTACCGAGACGGAGTAAAGGCTGACGGGATGAAGTGGGGTGGGAAAAGAGCAGCTGAGACATCTTTCTGTCTAATAATGGAAGTTATCCACTTTTTCCTCATCTCTCTGTTTTCTGTCCCTCCCTCAACGTGACTTTTACAAAAAAAACAACAAGACCTCAAAACTAGATCTTAGGGATAATTGTTATATAGAGATTTTACATTAAGAAGTACAGTTTTTGTATGATTTATCTTTCATAATCTAAGTTATTTTGGTTAGTATATAAGCATGTCTTTGATATTAATATATTCCTTAACATGTGTGTATAATATGACACCAGTATACCTTTATGTATTTCAGTGTGTATTTATAGAAGACGTCTTCATGCAGTAGTAGGTCTCTCGGGTGTCTGATGATAACTCCAGCCTCTGGTTTCTCTCGTTGGTTGTAGAAGCAAACAGCGCCACCTACAGAGAGTTTATTGTACTGTTTCAAACTCTTACCGGATGAATGAATGTTGCAACACAAAAACAAACAAAACAAAACAACAGCGTTGTTTTTGCGTGTTTAAATGCAGTTTGTAAATTATGTGATCCACAAAGATCTGCTGTTTTTCTTCACTTGGACCGCCGAATATAATAAAAGACCCTTTGTATTCATTGTTCTGGGTGCAGTTTCATGCATGACTTGCAGAATTGGAGGAAAATATTTGCTGTTTTTTTTTAGGCAAATCTAGGAAAAATTACAGGAAGTTACAAAGTGTTCAAGTTATTTGCTTTTTTATCTTTGGCTTGTGTCAAACTAAAGGCCCGTGGGCCAAATGTGGCCCGCAGATGACTCCTTTCTGGCCTGCCAGGGGAGGCACTTTAAATAACTGAGCATTTTAGTAGAGTATGTCTCAAAATAAGCTGCTTTAAAGCCAGCATTGACCATAAACTACATCTCCCATAATTCATGTCCATCATCCATGGGAATTCCTTGCTGGAAAGTGGGAGAGTTATGAATTCAAGATGGCAACTACTCACCACAACTAGTATTATTAGAAGTATTTCTGTATTATTTATTTCACATTTAATCAGTTGTACATGTAGTACTTTTCAGTGTTTATAAGAGGACATGTTAAAACTCTGTTCAGTCCAAGTTGAACGTGAAATGTCTAACATCTGTGCCTTTAGACCAGTGATTCCCAACCAGGGGTACAGGTGTGTTAAAAAACATAAATAAAAATAGGACTGGGATGTAGGGCCCTATGATTTCTGCAATGCAGAAAATGCTGACAGAATCACAGAATTGACACAAAATAGAATCCTGTATAAAATGCGGAATCTCATAGAATTTGTTCATTTGGGTGAGTTTCTGATGTATTTTGGACGCTGCTGCTTCCTTTACCTGGTTTATTTAATTACTTTTTCCACTTTCAAGGCAACATTTTTATCTTTGTTTAATTTGAGTTGAAAAGAATTAAATGTTTCTAGGGGGTTAAATAAATACTTTTCATTTAATAATCAGTTGTACATTATAGTTTTGGAGAATCATCGTTACATTTGACTGAAGGGGTCAGTGGGTACACAAGTCTAAAAAGGTTGGGAATCACTACCCAGTAAAACAAAAAAAGTGTAAACTCCAGCCTGTAAGGCAACATAAGATTATCTGATATTAAAGCTTTATAAAGATTTTGCGATGTATCATTACGAATTCGAAAAAGTGGGAAAAAAAAAACAAGATCATCGAATCCACCTGGATTGCTTTATTTTTTTCTTTTACATCACTTATTTTCATCATCATCAATAATCTGTATTTTCAGTTTGTATTACTATCACTTGAATCATGGAAATCCGTTTAAATCGTTGCACGATTTTGTTCTCAAAATGTACACATACAGGAGCGTATTTGAATGACCGAAGTTCCGTATTTTAATTTTTTTACTTTTTAAAACTAGTTCAAATGAAGTCGAGAATGAACCGAACGTGTACATACATTTATCCAATACGTAGCTGAAGAAAATAAATAAGTTATCGTAAAAAATAAGAAAATACAACTGAAAAAAATACACACATTTTACAAATTGATCCCCAGGTCAACCCCCCCACCCCACCCCCTGTAGGTTTATCATACAGATAAATATTTTTAACGACACCTCATATCACTACCAAAAAAATGTTTTTTTGTTGTTTTTTTTAGCTCGTTGTCGTTATTTGACATGCATCGTAAACACAGAGGCTAAAGGTTTTGTTTTCTGGTTTTTCCTTCTGGGACGCCCCCCCTCCCCTCCTCTCTGTAATCTCACCCCCCCTCCTGGACACAGAGAGCTCCTGGTTTCTGTTATGGCTTGTGTGTGCAGGAAAATGACCCACCTCCGTCCTCTAGTTTCCCTTTTTCCCCTCAGAGCTGCTGTTTGGTCTCTCTGTCGTCTCTGCTCGTCAACTCGTTAACAAAACCTTATTAGTCAGAAACTGCTTTTTCTGAGACTTTTAGCCCCTAAACTGTTCTAAACAGGTGAACAATTAGGTACTATTCTCTGAATCTATATACTTTTTTTACTACGTGTAACATGTATTCTTTATTTGTTGAACTTTAAAGATTTGTTGCCTTTTGTTGGACTTCTTGAAATAAGAAAAAATTGAGTCAAATCAAGTATTTCACAAATCTTACCAAGTAAAATTTTCTTACTTCATTGGCAGAAATTTTTGACTTAATTTGAGTCAAATTTTCAGGCTAACA
>JARVGW010000194.1:16851474-16866886 GCA_031762495.1 Anablepsoides rubrolineatus
GATTTCATTAAAACCTTTTTTGTTACACTTTAAACTTGCCTGCGCCCTGGATTTGTTCCTGCCTGCACATCCTCACACTTTGTTGCAATTAGATTTTGTAACAATACATGCTTGGTTTGAGCTTAATAAATTATCACTTAATTTGGATAAAACAAACTATTCTGTTGATAATGTGTCAAACTCATAACAATGCATTACCTTCTGCAATACAATTTTATTTTACTAAGAGGATAAGTGTTTATAACTTGAAAGGATTTGAGATGTTTGTTTTACCCAAAATTAGAACAAGCTTGAAAGAGAAATGTACTTTTTTCCCAATCTAAGAACAGTTAAACATCTGAGTGTTTATCTAAATGATTTATTTCTTTATTCATTTTTCTACATGAGCCACTCCCTAAACATGAGGTAAAAAAAAAATCAACAGAAATATGTGGTCTCTATGCTCCAGCGGTACCTGTCGATCGGTCTCACGGGCCGGAGAGTGAGGGAGGCGAGGGGTGGAGTGTCCTGAGCTGGGCGGGGACGGGGAGGCCAGGGTAGAGGAGGTGATGGACGACGGGATGAAGCCCCGTCCTGTGCTGTCTCTGCCCAGGGAGGAGGGGGGGATCGGCGGGCTGTCTAACGCCACGCTGACCCGACTCTCGATCTCCTCGGCCCGCAGCTCCGTGTTCTCCTTCTCCTCCTGGATTAGCCTGGATTTGAAGTCAGATGGTGAGAAAATTCCAACCAGAGTAAAATATAAACCTTTAAAATTCACAACCTAAAACATGTCGTATAAATACTGTCAAAGTATTTATTCTCCCACTTTTTTTTTCCTGAGGCAGTGTCAGAGAGGTGTTGAGAAGTTTATTTTTATGTAGGTGATGGTGTGTATCGGGGCTGCTGAATGCAGGGAGGTGTTTCTCACATTCTCGCCTCCCTCTGCCTTTACATACTTGATCTCCTTGTTGATGGCCTCCAGCTGTTCCTGCAGCATGATGGCCAGCGTCTGCACGTCCGTCTGCCCGCTGGGGGAAAGGAGCTCGGAGCCAAAGCGAGGCTCCCCGTCGTCCTCGTCATCGGAGCAGCCCACGTCCATGCTCTGCTCGTACCCGGTCGCCAGCAGAGCCCCGCTCTCCCAGTCTGGGTACTGCACGCAGCGCGCAAAGCAGATATCGTTACAGTTCTGCAGCAACGAAGCACACTAAATTAGATCTTTACTGCCTAATTAATGATCTTTATAAAAAAGAAAAATCTATCTACCTTGCTGGCGTCCTCGTGGGCGGTGCTCCAGCGGGCCCGGTGGCTTCGTCTGACCACGCCCCCGGCCGAGGCGTTAAAGGGATCCAGGTGGGCGGTGGAGCCTGCAGGGAGGGAGCCGCCTCCGTGGGAATACCTCAGCTCCAGGGCACTACCTGGCAGAGAGCGACTGCAGAGATAAAAGCAAAGATGTTTCCAGATAAGCTGAGATTAGCTATTATCCCCGCGGTGTTGTCGGTGACTCCAGTGAGATGATTAAAAACCCAAAACAAACGTGAAGCAAACACGTTGAGGAATGCTGGAAGAGCTCGAGCAGATATGTATGAAACCAGCAAGAAGATAAAACAGGAGATTGAGGAAAAACAAATAAAAATCTATTTTTAAAAAAAGGAGCTGAAAGACCTGAGGGGACATTACATCATATTTCTGTCAGCGGCTCTGCAGGAAGCCACGACAGACGGAGAAAAAGCGACAGTTAATGTTGGATAATTTGAGTGTTTGTGCAGCGAGCGTGCATAGCACCCATCAGCACGGTTAAAAGACTGACTCACGGCGTGGAGTGATTTATTGTTTAAAAAGCAGATGCAAGAAATTTGCATCTTTTAACAGTCAGGCAAGACCGAACTGGAACTGGAGCTGGTATACTTTCTGTGGAACTGAGATCCCGATGGCACCAACCTGGAGTAAGAGCCCCCGGGACGAGCTCTCAGCTGATCTACCTCAAGCTGCAGACGCTCCAGCTCTGCTATCAGCTGGTCCTGCACGTGGGGGGAGAAGGAGGGGTTGGTGGATAATCGGTGAAAAAGTCCTCTGACCTTTAATGGTGATGACGCACATTACCTTGTTTGCCAGCAGATCGTCCTGGAGCTTCTTCATGTTGGACAGTTCTTCAGATAGAGCGTTCTGTGGAGAAACAAATAATAAGAGACAAATTTATAAACCTGAGTCAGGATTTAGGTTAATTATTAGTTTTTTTAGACACATAATGCCTGGTTCGTGCTTTTAAAAGTTACTTTTAAGTTTTCCAATAAAACCAATCACAAAAGGTTTTTTTATAAGGTACTAACTAGATCAGGGATGGGCAATTGGTGGTCCATGGGCCGGATATGGTCCATGTGTGACTTCTATTTGGTCCGCCAATGAGCAGAATCTAAGAGCTGCTTTATGTATTTTTTTTTAAAGTAAAAATAAATAAATAAAAGTGATTTTTTGGGGGGTGGGGAAACTGATCTGTCTCAGAATTTCAAAGCAAACCGAAGAATATTAATATAAATCACTGCAACAACACGTTGCACAAAGCTAAATGTGAGAAGTTTACTGAAGTCACAAGTACATAAACAACAGCAGCTTTTTACCAGAACCACACGAGTTTTACATTTCAGCTTGCTAAAGCAAAAGTTTCTTTTTTTCTTTGCTTCAAATGTGTTGTATTTATATTTGTTAAACACGAGTACAACTGTTATACATGAATTTGTGGATGAAGTATTTTAAGTTACTACACTGTATGTTGGTTTATTAAAAATATATTTGGGTCATGTGTTGGCGAGAATTTGGTGATTCGATATGTATCATAACACAAGGGTCGTGATACGATATATCATGATATATTGCAATTTTTGTCCAAAAATTCTATTAAAAGAAAAACTCAGTATGTTTTATATGTATTTTATTAGTTAAAATGTTTTTATTTCATCCAAAATACATATAAAATTACTGAGTTTTATTTTAATAGAATTGTTGGGACAAAAAATGACAAAAAATGACAATATATCGCAATATATTGCCTTACTTACAGTATCACAGTATATCACGATATAGTATTGTATCATGACCCCTGTCGTGATATGTATTGTATCACTAAATTCTTGCCAATACACAACCCTAATATATATATATATATATATATATATATAAAGTGGCAGTTTTATTACATTTGGGTGAGTGTGTACTGTGTAGTGCTACGTGGCCCTCTGGTAGCTTCAACAAAAAAATAAAAAATTGTTGCACCTGCCATCATTTCCGTTGCCCATCCCTGAGCCAGATGATGGGATATTTAAAGTCTTCCTGATTTTTCTAAAAAAAGAAAAAGGAACAACAGTTGGGATATAGTTCAGTGGGGGCGGAGTGGGTCACCTTCTCCTCCAGGGCGGCCATCCTTTCCTTCAGATGGAGCTGCAGCCTCTCGTTGGACTCAGACAGCAGTTTGTCCACAGTGTCCGAGAGGCGCTTGTTGTGTTCATCATTCATCCTTTCCCTCTGCCTCGCCTGAGGGGAACACAGGAAGATGATTCAGAAAGAAAGATTTTAAAAAGGCAGGGGCGTGGGGGGGAGTTAATACCACAAGTTCTGAGAGTTTTATTATCTGGATGTGCACGGTCAAATAGAGGGTTTTAGAAAATTAGCGCGCCTTTGTGTGGCGTAAAGCCCGACAGAAAGGAACGAGGGGGAGGATGAAAGAAGGGAGCGTGACTCACCCTCTGTAGCTCCTGGTTCTTCTCCTCCAGTTGTGCCTCCATCTGTCGCAGCCGCTCCTCAAAGTTGCCGTGACGCTCCTCTGCCTGAACGATCGGAGAGGAAAGCAGGTTGAGAGCGGCAGCCGTGTCGCAACACTCACACAAACGAACACAAAGGACCGAGTCTACTAATTGCTTACATGCCCGTACAAACGTTTGCTTGTTTTCTTACACGGCGTTATAGCCGTCCTGCCAGAACACGTCGGGTCGAAACTACGACCATTCGAGTTGGTTTCACACACGGGGAGGAGACGGAGTACGTTTTTTTGGGCATGGGTGAAAGTGGTGTTTACAGGAATCGTTAACATTTAAAGGAGGAATTTGTGGCGTGCGGTTCCTTGACGTGCGCCTAAGGATGGAGTTGTGCTGACTCAGCACCCTCGGCCGGGACGGCTGGATTTATCGGCTCCACAGCCTGATAAAAATATCTGTCGTTTGGCATCGTGTGTTTTTCTGTCCCTCGTGCATGAAATCACAAATGTGTGCACATACAGTACGCTGCACCTGCCACAAGCTGACCCACATGCATGTATTCAACTACATCTCTGCGTATTTACTCAAGGATTTGGATTTTTGGTTTATTATCAAGGTTATAATAGTTTTAGATTTTTCATTATAGTTTAGTTTTATTTCATTATGACTTTTTTCTTTTAATTAATTTAGTTTTAATTAGTTTTTACAGTGGATTTGCTAGTTTTTATTAGTTATTATTGCATTTTTAATGATTAGTTTTAGTTTAGTTTTTATTAGTTCTAGTATTAGTTTTTTATAGGGTTAGGGGTTATCCAGCTTGTGATGTTCCTGTGAGTTACTAACAGCTATTTTGGCAGTTTTTGTTATTTAATTAGCTTTAGTTAACTATAATAACCCTGTTCATTATATAAACTAAAGGCCTAACATAGGATGTGTATCATTTGCTGCCTTTATAAAGCAAACTTTATATCAATACGTATAAAACTGACTGAGATTTAGTCATTTTTGTGTTTTTTTAATGACGTTATAGTGGCGTTTTCTGCCTGGAAGATGCACCAGCAGTAGTTTTTTTCTGAGGGGGAGGATACCTTGTTGAGTGCTGCCACTCTCTGCGCCAGCTGAGCTTCGATCTCAGGCAGCGTCTCGGCTCTCTGCAGGGTTTGCTGCAGCTTCTGTTTGGCATCATCCAGACGCTCCTGGAGCTGCCGGTTCTTCTCCTCGCTCTGCAGGAAAATCAAGCAACAGGGAGAAGGACTGAAAAAAATAAAATAAATAAAAAACTCTCAGAGCAAAGATCGCCCAGGGCAGCAGATGCGATCAAAGCCGCTGACGTTTACGCCACTCCGTGTGCCAGAGTGAACCCAAGCCAAGCTGCCAATCAGCAGCAGAGAGATTAAAAAACTGTCCCACTATATCCCACTACACATACATCATACAAAGACAGAAATACATATTTTTGGCACAAATGGAACTCCATATCCCACCTGTCTGTAGAGAGACTCCTTGCTGGCCAACTCATTCTCCAGTTTGTCTTTGATGTCGTGGAGAGACGTCGCCTCCCTCTGGGCGCTCAGGTACCTGCAAACCAGAACAAAAGCCATAAACGGGTCAGAGGAGAGAAAATAACAGTTGTACGTGAAAAACAACATGGTTCTGAAATTTAGGCCTGTGAGTATTTGAGGCCCTCTATGACGTCACAGTGTTTATTTATTGAATGAGGTCGAAAAGTTCAAAATAAAGTTTTCTGACAATATAAAGGTGTGATTGAAACCCAGGTAGTCTGGGTTTTAGATATTTTGTGCATCTTAAATCATCTGTATGACTTGTTGGGCGGGCGATGCAGTGGCGCCTGCAGAATATTTTTTCATGGGGGGGCCACCGAAAAACCAGGGGTGGCACACCAAAACTAATATCCATAACAGAAATTTAATGATGTGTTTGTAAAAATGAGGTACTGAGGTGGCCAGCTAATTTTCATGGCCCCCCCTGCTGGCCCCCCTGGGGCGATGATGTAAAGAACACAAACCTGCGCTCCAATGTGGTAATCCTCTCCTCCATGTCTTCCCTCTGACAGAGCGCCTGAGAAAATAAACAGAAAGCTAAAGAATCAGAAAATGAAAGGAGAAATATGTTAAATGAACAATTAATGAAATGAAGCATGAAAATAAGTTGTTAATAGTTGCTGCTTTTATGTAACTGGTGTGTGTGTGTGTGTGTGTGTGGACGGGTTTTTCCTACAACGTGGGGAATTTTTTAACAAAAAAAAAGCAGCCTTGTGGAGACCGAAGTGAATCGTGGGGACCAATGCATGTTATGGGTGAGGGGTTAGGTTTAGGACCAAGTTTTAGGTTGGTTTTAGGGTATATGATCTGGATTAGGATATAAAGGCTTAAATGGAAAGTCCCCATGAGGATAGAAGAACAAACTTAAATGGTCAGGGTTCGGATATAAAATTTTCAAAAGATTAATATAAGTCTATGCACAGTCCCCACGGCCCCGTGGGAAATACAAACCAAACCTGTGTGTGAGTGTGTGTGAGGTATAGCTGCACTCAGCAGCTCTCACCTCCTTCAGGTCCCTCTGCAGCTTCTGATTGGCCTCCTCCGATCGGGCCAGCTCCCTCCTGGCAGACGTCAGCTGCTCCTCGATCTCGCCCACCTGACATGAAGTGAGGGGGTCAAAAGGTCATAGCGTTATTTCTGAGTGGCGTTTTAAAAGAAATGGAAGCGTCTCCGAATGAATCACCTGTCTGCACATGAGGGCGAGCCGCTCCTTCAGCTGGCCCAGCTCGGACCTCTGACGCTCGATCTCGCCCTCTCTCTGGCGCTCCAGGTCTCCGTCGTCCAGGATGGAGGACGGCCCGTTAGGAAGCCGCTGAGTCGAAGAGAGGAGATCAGCTCACGTGAACTCTGATTCCAGAGGATTTGCAGTTTTTAGCTACTGTTTTGCTAATTTTGTGTTGTGAATTCCGCTTGTTTGGTCCGGACCAAAAGTGGACTTTATTTATTTTTTTCGTTTGATGCGGTTTGCATTCACATTGTGCTTTTTTACAAACGAACTCTAACTTGTAAACAAAGCCACGAGGGTGGCGATCATCGCTCCCATTGGACAGAAAGGACGGGGGGTGGGACTGAGCACACAAACCCAGAAATACACAGAAGTTCTGCATGCTGCGGTTCTGATGTGCACATTTATACTGTTAGTACAACTGCATTACCATTTAAAATATCAAAAGCAGCTAATTTAGTGGTGGTTTCTCGATGATATTCTAATTATGGAGCAGCGTCAGTAAATGTGTGGAGCAACCCAAAGGAGACGAGGTGCTCTGTGTGTTCTGACCCACTACATGCTGGCAGCAGAGCTGCTGAGCAACCAATCAGGTTTGATTTCAGTTTATTTAGCTCAGCAACGGTGGCCCGTGAAGTCCAAAAAGGCGCATTTTTTATGCCGTTGGTTCGGTTTAAGTCCGGTCTGCATTCACACCAGGAGCAAACTGAAGTGAACCACACCAGAGTTTGTGTGGGAGCGAACCAAGACCACCTCAAAAAGTGGGTCTCGGTCCGGTTGTTTGATCCGCATCAGAGTTCACATGAGTGTATTCACACCTGCACAAAAAGTCTGGACCAACGCTGGAAACGAACTCTGGTTTGTTTAAAGTGGACCAAATGTGTCAGGTGTGAATACGACCTAAGTCTCTAACAGTAGAGAGTCATGAGTCTCCATCTCTAAAGGAGACACATCAACATATTTTACCTCCTTGCCATTGTCCAGTCCTTGCTGCCGTCGTTTGACTTGTTCCTTTAAAGAAACCACCTGAAAAGATAAAATTATAAGAATCAGTAAAACGACTCAGATTCTTCTCCATTTTATTTAAAAAAAACAAAAAGCGAGACTGTAAGACCTCATTTTGTAATAACAACGCATTATGTAATAATGTAATAAAATCAGGCTTCAAAATGTAAATAAATTGTGCTAAAACCGCATTATGTAATAATTGACACAAAATGTAATAAAAGTCTTCAACACATTATGTAATAATTTTATTACATTATGTGACAATTATTACAAAATGTGGTGGTGTAATAATCTGGTGCATTATGTAATAAACAATCAAAAACCAGTATTTCTGTTCATCCTAATCACTTGTAATAATTGCAGCAAAATGTAATAACGTTATTACATAATGCATTGAAGACTTATTACATTTTGTATCAATTATTACATAAAGCGGTTTTAGCACGAGTTTATTACATTTTGAAGCCTGATTTTATTCCATTATTACATAATGTGTTGTTATTACAAAATGAGGTCTTACAGGGACACTCACCTCTTGGGAGGAAGACTGCAGCTCTTCCTCCAGTGTTGCCACGCGCTCCAGGGCCACCCGGAGCCGCTCCCGGACCTTCTCGTCCAGAGCTTTGTGGTGCTCAAACAGGGACTTGAGGGCCTTGAGGACCTCCACCTCGCTGGAGACCCCGGCCGGAGACTGGGCCTGCCTCTTCACCACGGTCATCCTCAGGCTGCGCTCGTGGCGGGACACCAGGCACTCCAGATGTTCCAGCAGCAGCTAGAAGAAGCACACGACGGAGGGCTTCAGAGGAAGCAGATTGGATGGTGAGAGCG
Source organism: Anablepsoides rubrolineatus (assembly GCA_031762495.1). Classification (NCBI taxonomy): domain Eukaryota; kingdom Metazoa; phylum Chordata; class Actinopteri; order Cyprinodontiformes; family Rivulidae; genus Anablepsoides; species Anablepsoides rubrolineatus. The sequence goes on from JARVGW010000194.1 coordinate 16,859,823, forward strand.
TGCAGAGACCCCGCAGAGACCCCGCAGATACAGACCCGAGTGTTGTTTCTCTCTGCCTTCAGCTCTGAGATCTCCTCCTCCCTCTCCAGCAGCTGTTCCCGGCACAGGTTCAGCTCTTTGGTCAGTACCGCAAACTCCTGAAGGGTCAGAGGAGGTAAAAACTGCTGATTACATCCAGCTATCTGGCTGCAATGGTCACTGCGTCCACTGTCACTGACCAGACCAGAGACAACCAAGGTTATAATGGTTTTGGATATAGTTTAGTTTTATTTAGTTGTGACTTTTTCTTTTAATTCAGTTAGTTTGAATTATATTTTAGCATGGATTTGCTAGTTTTCATCAGTTATTATTGCTTTTTTAATTAATTTTTATTAGTTCTAGTATTAATTTTTTTTTATAGTTTGAATAAACTTATTTGACAATGCATCCTCCAGCTTGAAGTGTTCCTGTGAGTTAACCAACCAGCAGCTTTTTGATCATCAGTCAAAGCAGTCTGTTATAGCAACACCTTCCTAAAATAATCCCGTAACTCATTTTTGCCAACAAAGGACACGGGCGATTGTTTTAAAGTGACGATAGTTGTCTAGATCCTGGTGCTACCTGGCTATACGGCTTGTTTTTCACGGGAAATACTAAGAGAAGTTAGCTTGTCAAGATAGTTAAGAAGTATTCCACCTGTTTCCACTACAAGACGCTTTTAATTTTCTCACAGTCATATTCAAAGAAATCCCAAATCAGACTTTACTACTTTCTCCCAACTTTTGTTGTGGTCATTTGCAGGTGAGCTCTGAGCAGCAGCAGACTGTAAACAGGTAACATTATGGACCATGATATGCTGTAAGCTGCCCACAGTTAATATGAAACTGCTCAATTTGAAGAAAGATAAGATAAAAAGATTAGTTTAATCAGTCCACACGACTCAAGATAAATTGACAAACACTAAAACTAAGGATATTGTATCTATAATGTCAGTTAGTTTTAGTTTTGTGAAAAGATTATGTTTTAGTTATCGTTTTTTCATGTTATTATAGTTTTTATTTATTTCAGTTAACTAAAATGGGATGGACTTGCGACCTGTCCAGTGTGTACCCCCGCCCCTCGCACGGTGACTGCTGGATATGGGCACCAGTGACCCACGTGACCCTGAAAGAAATAAACGTGTACAGAAAATGGATGGAACTAAAATGTTTTTTTCAGTTTCAGTTTTTGTTATTTAGTTAGTTTTAGTTAACTATAACAACCCTGGAGAGGACCTATAATCCCTCCAGAGAGTTCTGGGTCCGCTCCCATTAAGGCATGCCTGGACATCGTCCACAGAGAAACTGTCCTCATCGGATTATTTTTCATTCAAACGTGTCAAAAACTGAATTATTCTGCAAACTTTCCCACTTTCTCCAACAAATCTGTTTTAAATTCATTGAAGTTTTACGAGCGTGCTTTGTGAAACCCACAGGAACACAACGTACATGTGGTTGAGTTTAGCTGTAAAACATTAGCGGGGGTCCAGAAAATCTTTATGGCACTGATATTTAAATTTCTTCCTCTGGGTTTTCAGTGGAATTTTTGGTCCAAAAAAACAGCTAAAATGTTGACTCACATAAAACTGGAAACACATGTTGTTTAACATTTTTACAGAACGAGATGTGATAAAGTCCTGAGTGACTGTGAGGTGAAAGCTACCAAAATGTAGCCCCGACCTGCAGCCGAAAGAGCTAAAGAAACATCAGACAGCTCTGCAGAGGTCCTGGACCGACTCCTTTTTCCTGCTGCTGTTTTACCACAAACTACAATCTAAATAATCTTGATTTCATTAAAACAAAAACCTGAGAACTGAACGACTTCACTGACTCTGATAAAGAAGCTAAAACTGTAATAAAGCTGATAAATAGATCTTATACTGGAAAAAGAAAAGCTAAAAGCTAAAATTGGCTAAATCAAAGCTAAAACCTATAAAACTGAAGCTAAAAGATAAAGTTAGCAAATTCTGAATAAAAGCTAAAAGCATCCAAACTGTTGCTAAAAAATGAAAACAGTAGCTAAAAGCTAAAAGTATCACAATAGCTAAAAGAGTAATACAAACTAACCATAGAAAATCAAAGCCAGAAGTAATAAAACATAGCCAAGAGGGTTAAAAGTAGCACAATAGTGGCTAAAGCTAAAAGCAAAATGGAAACTAAAAGCTAGAATTAGCTACACTAAAAGCTAAAAGTAACAAAACTGTAAAATCACAGCTGAGAACATAAAAACTGTTGCTACAAATAACAATAGTGTTACTAAAATCTAGAAGTAGAAAAACAATTAAATCACAGTTAAAAGCTAAAGGTAATAAAGCCATAGCAAAAAGCTAAAGCTAGCAAATTTGTAGCTAAAAGCTAAAAGTAGCAAAACTGTAAAATCACAGCCGAAAACATAAAAACTGTTGCTAAACATCTAAAAAATAGCCAAAGTGTAACTAAAAGCTAAAAGTAGCAAAACAATAAAATCACAGTTAAAAGCTAAAAGTAATAAACCCATAGCAAAAAGCTAAAGCTAGCAAATTTGTAGCTAAAAGCTAAAAGTAAAAAACCTTTGCTGAACAAGGACTGAAAGCAGGATTGTTGCCTAAATCTTTCGCTTTAACAGTCAACCTCAACCCTGTCTGTTAGTAAAATATCTCTTGAACCGCTGGGTGTATTTTAATGAACATTAGCAGTGGTAGTAGCTGATGGTCATCCTCAACTTGTACTCTGAGTGCTGCACAAAGCGAGGTGTGTAAGATGGTGGGTGATATGTATTCATTGCAGGAATCTTAAGCCTTTTTTCATTCTGTAAACAAGTGATGCACACAATCTGTCCCGTGACCGTGGCGTGCTCCAGAACACGTGTGCAACAAATCATGCGTGTTTGTTTTGTTTTTTACTTATGCAAACAAGCCATTAAAGGGCAGTGATGCGTGCACGCTGCTGCTGCTGCTGCTGTTATCTGTCCTCCCCGAGGTAACAGTGATCAGTTTCCTCCACGCAATAGCAAACAGGCGCCTCACCTCACCTCACACCCTCCTCCAGCAACACGCAGGGGAAAGTACAGCGTGTTCGGTCCACGCCGAGCGAGGGGCCGACGCCAGGAGAGGAGGGAGAGGAAGAAACGCGTTTGAAAAGGGAGGAAGTCTCAGCGTGCAGGTGCAAGGATGAATTTGTCTCTTTTTGGTCAGAGGTTATTCAGCTGGAACACATTTCAGGCTCCTGCTGTCATGAGATGCAGCATCTGACACACAGATTTGGAGGCAGATTAATAATCTGCAGCAAAAACGTTGATTTCTCAGATTTGTTGGTGTCTGCGTTGATCTGAGTGGCTTGTTTTCTCTCTCCTGCCTCCCTCTGTTGGCAGCCTCTACACACAGACAAACTCAGTGAACTCATCTACAGCAGCGCATGTTTTCCTCCCTGTGTGCACGAGTGTGTGCGTTATTGATCTGAGGTAATACGGTCCTTTCGTGCGCTCGCTCTCGTTGCAGCGCCTCAAAACCAGTTATTTTGATCATTCAGATGCAGCAGCAGAGAAAGAACGCCACAAACGAGGACAGGAGGTGTCATGGTGGTCTGAGGTGTCTGAGTCCTGCCTGAGAGGGATTAAAACATGCTGTTGTAACATCAGATGTTAAATGACAGTTTGTTACCATCACATTTTTATCATTTAATATAAAAGATTAGCTCATATTCTGAGATTACAAACATATGTTTATGTTTGTTATTGTTTTGTTTTGTTTTTATTAAAAAACAACAGCACCTTTTTCTCCTTTCTGTCTGGTAATAAAAATCTAAGGTTAAATTTTTAATGATTTCTTTGTTCACCGGTCACAATAATATCTTTTATTTAGGAAATAAGAGTAATTAAAATTTATAAAGTTGTATTTTTCAATTTATGAAGTAAAAAAGTTTGCAAATGATATATTTTTTAATTATTTTAAGTTTGACCTTTTATTTTAGGAAATATGAAAGTATATTCTAGTTTTTTGTTTTTTTTCAGAATATGTTTTGCTGAGTTTTTGAAAAAAAAAGATTGAACAAAAAAAGTTTTTTTTTTTGAATATTTTTTTTACTGTATTTTAAGAAATTTATTAAATTAAATTTGTTTCTGTATTTTTATTTGCAATTGTTTATTGTATAATTGTTTTTATTTTAGATTCTGTTTTTAATTTAAATTATTTGATTTGTTATTTTATACATTTTTATTATAATTTTTATTTTAAAAAACTAAAAAATATTTTAAAGAATTTTTCAACTTTATTTGTTTTAATTCAAACTAAATATGGATTGTTATAAAATATTTTCTCTGAAAATGTCTGACTAAAAGAAATGATGAATAATTACAATTAATTTCATTAATTATTTATTTTATTAATCACTTAATATTTTGACCTGGATGTTAAAAAATAAAGTTAAAAGAACAACAATAACAATCATACCTTAAATTATCTTATTTAAAGTGAAAACATTCAAAGATATAAAGTTTTCTGTCATAAAAACACATTTTTGTAACTTACTTCAACATTTCTTCCTCTTTTATAATGAAAAAACGTAAATTAACTAACTCTGTTGTCTGATAACAAATCAACTTGTTTGTTAAATTAAAGCAAGAAAAAAAAAGTTGTAAATAAAGTCCAAAAGCTTGTCTAGAAGCAGATGATGAGTTTTTGTTGCTTTAGTATAAAAGCCTCAGCATCAGAATCACTCGGACCGGCTGCAGCGATAAACCCCAGATTACTCAGGGGTCTGAACCGGTTCTGTTCAGAGCTGTCCGGATCTTTACCTGCAGCTCGTCATGTTTACATTTTACAGATTTTTTTTTAAAATCAGCTTCCATAAATCCACCGTCTTTACTCTGTGATGATTTATGCAACAAATGATCGGATATAAAGTCGACATCTTTATGTCGCTCAGCTTACGTTAAACTATAGTTTAATCTGGAGCCTGATGCTAACGGAGGGCTCTTCAACACACGTCAGTCAACGTGCACAAAGCATCACTTAAATGGTGTAAAATGATTATTTCATTAGAAGGAAAACAAAATAATTTGTGGCTTTATTTGTATCCAGACATGTTTCACATCTAAAAGCCAAATTCTAATTTATTACTGATGAGTTATTCAAACAGTATTTGGTTAAGAACGTGTTAAAATCGAATTTAATTAAAGACATAGCACAGGGCTTTTCAACTGGCGGCCCGTGGGCCGGATGTGGCCAAAGTTCGGCCCACCAATTGGTTCATTTATCTCTTAAGCCCAAACCCCTGGTTCTTTTAGTTAAACATAGACATGTTTGGTATCTACAGAAACATCAGAATCATGGCTAGAAGCTGGTAAAAACATTTCTATGAACACTCAAGACAGTTAAAACTACAAGCAGTTAAAGATAGAACTATGAAAGCAAAACTAAAATTGGTTTAAAAATTTGGCAAGTCAGACATGTCAAAATAATATTTGTGTTAAACAGGAGGCAGAATGTGTTCTTAATGTTTTATTCATGATTAAATGCAGCAAAATAAACTATTTCAAAGGTAACAGATCTTTGTAATACTTGGTTTATTTACATAATAACTTTAATTGCTGGATGTTCGGCCCCTCAGCTGTTGACCTGCAGTAACTGTGGCCCCCCGGAGAAGTTTAGTTGAATAACCCTGGTCTAGCACAACAAACATTCTGGTCAAACCTTCAGAATATTAAGCTCAATAACTAAAATGATCCAAGTTTGAGTTGTTTTGTGTCAGCTAACACAAATAAGACAGGCAGACAAAAACAGATCCATAATCAATATGTCTTTGATAACAATCGGTCATGATGTTAAAATGATGTGTTTAGTTTGAACTTTTCCAGCTCAGATGTTTTGTTGTATCTTTTAAAGCTGTTTATTTTTTAATCAGTGATAAAATGAATCAAATTTATCTTATTAATCAGTCATTTTGTCCAATTTATAAGAAAAACCTTTATAGTTTGGGATTCAAACTCTCTGATTGACGTATCTGATTTCTGACATTTGGAGTGAAGGGTTGCCATGTGCGAAGGGTTTTGTGGTGTTTTTGTCCCTCCTGAGTGCCCGTACCTGCGGCAGGGCGATGGACAGCTGCCTCTGCAGAGACTCCTTCTCGTGCCCCAGCTCCCGCAGCCGAAGGTGCGCCGTCCCCAGGCTGTCCTGCGTCTCCCTCAGGCTCTCCAGCAGCCTCTCCCTCTCCGTCAGCATGTTGACCATCAGAGACTCCAGGTTCCCCGTGCTTCCTCCTTCATCGCCCCCTCCTCCTCCTGTTCCTCCTCCTCCACCTCCTCCTCCTACGCCACGGGGGTCCCGGCCGCCGTAGCCTCCCATCCCGCCGCCTATCCCTCCTCCGCCCGCCGGGGAGGACGAGCCGCCCGCCCCTCCGCCTCGCCCGTCCTCGGAGATGGTGGGCATCACCTCACACATCATCTTGAGGCCTGGGAGCGAGAGGCGTTATCTGAGTCGAGAAGAGTCTGGAGAACAGCTGATCTCTGCTCATGAAAAGAACAACAACGACGTGTCTGTGGGTGGGGAGGGGGGGTCCTAACAGGGAGTGAAGCTCACAGGTACATGTGTGAGGGGGAGAGGACAGATGATGGAGGGGCCGTGTGTGGATCAGGGGGTTGGGAGAGGAGGTGAGGTGGGGTGCAGGGATAAGGGGGACAAGTGCAGGTTTTAGTTGGCGACCTCTGACCCCTGGATCCAAGCTTTACTGGGACACCAGATGAACCTGGGGGGAAAAGAAGAGAAGAATAAGCACAGGTTAGGTTCATCTTTTAAATATTAATTGTATATTCTAAACACACATGGTTAACTCAGTAACACCTCGGTTATGTGCAATAATGCTCACCGGACAATTTGATATGGCTGCTACTGTTGTTTCATTTTAGCTTACTTTTTTAAGCTTTTTCTACCTCAACTGTATATATACATTGTATGTATATATATATATATATATATATATATATATATATAAAAATATGTATGTACAGTGGGTTGCAAAAGTATTCATACCCCTTGAACTTTTCCATATTTTGTCACATTACAACCACAAACA
>JARVGW010000194.1:16881423-16894231 GCA_031762495.1 Anablepsoides rubrolineatus
AATGGAAATTATTAAACTAGTTCTAGTTTGTAGCCAATTGATGCTAACGCAGGTAAGCCAAAACAAACACGGATGTTGATTCGGGTGTGATTCATCAAGACGGATGTTTCAGTAGTAATAACAGAGTTAAAATATTTATTTTTATTTTTCAACGTTATATTTTAGCTGAAACTAAAAGAAGTTAGCAGTAGCTTAGCTTTTCTGTAATTTCAATGCTGACGAAGGAGGAAGTCTTGCCCTGTGGTGTAGAAAATTCTAGCATAATTTTAGGATCTGCGTCGTCTCGTTTTACCTCGTAATTTTAAAATAATATGGATTATCTTTAAAACAAGTAAAATATATTTAAAAGCTTTTTAAAAACTACACAAAACACCTAAATTGTTTCTTACCTCGCGTGAGGTGAAAATCCACGACTCTGTTTACGGGTCGACTATAAATGACGTCACTAGGATGCAGCGCGTTTTGAAATGCTGCCTTCACATGCAATCGGAATAAAGTAATGCGGCGCTTGTTTACAATAATAATCATCGGGACTCGTGATCAAAATTAGCGTTTTTATAAATAAAATAATAAGAATAAGAAATAAACTCTTTTAAATCGGTAACTAAACTGAAATGTCTTGTTATTTTGCTATAAAGTGGGTTGAATAGCTGCCCCATCATTAGGGTTTGTAAAATACGAGCCTTTGATTGTCTCGTTAAGGCATCATTTTCTCCTAGGAAAAAAAAACAGGCACAAACATAAACAAAGGTTCTTATTTTATTAAATTTGAAAAATATATTTTATGTATATTTAGATCAGTTCACTTAAAACACATGAAAATTGAAATAAATTATCATAAAAAGTAACAATTAATTGCACGTTATCATAAATAAATGTATAAATATTGTGCGTCTAAATAACTTCCAATCCTACAACACAAATTCACACCAAAACATACTCAAGTACAGCACATGGTACAGGCAGCTTTCACAAATAAATAAGACACAAAAAATAAATTAAGTCAGTCAATAAAAATTATAATAGAACATATTATGTGTAAAGTTCAAAGTGAATTTATATCAGTTTGACTGATGAACTCGAAGGGTTCTGTTTGATTTAAAGTTTCTTTGCAGTTTCTATGGTTCAAAAATCAATCTCTCTCATGTCAGTTGGTGTTCCAGCCCTCTCGTTTTCCACCTCTTCATCTTTCTCCGTGGGACCCCGCTGCATCTCCCCCCTCAGTCGTTGTCGGAGGGTAAACTCGATCATCTCACTGTAGCACTGCAGCACTGCCTGGAAGTTTAACAAAGGGGAAAAAAATGAGAACATGAATTTTATAACAGATGCACCAAACAGGATTTCATTCAGTAAACCCAATAAATGCAGGTGGACTAACCGGATCAGTCTGGCACAGCTCTGCCAGTGTTTCACTCATGATAGCCAGCTGCGAGGACCCCTTGTTGCCCAGGCCTCTCAGGGCGCAGCTCAGTGATGCTGCAGCAACAATGGAGGGTGGGGTGCCCAGAAAGCGGGCGTCACAGATGCACATGGCGGCCAGCGTGTCGCTGTGCCTCCGCAGGGTGGACAGCAGCTCCTGCTCCGAGTCTCCCCGCTCCTCCGCGGAGGCGAGAAAGTGCGGGAGGAAGTCCTGGGGGGTCACCGCCGCTGTGTCCCACCGGAGTGTGGCAAGGATGACGCGCTCCATTTCCTGATGGAGAGAACAGGAGGAGTTGCTGAAGTTCAACAAAAATACACAAATCAAGCTTTAACATAATATTTGGGCTTTACAGTCAGCAACGTGTTCGATGTTAAACAACCCTGATTCTAAAAATACAGATTTTTATTTCTTAACCTTTATTTAACCAGGTAAATCCCACTGAGATCACAGAACTCTTTGGGCCTGAAGGTAAACTATTGTACATGTTTTTGGCCTGTGGGGGAAAGCGGAGAAAACCCACACAAGCATGAGGAGAGCAGGCAAACTGCGCACACAGAAAGACCCCAGGTCCTAACTGGGGATCGAACACATAACCTTCTTGCTGTGAAGCATCAGTGCTAACCACTGATCCATCACACTGCCTAAAAATAGATGTTGAAGTAAAGACATTGAAACATTTTCTGAACAAAAAAAAGAGGTGATTTAGTGTTTCATGGCAGCAGCATGTCTCTTTAAAGTTGGTCCATGTTTCAAACTGTAAAACGTCTCTTCTTCTAACAACAGTTTGTAAATGTCTGGACCTGAGGAGACCAGTTTTGAGTTTATTGTCCCATTCTGGTCTGACGGAGGATTCTAGCTCTTCACTCCTGGCTTTTTATTGCTACATGTAAGTAAAGTCATTAAGTAAACTTTATTTGTGAAGCACTTTTCACAGTGAAGTAGCCTCAAAGTGCACAAAGCATTAATAAGACAAACAATAAAACTCTAACAGCCACATTAAAAAGCCTGCTTTTTAATTCATTTTTACTAAATCCACAGCTCTTAGAGGTTGAGGGAATGCGTTCCAAAATTTAGGAGCTACAACCTGAAATACTCTATTCCCATGTATTTAGTCGAGACTGAGGAACGAGGAGCAGATTGAAGTTACTGAATATAAACATACATACAGGCACATAAAGGTGAAGTAGATCAGATATATAAGTGGGGGATTGGCAGTATCGTCAGTGTTGTATAAAGTACCTCAAAGTGATACTCGAGTAAAAGTACAAGTATCTTATCACAAAAATACTTTGTTAAAAGTTAAACTCTCCTTTAGGGATATTACTTGAGTAAAAGTCTTAAAGTATCTGATATTTTTTGTACTTGAGTATCAAAAGTAAATTTCTGACACAAAATCTACTTAAGTATTAAAAGTAAAAGTACTGAGTAAAAGTGAGCACTTAGATTTTCCTAAATGACATTTATTAGGAGGCGACTTCTCCGAACAACATTTTTTCTAACGGCGTGCAGCTGTGATGGACTGTGTACAAAGTATCAGAATGGTGTGTATTTATACTTCTCATCTAAATACAATTAAATTCACTCTATTCAGGAGACACGATTTATCAGGATAGTCTTTTTTTAAGTAATAACAACTTGTAATGAAATAGGAGTAACAAATTTCTACTTCTTACCTTTTTTAAAATATAGTAAAAAAAAAAATACAGATAATTGTGTAAAAATGTAAGTACAAGTAAAAAGTAGGCTGAAAAATAATGACTCAAGTAAAGTACAGATAACCAAAATTTCTACTTAAGTACAGTAACAAAGTATTTGTACTTAGTTGCATTACAACTCTGAGTATTGTGATAAAGCTAGTGATTTACAGTGAGGCATTAGTGCCAATGGACAGAGGCACTAATGCACCCCCATACCATCAGAGAGGCAGGCTGGTTTTTACATTTTTTCAGCCTTCAGAGGACGTGCTTTTCACTCTCTCCAGAACCTGCCCAACCTTCCCTGCTTTGCTGCTCTTTCGAGCCTTTTTTCACGTACCATCCGAAACAAAAAGGAATCACGAGTTTAGAATTTCGTTCCACATTGCATCCCTGAGGTTATGTTTGAATGACAAAGAGAATTCTGATTCTTTGTTTACTATGTTCCATTGTGAATAACATATGGATTTATTGGATTGCAAATCGTTGGATTAAGACAACATCCAGTCCTTTTCATATTTGAGGTTACAGATTTTTGCTCCTAACCAGGAGTTTTATGGATTTGATGAACTCACCCTCAGCTCTGAGCTCTGGAAGCTGTACTCAGCTGCTGCGCAGAGCGTGTCGGCCGGGACGGCGTCGCACTCCGTGAGCTTGGAGGCGATGAGGACGCAGCCAGCGGCCAGGCAGTACAGCGAGACGGACAGAGACAGAGAGGCAGACAGGAACCTGTCCATCAGGGAGACAGACAGGGGGAAGACGGCCTCGTCGCAGCCACACTCGCAGCACACCTGTACAGGTAAAGACGGGACAGAGGATGCTGGGATGACACGTGAGGCGAGGCGAGGAGCTGGAGTTTGTTTTTGTTTTTATTTACCTCCAGGGCCCACTTGGTGAGCTCCTCCCGGTGTCCCGGGTCCCGCTGGACGAGGCTGATGTAGAGAACGGAGGGCAGGTACCGCTCCTCCACCTGCAGCAGCCTCTGGATGACCCGGTGGCCCGACACCGCGGGGTCCCAGGCGGCTCGGAGCTGAGAGGTGGTCCTGCTGGGACCCTGGACCCGTTCCTCGCTCTTCCTCTGCTCTCGACTCTGGTCGTCCTCCATCTCCTCACACCAAAGAGACACGGACTGTCCTCTGTCCATCAGCTGGGTCCAAGATAGACGGAGCAGACTCCCTGCAGGAAGAGTATCACCCCCCCACCTCTTCTCTCTGAGAGTTTTATACTCAACAGGGAGGAAAAAGAGAGAGGGAGGGACCAAAAAACAAAAAAACACCACAAAAAAGGGGCAGAGACCCTAACGGGTGGCATGAAGTAACACAAAAACAATAACAATACACAACAATCGCCCCAACAGGTGGGGAGAGGGACGGAGGGTGAGGGAAGAGAGAGAGGAGGGGGAGGAGAGAAGAGCAGCAGACAAGAGGGATGGGGGGGTCCGCTGGGACCCTGCAACAGCTTGTCGTCGACAGTGAAAAAGAGAAGGGAGGAAAAGAGAACGCAGCGAGGGGAGAGGAGAGAAAAGGTCATCTCCAGACTCTGACAATGGGCATGGAGGACAAAAGGAGGCGGGTGTTTGTTTACAACCTGAGGAGGAGGAGGAGGAGGAGGAGGAGGAGGAGGAGGAGGAGGAGGAGGAGACACGTCCAACGCTGGAAGGACTGATGGACATCACTGACAGCTGTAAGTCTTATTACACTTATTTATATATTTGAGATTTTATTGAAATTATTAACCCAAACTGAACATTTAAAACTAAAACTAAAACAAATATGAATCAGTTTTACTCTTTATGTGACATCAAAATATGTGACCCATCATATATAATAATAATAATAATAATAATAATAATAATAATAATAATAATACCTAATTACATTTTCAAATTCCTGGCTTTAAATGCTGTATTTTGATACCTGGATCATTTAATCCATATATATGACTTAATTTGTCTTGTTGGTTATGATAACATAAATATTTGGTCTGAATCCTAATTTTATGTCATTTTAATGAGGAATTTTTGACGTCCTTATAAAGAGGAAAGCTCAAATTATATTTGAATATTGAGATTTCCCAGCTGAAAAAAAAACAACAAAATATTTCTAGCTCACAGGGAAAATCTCAAAATTTCAAGGCATTAAAAATAAAGTTTTTTTTGTTGCTACTGCTCAAAAAAAGTGCTTCAAATTTTTGTTTTATGGTTATATTTCAGACAGTTCATTCAAATGTTACATTGATAAGGCATTACATTATATTTTTGACAAAATGCAATTTTTGCAAACGTTTTAATCAAAACACTATGTTTGCATATTTCTCCTTATAGCACTTTTAGACTTAATCCTCGTTTTGATGAGACAGGTAACATAAAAACCACAGAAAGAAACAGAGACAGAAAATGTATTCATTTCAGAAGAAATGCTGAAAATCTGCAGCTTGAAACATTAAAAAGTAAATATATTCCTCCTCTTTTCTTTTGTCATTATATAAGTCTAAAACACGGATGAAGAAAACTTCCTTCAGATCAAAACAAATCTAGACTTTTTTATTTTTTTTAAAGAAATTTGTCAGTTTGTTTAAAAAAACTGATTATTAACAGGTTAGTTACACAGAATGATCCGCTGCATCCATAAACCCGTTATTAAAAGATGCAAATAAATGTTGACTTGTCCAGAAATCTGGAACTGAAGCGTCCGCATCGTTAAAAATAAAAGCTCTGATCACCTGCTGCTCTTTCATGTCAGAGTTTAAAATCATCTGATGAAGACAAATGAATCGTTTTGGTCAAACCTTACAGAATAATTTAATGTGCATCTCATGCAAAAAAAATATATGTTGTAAGGATGACTCTCAGCTACCAGCACAGCGCGTTTTAGCTCATTATTTGTTAAATTAACCAAATTACAGCCGTTTGTGTTTGCTAATGATGATTAGCTGTGGCCAACATCTTCTATTGGATTGACTCCAAAGGTTACTAGTTACACACACACACACACACACACACACACACACTCCTTCCTCGTGGCAATCTGCTGGTTGTGTTTTTTGGGGGGGGTATGTGCAGCAGACAGTGCAGCCCTGTGGGTCAATGAGCCGTATTGTCTCTTTTTACAAATCAGTGTCAGACAAACAGGCCTTCTGCTGGCTACACACACACACACACACACACACACACACACACACACTGTCAGTCCCCCGGGGGCCCCGGCCACAGAGGGGCCGGGCTCCCCAGCAGAGACACAGATTGTAGTTGACACAGTCATTACAGGTGGCCCTTCACACATTCAGGAGCTGAATAGCAGCTCGTGTTTCAAATGAGAGTTAAATGGACGAACGACTTGACTTCAGCTGAGCATCAATAATTCACACTCTTCCACACAAAAGGGACACACAACTACAGCCCACCCCCACCCACACAAAAATGTTTTTTTACACATTTCAGAGGCAAAAGATGACGATGTTCGAACAGAAACAACAGTTTTTTGAAAGTTAAATTGTGATAAATAAAAACAAAGTTTTTTTTTTTTAAAGGAACACAAACATTAGTCCAAACTTTGTTGATTAAATTGCAAAAATAAAATCCTCAAATCCTTTTTTAATCAAATCAATAGAAGCAAATTAAACTTGAAAATGTTAGATTTTTTTTTTGGATGGTATAAACAGTTTTAATTTAGCTTCTGCAAACATCACAAGTGGAAGAACTCTGGGATTAAGATCTATGATGAAGTTCTGACTGTTTCATGAAGATCAGGTGGATTAAACACGTCTGAGGGTCCGAGAGAAAAGACCACTTAAAGACACGACAGCGTTTAAGGAGAGATGATTGGATTTAAAGCTGTTGATGAGGATCAGAGAGGAGCTGACAGCAGATTGAGTTTGAATGAAGGGCAGAGAGAGTTGGGTTCTGTCAGTCGGCCGAGGTCAGGGTGGGCCGGGCCGGGCTGGGGGGGGGGTTGACAGATCGGCCTGTTTAAGCAGCATGTTAAATTCATACGTCGCAGCTGTATTCAAAGAGCCCGGGTGGAGCGGGTGGGAGACACCGACGGGCCAAAAGAGGGTCCCGAGGAGGAGGCGTGGTCGCCCGCCCCTCATTTTCCACCTCATTTCCCGGGACGGAGGAGAACAGAGCTCCTGTTTTCACTCCAGTTCAGCCTTTCACCTCACAGACACCTGCTGATCACGCAGTGTGTGTGTGTGTGTGTGTGTGTGTGTGTGCTAATTGTTACAAATTTACATTGCCTCTAAATCCCTAAAAACAACTGATCTCATCAAACTGTTGCATTTCTTTAACCATGAAGTTTGAGATGAGAAATGTAGGAGTTGCAGACGTTTGTGTCAAACTTTGAAAATCAGATATCCTGACACGTCACACAGACTGCGTGAGGTCAGAAGAGGGTCGAGTTCAACATATTTTTCCTCAAGTAAAAGTTAAAAATCACCCGTCCAAGAAGTTACTGGAGTAAATGTAAAGAAGAATTTTGTAAAAAGGCTACTTGAGTAACCAATCATATCATCTGATTTAATCTTCAAATAGAACATTAGGTGCAAATTCTGGTGTTTATAAAGACCAAAATAACATGATTACAAAATAACTAATTACAGTGGAAGAAACACTTTTCCAAGTTAAGTTTTGTTAATGAAAATATATGGAGGGTTAAAACTGACATAATTAGAAATAAAAGCAGAAATATATAAATTAACCAATGAATAAATTAATACACTTAAAATTCTCCAGTGAGATTAATAAAAAGAGAACTTTACCTCGTGTTTTATAATTTAATTAACCTTCATATTTATTTTTCCAGCTTAGTTCCAATAAATTATGTATTTTTACTGTTTTTAAAAATATATATTGTTTTTTCCTTTTACTTGTACATGCATCTGTGTCTCTTTTTTTCCCCACAAGTCTTTTTATTTCCATGTGTTTTTACATTTCTGTCTTGTTTTTACTTTACCTTATGAATTTCTGCCTCATTATGTAAATAAAGTGGGCGTGGCTTCCCGAGCTCCTCTCTTATTGGTCAACAGACAGGTAGCAGCAGGATCCATGTGCAGATCTACTGTGCATAGATTAAAGTGTAGTTTAAAACAAAAACACAGATGAGTGTTTTTCTCTTTGTCTTTGTTTTAAACTAAACTTGACCAATAGGAGAGGAGCTGACTCAAGAAGCCCTGCCCATCTTTTTTACATAATGAGGCAAAAAATGCATTTAAGGTCAAGTAAAAACAGGAGACAGAGCAGTTAAATAAAAAGAATAGTTAATTAAAAACATTTGAGACACAAATGCATGTAAAAGTATATTTTTTAAAACAGTAAAATGTAAATAAAGTGCTAAACTATATAATTTATTGGAACTAAGCTGGAAAAATAAAGATGGTCAATTAAATTATAAAACATGAGGTAAATTCCTCCATTTTAAAATTAATTGGTGCATTTTAAGTGTATTTATTTATTGGTCCATTTATCTCTAATTATGTCACATTCGGTCCTCCATAAATGAATACTTACATTAAGTATCTAAAGTTTACCATATTTTCACTTAACCTCCAAATATCTCAGCAGATAGAAAATAACATTAAAACGACAAAATTTCAACATAAACTGTCTGCATTTCTGCTTAAAACATGTTTATTCTTCATTCAGTGAAGTTCCTTACAGCTTGTAGAGTATTCAGAATTTTACTCAGGTGAGAATAATACTTCATAGTAATATTACTCATGTAAAATAAAAAACACAAGTTAATAAAGTATTTTTTCCCATAAAGTTGCTCAAGTAAATGTAGCTAGTTACTGCAGCTCTGCATGTTGTTAATGACTCTCAGCTACTACCACACCAAATATCAAAACCATTTCTCTAAAATTCCTGCGACAGTAAATATATTTTGCTCATTAATCCCTTCAAAGTAAAGGAGACAAAAGTCAAACACATCTGAATCTTGTGCCCTCCTTGGGTCCGACTCAAACATTTATTTGGTGTCACTTTACAAATGTTTCAAACGGATTAAAACATCACTGTGGGTAAACCAGAAGACGTGCACAGACATTGCATAGGAGTGGAATGGCATCAAAGATCACAAACAAGAAAGTTTAATCTTCTTCCCTTTTCAAAAAAAATAAAACTGTAGCAAGGAGCAGCATCAAGAGGAGGAGAAACAAACACCAGGAGGATCTCCTGCTCTGCATTAATGTTCAATCATAAAATTAAACTTAAAGACACAACAGCGCCCCCTGTCTCTAACATGTGGTAACAACCGTCCAGTCCTTAAAGAGTTAATTATATACCTCTATGAATAAACATCATCCTCTGAGGGTCTAATGACACGAGGCAGCTCCCGCCTCTGATTGGTCGAGGAGGCGTTGAGCTTCTCCGCTCTGAGATCCGGGGCTGCTCTCCTCGCAGAGGCCCAGGACCTGCTTCACGTTCAGAGGAAGCTCCTGAGACGGGAGGATGGAGGGGGAAAGGATTTAGAGACGACATCGTTAAGTCCGCTGATTTTAATTAAGCTCAAACGTCTCACCTTGCAGCAAACCAGCTGTTGGTAAATGGCCTCAGCCTCACACAGGAGCTCCTGCAGGTCCAGCTTCATCGACAGCTCGTTAATGTGCTGCAGATCGGTGAGGAGGAAGACCGTTAAAACCTCGTTTGTTCACACATAGACCTTTCGTCGGTACTTTACCTTCAGGATAGTGTTGAAGTCGTGATTGGAGCCGATCAGCTCTCCTCTCTGCGACTCCAGGATGGCGCAGGCGATCAGGAGGTGGAAGTTGTCGCACGGCAGACCAGTCCAGAGGACCTGAGGGAGAAAACAAAAAACATCAACGACCTGCAGATGTTGTGCTTTCTTAACGGCCTCGTTAAAATATTCTCACCTCCCACAGCTTGATGATGTCCTCGAAGGAAAACTCTCTCTTGAACCAGATGAGCAGCCAGCGGAAACAGAAGCAAAGAGAGCCGCTGTCCTGAGATTCTGAACAACAAACAATAAATAAAGCTGGAAACTATAAAAAAATACTAAACTAAAAGCACAACCAGCTCATTTATGAACTGAGTAGTTTCATTAAAAAAAACCTCAATGTTTTTTGTTTATAGTTCCCCTTTCGTGCCAGCAAAATACTTCCGTTTCTTTTTACATCAGAACATTCAGATTGTTCCTCCTCAGCTGCTTTTTGTAACTTTCAGATTTCATATCACTTTATTTAAAATAAAATGAAAAATCATTCATCTCACCAAGTTTTAAAATCTTTTTCCAGCCAAAAAAAATAAAAAATTTTGATTTTGTTTTGAGACTGATTAACTAAACAAGAACAGGCTTTATTATGATTATTAATCATGTTAGCCTGACTCTGCTAATGGAGTAAGACAACTTTACTTGGTAAGATTCTTGAAATACTTAGTTATATTTAAGAATCTTACAAAGTAAAATTTTCTTACCCCATTGGCAGAATTTCTTCACTTCATTTGAGTCAAATTTCCAGGCTAAGATAAACAATCAAACCCATTTTGTTCTTGTTTAGTAAATTGTTTTGGCTGGATATAAGATTTTAAAACTTAGTTAGATGGACATTTTTGGCAGTGGAATAAAAAACACTAAGATCTCTTCTGGTGCCTTTTTTGTTTTTTATGCTACTTTTAGCTTTCTGCTCATTTTAGCTAGCAGCTTTAGTTTACAACTTCAGCTAGTGTTCTGGTGCTTTAATCTTAATAACCCAGTTTCAGCTTTTTTGACATATTTTAGCTGAGACAACGCTTTCTCTTTAATTGAACCTAATAAGTAGGAGGAGTTAGGTACAAATAGGCAGAGCTTTGTACCAGGCAGTTCCACATGGCTACCACAGGAGACTGAAGGATTAATAAGTCAAAGCAACACTCTGGGGATGTTTTGGATGAGGGAATGATTTTCTAATGTGACATACAGCTAAAAAAAAGTTAACCTAACCTAACCCTAATGAGGCCCAATGTTTCCATGTTCTATTTCTTTATTTTATACTGATCTTATTATTTTTTTTTTATATTTTTGTGTTGCTTTGTTGTTTTATTAATTTGGCTGAATTGTGAAGCCCTTTGGTCAACTCTTGTTGTTTTTATGTGCTATATAAAAGGACGTAAGGATGAATTCTAGTAGACTGACCCAGGAAGTTAAACAGCTCCGGGTCCAGAGCCTTCAGCAGGACACTGAGCTGATGGAGCTGCTTCTTCATGGCCTCCTGAGACTCCTCAAAGTTCTGGTGCTGCAGAAAAAAGAAGAAATAAAGACTCATTAGTGTCGCTGTAGTCCCAGTTTTTATTTTACTGCTGCTCTTTTGTACACTGCAAAAACTGTCCATCTAACCACGTTTTATAACCTTATATTCAGCCAAAAAGTCTTTTCATCTTGTTTTGAGACTGATTTTCTAAACAAGAACTGATTGTTTAAGAATAATAATCTTGTTTTCAGAATGTGTCAGATTATTTGTCTTGTTAGCCTCAAAAATTTCTGCCAATGGAGTAAGAAAATTTTACTTGTTAAGATTCTTGAAATACTTGATTTGACTCAATTTTTTCTTATTCCAAGTAAAATTTTCTTACTCCATTGGCAGAAATTTTTGAGGCTAACAAGACAAATAATTTGACACATTCTGAAAACAAGATTATTATTCTGAAACAATCAGTTCTTGTTTAGTAAATCAGTCTCAAAACAAGATCAAAAAGACTTTTTGGCTGAATATAAGGCTATAAAACTTGGTTAGAAGGACAGTTTTTGCAGTGTGTCTGCCCAAGTTACTACTTCTTTATTACTAACCACAATGTTCATGAAGCCCGTCAGACACCAGAAAGACTCCACCTCGTTCTGAGTAACAAACAGGACCGGAGCAAGGAGGTCACTCATCCCCTGAACATAACCTGCAGAGCAAAAAAGAGAAAATAGATTTGTGTTTGTGTCCTCATAAACATCTATCGTCTGTTTAGTGACAGAAATTAAATGTGTTTTAATGTTTTTTTAAGCATTTAGCTACTTTTTATTGTCCCTTTCAAACAAACCGAAGCCGTCGTTGGGACAGAATTGTATAAACACACCGAGATCAAAGTTGTACATGCAGTAGGTCATCAGCACGTCGTGAAGCAGGGTCAGGCCGGGGTCATCGATCCCAGAGAAGAAGGGGTTGTGTCGGTCCGTCCTGTTGACGTCCCGCTCTGTGAGGACAGGACAGGACAGAACGTCAGCGTCTGCTGCAGAGCTGACTGAAAACAATGAGCGCCTCTCCTGAGCTGACCAATCAGGCTTCTGTATCCTCTGAGGAGAGAGTTCCTCATCTCCTGCTCTTTACAGACCGACTTCCACTGCACCTTCATCCTGAAGTACTTGTCCCTGCACACAGACAGACAGTTTCATGTATCTGTACTTTACTTAAGTAGATTTCATCAAAATTTTCTGCCAATGGAGTAAGAAGTTTTTACTTGGTAAGATTCTTGAAATACTTGATTTGACTCAATTTTTTCTTATTTCAAGAAACTTACCAAGTAAAAACTTCTTACTCCATTGGCAGAAAATTATATATTATTATTATAAATATTAATATTTGTTTTATTATTGTTTGAATTAATATAAATTTTATTTTTTTTGTAAACAGGAGTAGATAGATTTTATTCTTCATTTTATTTTATTTGTATTTTGTTTAATGAAATCAATAAAGTAGTGTGTTTATATTATATATACAC
>JARVGW010000194.1:16941689-16953197 GCA_031762495.1 Anablepsoides rubrolineatus
CTACAGTATTTTTACAGTCTTTATTTTACAGTTAAAATAAATGTTTATCAAATAAAGTCTAATGTTACAACTAATGGTGGATGCCTTTAAAAAATTCCCCTTTGATGTCTTTTCCTGTTTCACTTTGGCTGTGTCAAGTTCAAAAGAAAATTTGCCAGTTAAGAGACAAAATGGATAAAATCGTTTGTATTTTTCAAACTTTCCTAAACATGAAAGATGTTTTCTTTGACTTTTTGTATTTGAAGAATATTCATGTCACATTTAATGATTCATCACATCATCGTCTCCAACCAAACAATAATCTCTGGTTTTAATGGAGCTAAAGACAAACCAGTAAACTGGTTTAACCGCCTGGCTCTGAAAACAGAGGGTTTCTGTGAAGCTGCTGAGGATGGTGTCAGAAAAGCACAGAGGTGGAAGTGTAATAATATGAGTGCAAACTTGAGCACAGATTTCCCAAAATGCAAACATAAAACAAGCTCAAACTAAACAGGATCCATCCAGCTTAGTGACTGCAGAAAGACGTGTTCATCAGATAAATTTAGATTTCACGCAGCAGCCGGAGGAATTCAGAGCATCAAAAGTCTGTCTTCTTGCTTTCTGCAGAGCAGCAGTTGTTGAGTGAAAGGTTAAACCCCTCATTTAGGCTGCAGGGAGGAAGGAAGCTAGCATCACTCTCCTCTCGCTCCCCCTCGACACCCCCACAGACCCCAAAACTGCCTGTATTACAACCGGCTCAGTGTAGCATTACCTCATACCGAGGCCATCATCGGGTTCCCGCAGGTCTGCACCCGCGGCGTGATGGATTACAGACAGATGCAGAGCTGAGCTGCAGAGTCTCCAGGTCCCACAAAGAGAAGTTATCACATATTTAAAAAGAAAAACTCTTAAAACACAGCTGGAGTTCACAACCAGAGAGACTTTCTCTTTCCTAACGCTTCTATAAGAACCTCAGACTTTAGCCTAATTATTTAACAGGTTAGAAGCTCAAGTGTCGACAGCTTCATCCGTTTTCTTCAGCCGTTCTTCAGCTCTGATTGTTTTCTTAGCCGTCACATAAATTCATTTCCATAATGGTCGTTTGAGTCAAAGTGTCAGAAGAGTTTACGGCAGCACAATGAAACCTAACCTTCAGCTGCACACCTCCTTTATTCATCTTTCAACCTCGTCACTGAACTCTTTCCTCCCTCCTTGGTTCCCAACATAAATCTTCATCTTTACAAGCTGCAGAGAGGAGGGCGAGGGAGACGTTCCAAACGAGGCATAATTCTTATGGTAAATAATGTAAAACAGGGTTATTTACAGTCTTTACATATTTCATAAGCTTTCTACTCGTTTGTCCTCGGACTTCAGCCACAGCCGAAATATTGTTCGCTAAAAACACTGAAACCTCTGGACCTTTAGATTTTCTGTGAAAATGCAGCTAAAATCTGCTGAGGAAGGCAAACACAAGCTATAATTAACAAATCAATCAGCAAAGTTGTAGCTAAATGATTAAACTGGCAAAACTGTAGCTAAATGCTGAAATTGAGAAAACTGTAGCACTTCAGCTAAATGCTAATTGTGGCTAAACATTTAGGAAAATGCTTATATTTGCAAAGCAGTGAGCTAAAATAAGACAAATAGTATATAATAGCTAAAGAAATAACATAGTAAAAACAAATGAGCAAAGCTGTAGCTAAAAGCTGAAATTAATAAAACTGTAGCTAAAGGTTGGTGATAACACTTGAGCTAAATGCTAATTGTGGTAAAACAATAAAAAAAAGCTAAAATTTGCAAAATCAGCAAAAAAAAGACAAACTATAGCTAATAGCTACAATAACAACACAGTAAAAACATAAATGAGCACAGCTGTAGCTAAAAGCTGAAATTAACAAAACAGTAGGTTAACACTTAAGCTAAATGCTAATTGTGGCAAAACATTGAAGAAAATTTTAACTTTTGCAAAACAGTGAGCTAAAATAAGACAAACGATAGCTAATGGCTAAAGAAATAACAGTAAAAGCAAAAGTGAGCAAAACTGTAGCTAAAATATAAACGTAAACTAAGAGTTGCTAAAAGCTAATTGTTGCAGAATCTAAAACAAGCTAAATAAAATATTTTTAGTTTTGCAGCCACCTTATTTATAAATGTTTGATTCTACACAAAATTTCTCTGCAGCTTATTGATTATTAAACACTAAACAAGTGAAATTGTTTATGTTTTATGAAATCTAAAGTTCTGGATTTATCTCGTCCTGCTTCGCCTGTTTGTTGAAGTCAGACTGAAGCTCATAAAGATGGACGATCATCACTTGGCTGGTGATCGAGGGATAATGAGCAGAGGGGCTTATGTGTACCCCCATCCTGCCGCCAGCATCGCTCTTCATCATAAAACACTGAAACTTCATCAGTCACACGCTGCCCCCTCGACCAGGAGTCCAAAATACCTCAGATATTCATTAAATGCAGTTTTATAAATAGACTTCCACTGCCCTGCTGTCAATCACCTGCGTTTTAAAGATCTGTGTGAATCTGCTGCAAACAGAAACACGTTCATGGAGGTGCCGCTGGATGTGATCATGTTTAATAATTATAACTCGGCTGCTTTTCCAGTCACATCGAGCTTCTCTGCAGAAGCTGAAAGAGTTTTAGTTGTGAAAATGTCACCCATCAGTGGTTATATCTGAAGCTTATTGTGTAAATGCTGAGTCAGCGTTCACATTATTGTTTTTACTGTTTTTAATACATTTATTTGTAACTAAAACAAGTTTTAAAAAAGAAAATCATAAAAAGAAGTTTGTTTAAACTGAGGAGCTATCCTGGTCTCTGCCTGCCTGCCTGTCTGTCTGCCTGCCTGCCTGCCTGCCTGCCTGCCTGCCTGCCTGTCTGTCTGTCTGTCTGTCTGTCTGTCTGTCTGTCTCGTTTCTCTGCCATCGATTTGTTTTTGTGAGTTAACCTCGTTGCGTTAATCTCTTTTGACATTTTCCTGTCTTCCTCTGCTGCACACGTCTTCTGCTTGTTCAGGCAGTTAAGTCGAACGAGTCGGACCAAATCAAATGTTTGAATCCTTAAATTAAAATCAAAAATCTTCTACTTCTAGACCTCAACAGACCCAGAAAGTCCTTGGATCCTCCTGTGAGTTTAAATCCCAGGAGCACCTGAAACCATCTGCAGGAGAAGGAAACCTTTCTAATCGGTTTTGTTTCTGCTGGATCCTGGTGCTGATGGACCGCAGAACTTATCGGGTCATTTGAGCTCGTCTACGACTGTAAACTAGGGCAACATGAGACGTGTTAACTGCTGCAGCTAGCAGGACGAGGGAAGGCCTTCTGCTCAGCCACTGCCGTGTTGCTCCTGACGCTGTTGTTGCAACCTTCTGGCCTTTTCACACCAGCCCAGCCCACACATTCATGTGACACCGTGTGTGTGTGTGTGTGTGTGTGTGTGTGTGGACGGGTTTTTCCTACAACGTGTGGACAAATTTCTCAAAAAAAAGCAGCCTCGTGGAGACCAAAGTGAATCGTGGCGAGTGGTCCCCACGGGTCCAAATGCATGTTACAGGTGTGGGGTTAGGTTTAGGACCAAGGTTTAGATTAGTTTTAGGGTCTGTGAGTTTAATATGGTCAGGGTTAGGATATATAAAGTCTAAAATAAATGAATGGAAGTCAATGCACGGTACGGGGTTCAAGAACAAACGTGTGTGCTGGTGTGTACAATCCATAGTCTGGATGCTTGATACCATTTATATTAAGATTAAAAATAAAATTTCTGTACGTTTTTTGGCATCTAACTTGTTCCACAATTTTTGTGCTATTTGAGCAACTATCAAAACGTTAAACTCATTTACCATGGCTGCTATGGTTTTTTATATTTCAGCAATTTGTAGTTTTTTGTTAAATTTTTCCTGATTGATTTTAATCACCACTTATTGCTAGTCAAATATTTCAAATGTGTATATATATATTTTTTGTATTTTTTAATCTATTTGTATAAAATGTCACACCTTGGACATAAAAAAATGAATCTAAAGCCAGGTACTCTGCCTCACTGCAGACTACCTAAATGGGTGAAAATTGGCAATCCAGAGCAGAAAAAGCCCATAAATTAGATATGAAGGCTGATCCTGATAACATGTATAAATTCCCTGTGTAATCATGCATACAGGAGGTAGCAGTGACCTTGACGGTCTGAAATGTCTTTTGTGGAAACTCAATTTCCTGCACAAAGAATGCTGCTGGAGGTAATGGAGGAAAATACACAATGATTGCCGAGAGTCTCCCTGCCTCACCCTTTCAGAGAGGAGAGAGAGGCGGCGCTCGGCTGTTTGTGATGACTGATCATCCACTTTCTAAAAACGGGGTTTTCAGTTTGAGACGTGCAGTTCTGAGCTTCCCAGTTTAACTTCTGACCACAGTTTATTAAATCTTTGAGGCAGTTTGACGATTTTTACAAAAGATGAGCACAAATCAAACCATAACTCAAAAACTGAGGCTTTTTTCTTTCAAAGGCAGCATTTAGAGACACAAAACCAATCTTTGAGCAGATATGGTGCTTTTATGTAAAACTAAGGCCTTTATTATAAATTTATGAGTGAAACCGTCGGGACGACTCTGCTGCAGACACTTTTTGTTTTAGATGTCTTTTGTCAAACTGTTTCATTATTAATAAACAGAACAGAAATTAGCAGGAAGTTGTGTCTGTGGTGATTTGATGGCGTTTATTCAACATCCCAGTTGCTCATCTTGTCTGCTCCATCATGTTCAGATCATATCTGACCAAAGAACAAAGTGAGGACCATCAGAGCGGAGCTTCTTCTTGTTTGCAGTGAAAGATGGAAACGATGACTCAGCAGGTTTTAGATCTGCAGGACTGAAGTGCTGACAGGAGGCCTGAATAAAAAAAACAAAACCATCCAAAATTAGAAGTGTTGCAGTCAAACAGAGTTCCAAACATGGTTCTGTCGGCTTGGATCTCCAGACCAGAGTCCGGTCCAGATATCTTAGACTAGAGTAGACCCCTGGGGTGCTTTGTGGTTTTGAGTCGTTCACGTAGTCCGACTTTTTATTACACAGAGCTGCTTCCAACTAGGAAAACGAGTCAGCATTGCATGTTTTTCTGTTCGGCTTTTGAAATGAAGCTGCTTTTCAAAATTCTTTATTCACAAAGATGTTCTTCTTATAGAAACACTTGGAAAAATTCTCTTCAGTTCTTAAGAAAAACATTTAAGAAATCTGCTTCAGGTTTTGTTGATTCAATTGAGCTTTGAGTTGTGGTTTCACTAATTGTAGCTTTTAGCTGCTTTTATGTTAATTTTAGCTTCAAGCTGATTTTAACTGTAAAAATCTTGCTGGTTTTAGCTTTTAGTTTAGGTTTAGCCAGAGGTTTATAGTAACTAAGTACATTTAGTTTATTACAGTAGTTAAATGGGTTTTTTAAGGATTTGGTTTTTTTAGACCAGAAAGAGAAGAACTCACAAGACATTTGATTATGGCTTTTGAATAATTAGTTCATTTATCTTAAAGCATTCTGTTCTGCCAATTAGCTTGATTTACGCTCATTTTAGCTTATGTTTGGCTTGTTTTAGCTCATGTTCCTCTTGTTTGTGCCTCTGTTCAGGCTTTTTAAACAAATATTGAAGTCATTAAGCACTCAGCATTCTCTCTGCGTTTTTGCAAATATATAAATTTTTGTAGTTTATGGCGGCAGTGAGTGCACAGACCTGTGGAAATATTAAAATAGATGGTTCAGATGTAAATGCTGCCAAAACTAAATTATCACTGCAGCTGCGAGCTTCAGTTTGTCTGGCAGAAAAGAAATTTATACCTAATCTGCTTCAGACCTCCTTCAGCTCCTAAAGTGACCCAGATCTGGGATCCAGGAACAACTTTGATGTACTCAACATATTAAAAGCACATTTGTCTCACGGCTTCTCCTTTCCTACAGCTCAATTATTCCTCATTATCTCTGAGAACCTCAGTCACACATTTATCTCAGCCTGGCTGTCTGCATGTGTAAACTGGGTTTGCTCAGATTTCTACTCTGTTTTCCTTGTTAAAACCAGCGCTCCCTGCAGCCAGAGGCGATCCCTGCAGAACCCGGGTCGGGTGCAGCAGGCGGAGGAGCTGGAAAGAGTTTTTTACTGTCACTTTGTGTTGCTGATGTTAAACTGTTTAAAACAGTTTGTTGTTTTAATGAAGCTGATCATGTGCTGCAATATTCATTGAAATATTTGTTGATTTCTGTTTGTGGAGATTGATTACACATATCAGTTTACATTAGACGGATGAATTGCTCTCAGATATGTGCAGAAATGATTATTAGTCAATAATATTAATAATTAGTTGCGTCTCTTGAGGACTCAGACGCCGTTCTTTGAACAGTTTGCGTCTTTAAAGCTGCTGCTGTTGTGTGATATGGAATAATGAGGACGTGCACATTCATTTGCATAATTGTTGTTTAATTGCAGAAGCCGAGGGCGACGAGGCTGCAGCACCCCCTGCTGGTGAGCATCTTTATGCTTTGTTGCTTTTCTGAGTTTATGGTCAAAATTCTGATTTTATTTTCTTATTTCTCTCGTGTTTTTAGACCAGAAAGGTAAGAAGAACTCACAAAACCTTTGAATTATTCTCATCACCGTCATCCTCAGGGTCAAACAAAGTGTTTTTTTCCTTTCTGATCATTCAGAGGAGTCATCTGATGAGGGTAAGACTGAAAGAATGACAGAAAAACACAGAAGCTGTGAACTTCTGTGGTGATGGGACTGAGCGTGGAGGTGCATGAGCCCCATTCAGAAATGCATCCCACACTCACACAGGACTTTATTGTCCCTCTGGATTGTTTTTTTATTTATCAGCTTATTTTACTGTAATTGAAATCAGCTGTTTAATCAAAAGCAAATGAGGTGTTTAATTCATGGGAAGCCTCACGCTGTATATGTGCACATACGAACTGAAATGAATATAAATTATTTTTTCAGGTTTCTACTGCTGTTAAAGATTAACATGAGCACTTGTTTGATTCTGTGCTCATAACAAATATCTGTTTATTTAATATACCACATTATAGGATGGACAAACAGCTGTTTTACCTTCAGGGTTTGTCAACATGTAGGATTTTGTTTAAAGGACACGAGAGCTCTGATCGAATTTAATGTATCATCTAATCTATCAGATGTAACAACCTGAAATATTGAAGCATTATATATTAAATATGCTCATCATGGTGATAAAGAATAGGTCTCTAATGTAGGTTTAAGATTGTTAGTGGATTAAATGTTTTAACTCAGAATACAGAGCGACTGGCAGGGCCGGCTCCCTGGGCAAGATTTCAGGTGGCACCCCTAAATCTGACTGCCAATGTCCATACAATCACACACAATTAAATAGTTTTGTCTTTGATATTATTATTATTTATCTTTAGAAACCATGTTGACTAATTAAAACAGTTAACAATATCATTTATTATAAACAGAAAACCAGAAGCCAAAGGTAGCAGATTGGTAACTAAAATTAAGTTTCTTATAATTTAAACTATGTGTTCTATGTGGAAAATATTTGTAAATGAAGTTAAATATTTTGAAAAGTATAAAAGTCCAAACACCCACCTCCTAAGTGAGCTGAAGATTTTGAGTTGTGAGTGGCTAAATCAGCAGAAAGTGTTTAGAAATGGTTAGATTGCTAAATAGGTATGGGGGAAAAAAACTGGAAGGTAATTGCATGATTGCTGACTCAGCATTTACACATTTATTAGAAAAAATCAGAGTGATTAGGAGTGTGCATCGATTTAAACAAGTCATTTATGACACATTGCATTATTTAAAGAGAAACATGAAGCGAGTTGGATTTATGTCCCTGAAAGAGAATAAAATCTGTCTCAGCTTCATGTAACCTGCTTTTTCACGACAGTTCTTAAAGGAATAAAGCCCCTCTTTTCCCTCCATATTCTCTGTACGCCATGAAGAAAAGCTGCTCTCCCCTCCCATCTGAGCTGGCATGAGTTCTGCTGCCTTGTTGGCCTCGTGGTGCTGGCTGCGCTGCTCAGATCAAACAACTTGGCCTCTGCATTTATGATGTAACGTCTGCTCTGGCCTCGGAAGACGAGAGCTCCCGGGTCAGCAGGGGGGGGGCGTCACGCTACAGGTGATGGGGTTGGACTGCAGCCGGCAGCAGCGCTGCGATGTTTGATCCGATGTGATGGAGGTTCAACTCGAGTAGCCCCTGCATCATGAAGAGAACATGTGATAAAAACGCGATGATCGGCAGTTTAAAGGGCTTTGCCTCTGACGCTCCACATCCTTTTCCATGTTTTAAGGAGCGCCTCTGCACAGGCTGCTCTGACATCTGAAACCAGATCAGGTTATTCAGGGAGACGGATCAACTCTTTTGAAGTGGGATTCTGTGAAAAAGGTTCGAGTGATGTACAAGAAGCCTGATCAACAGCTGATGTGACCCAGGCCAAACTGTCCTTGTTCTTCATGCAAACACTGTTTCAGAAATATAAAGTCATTTCTGTTGGAAGGTTAGGGCTTGAGCCAATGATGGGCTCTACTTATTTATGGTTATGCAGTTTTACATGTACATCCACACACCAATAAATAAATATCATTTTCTGTAATGATTACAGAAGCTGTCTAGATGAACAAATGGGTAACACTTTAATTGAAGGGGACGCTGTCATAAATATGACATAACATGTGTCATGAACTCAAATGAGTCCTCATGAATGTTTATGACTGTTATTAAGAGCCATTCAGTAAATTATGACACTTTTAATGCAAATTTGACATTGTTAAAAAGGTCTTTGTTATGACAACTTAACATTAACCAAGAAATCATAACCTGTTATAAAAGCTATTTTGTAGAGATGCTCAATATTGACTTTTTGCCAATATTTGGTTTGCCACTATTATTCAACACTTAATTTCCGATCCCAATATTAACCGATATTCAGGTGACATCATATCTCCTGTCAGGGACATTATGTCTGCTTTTTGATACCCCACTGGATGCATTCCATAGGTAAATACTGTATGTACAAAAAGAAAAACAATTTCACTGAAATTGTGGAAAAAGTACCATATTTATTTTTAACATGTCTCAAACAATAGTTTGGATCAGGCTCTCCCCGAGATGATCCAGTTTGATGATGTCATCAATCACGCACCAGTGAACGTCTCTGGACCACAAGCATTTATTAACACATTTTGGGCATTAATTGCAGGCTTTTGTTATCAGAAGAAAAATTGATGCTGAGAGAGATTTTACATTTTTATGCTAACATCGAACTGATAATATCTGTAGACCAATATTATCGGACATCCCTATGATTAAGTATCAACTTTTATATTTTATTACACTGTCATATGTTGTTAGTCTTAACTTTGGCTGTCATGAGACCAATATATGTGTCATTAATATTTTACCTTACCTAAAGTGGAACATGTTTGACTAGTTATAAAGATGTCTTTAAGTGTCATTACACTGACAAATGCCTATAAATACTCTAACTTGTCAAGAGATACTCGTGATGACTTGTCTAAACTAACAGATATCTAGAACTGTATTTTTGATTAGTCAAAATTGATTTTAAGATATCATGAATTGGAACCTCCATACAACTTAATTGTAATTCTGCCATTTATACTAGTTAAAATGTAATTTAAGATATATCTAATAGGTATTTTGCCTATAGTCAAAATATAATTAGATATTTTAATGAACTAATAGCCTATGTCTGGATATAACTGGAAAGTAAACATGGTGGAGATGATTTAATGTTAAAATGACCTGCCATAGTATATGTATATTGCAGGTGGCCCTCTGCATGTCATTTCATTTCATTTATTTATTTAAAAGGACAATGCACATTAATCAATATTCTGTGAAAATAAATGCACCGGAATTAGCACAACAGCTACATTTTATTCGTAGTTCTGAGCATCTGCAAAAATATTCACAGAAACTCTGCTCCCAGTGTGACAGAGATACTCTGGATGTTCTAATGGAGGAATTTACTCTGACACACACACACACACACACACACACACACACACACACACACACACACACACACACACACACACACACTGATATATCTGTCATGAGAGCACAGTGGAAAACATTTAACAGGTCTTGTCTACATAACTAACCTCTGTTTGTCTGCTTATTTCACTATTATATTATATTATAACACTGAGTTTGTAGATGGTAGGAGGGGAAGGAAAAGATAATCTGCTTTTTCTGTCTGTGCTTATTTCTGAATTATCAGAACATCAGCTTAAAAGTCAGGAGATGTTGCAGTGATGGCCACTGCTGCAAAATAAAAAAAGGTTAATTATTTTTGCAGTTTAAACAGTATTTATTATAATAATTACATGTAAACAATATTAAAAAAGCTTTTTCTTGCGCATGTTTTGTTTTCATCATTCAGCTGCTATAATTACCACGGTGATGTTAAATATAACAATCCACAATGAGCTATTTGGACACCATCAAACAGAAACCGGACAATCTGACAGAAAACACAGAAAAACAAAAGAATCCAAATGATGACGGGGATATTTTTACACAAAACGGAAATCAGGCGATCAATTAAATAAAGCAAAAGTAACCGATAAATACAGAAAAAGGAAAAAAAAATCAATCAAAACATGAAAACAGGACAAAAAGCAACTGAATTAAGAGAGGAAAAAAAAGTAAATAATGTTAAACACAAGATAAAATATCAACAATTTAATTTACCTAATGAATCTGTTTAAATGCTAAAATAAAGACAACTCATAAATGATCAGTTTGACCTTCTGACAAGGCTTTTATTAGAAATAATATTCCTGTAAAATGTATCCAAAAATGTTTCCGGGCGTGTCAAATTAAATTATAAATAGTCTATGGAAAAAACAAAAAACCTCTGCCGGCTTTTGTCCAAAATTTAAATCCCCAGTTTCTAAAAGCAGCTTCAGAATCTGGAGTTCATTCCTCAGAGAAACTTCATCTGCGGCGCAGGAAGTATTCGCAGTAATGGTCTAAGAGTGTAAACATTCAAAAGCGTTCCCCCCGGGTTTGATACCAAGATCAGTTTTTCCTGCTTAGCATTCTAAGTGAAACGGTTTAAATCATCCCGAACATCTGAACTTGGATCTATTCTCAGGGGTGCTTTTGATTAAAAGATCAAATTACTGGAGCCAATAAAAACAGAGGGGAGGGGGAGGGGGTGGGGGGGGCGAGGCGCTGACAGCGCGGCTCTTTGAATTTATGGAGACGTGTGACCTCATCTGACCCTGGACCCATTCTGTCAGCTGCTGGTTTAACTCCAGTAGATGCTCATAGAAAAGATTTATTTATTATTTTGATCAAATTGTCTACAATTAAAAGGGACATATTGTGCATGTGAAATTTCACACTCATACACAAATTGCATATTTACATATATGTATATATGTATTTATGTATATGCATATACAGTGGGTTGCAAAAGTATTCATACCCCTTGAACTTTTCCATATTTTGTCACATTACAACCACAAACATAA
>JARVGW010000194.1:16963855-16977906 GCA_031762495.1 Anablepsoides rubrolineatus
GCTTTCTCAAAGACCAGGATGTGTGACACAAAAATCTGAATTTTGGAACTGAAAGTGAAAGTAGTCAAACTGAATTTAAATAAACCAAAATACAGTTTCAAAGTAAATTGATTCAGATACAAAACTTTAAATTCAGTTTCAAATCATTAAATTCAGTTTCCATTTAGTGAAATTTATTTTCAATTTCAAATTCTGCACATACAGTTCAATCCGAGCGATTCAAATTCAATTCCTGCTGGCACAAGATGTATCCCATAATAATCAAATAAACTCTATAAAAACAGCATTCATTATGAACCAATAGGTGTCAGCGAGCGAGTGCTTATGAGCACGTACTGCACATCTGCGTGTGTGTGTTTTGATCCTGCGTGTTCTTAGCATATCGTCCCATCTCCCTGTCAGATCTACACTTACGAGATGAGCATCATCAAAGTGGTGGACGGAGACGCAGGTGGCTACCGCTGCGAGGTCACCTCCAAAGACAAGTGCGACAGCTGCGCGTTTGAAGTCTGCGTGCAGGGTGGGTCCGCACACAGACACCTAATCACATTATTGTCAGCTTCCATTCAGCTCGTCCAGCGTCGCCACGTAAGCGACTCTGTCAGCCAATAACTCAGTGAGTGCGATGCACATTAGGGCCCATCATTTAGCGGCCCTGCGGGGTCATCAGTTCATTATTCCTGTGCTGCCGGAGCCCGCTGCGTAATGAATTAACCTGGCTGAGCACTCACCAGCCCTCTCTTCTTCTGTCTGCTTTCAGCTGCACAAGAGGACCAGCAGGACAACATCTTGGAGGCTTTTAAGCGATCGTGAGTGTCAGTGTCGGCGAGGCGTCGACTCAACATGTCAGCCGTCACAGAGTCTCCCTCTGTAGATGGCTGCCTCCGGGCGTCTGTCAGTCCCAACCAGTGTCTGCGCCCGTGCGTGTGTCAATCCCTCACTGGTAGCAGACTCTGTTCCAGTCAGTCTGCTTCTGCCTCGCCTTCTGTCACGTCTCGGCGCGTCTGCCGCCTTTTGCATCACCTGAAGTGTGCAAATCTGGGCTTTTACAAAAACTTTATTAAGGTTTGGTTTCATCACTGTTGCAAACTTTCTGTCTCTGCTCCGGCCCCCTTTTTAAAAAAAAAACAAAAACAAAAACAAAACTCATCTCATCAGCATGCGCGCCACGTCGTAAATCACCTTCGCTCTGACACATGGAGCTCCGTATTTGTAATCTGCGTCTGAAAATATGATTCCCCATCCTTCATTAGAGCCGGTGTTCCGACAATTTGTGCAACCTATCCATTCCTTCTACTTTGTGGCAATGCGCATGCGCAGATCGATATTACGTCACAGGTTGCTTACTCAGCAGATTACGTGTCGACGCAAGCTACCTGTAGACGCTTCATTTGGTTTCATTTCTTCGAAGGTTACGGTACAGAGAGCAGAGAGGCGCAGGTAAGATGAGGGAGTCAACATGCGAACAGACAGCTTCATATTGTGCTTTCGACAGCGTGTCAGTGGGCTTATTTGCAGAGTGGTGATTTGAGGGAGCGACTGGGTGCAGAGGGGGTGGGGGGAGGTTGGTGCGATAAATAAAAAGTGAGATGTTCGTTAAGGCTCGACTGTGTTGTTGGAGAGATAATCTATGGGAAAAATGCATTGTTACTTGGAGGTCATGCAGATTTAGCTTTAGAGGGTAAATACACCTAAATGCACTTCAAAACTTTCTCTTTACTGCATCATTGAAAATGTTTCAGACTCTATTTTGCATTTCTTATATTGGTTAAATTCTATTTTTCCTTTTTTTAACACCATTGCTGGGTTACAGTCACGTGCCCCCATGCAAAATTCAAATGGAGGGGGCGGGATGGGATTTTATATCCATCCCCACTAACCATAACCATAACCATAATGTCATCAGCAACTCAGCAATAGTAGGCGACAGTTTTAGGTAACAGAGGATGGCAAAAAAAATGTTAGAAAGCGACTGATTCTTCGAGACACTAAACGTTTTATATCAATCTTTGCAAACATTATTATTATTATTATTAATATTATTGATGCTAATTGATTTCTGGGCCTCGTAGGGACTGTTCAAGATTCTGGCCCCTGAGCAAATGTTTTCAGTGTGTTGCAAACCTACCTGCTGGGTGTTTTTTTTTTCTTTTCCTCACTTTAAACAAGTTGGATTTTGTGACTCCAGAAGCTCCAGTCTCAGTCACAGAGTTCGAAGACACCAAGCCGCTCTGTGTTATGACACATTCGGCATCGCGCCGACACCCAAAAGCAGTTCCCAGGTCACATTTCTGCATGTGTCACAGGGAAGAAACACGCACTGACAGTGGATTTAAAAAAGTGCAAAAGCACAGCGGAGTGAAGCCACACAGTCTGAGGACAAACACATGCTAGCTGAGAAAAACAGGCAGAAGAGATGAAACTTCAGACGGCAGGAGAAAGGTAGAGAGATGGTGCTTCTGCTCGTCTGTCCACTGGATGTGTTTTGATTGATTGATTGATTGATTGATTGATGATGCCTTTATAAACATTGTATGGAGCACAATGAAATTACATTTAAGAACACCCATTCAAGAAGACACACACATGACAAAAACATGGGGGAACAGGTGATCAGGTCATGTGGCAACCAGCAGGGGTCGCGTTAACTTTAAAAACGTTTTATTAGGTTTTTCATCTACAACTCCTAAAATTTTGCAGCTAGTCTCAGGACTTTAGAAAACACAAAAATTTATAAATTTGAACAAATTTTGCAGATTTTGAGCTCAGATTTGTTGTGACAGTTGCTGAGCCAACACTTTGTGTGACATCACATGAGATTGTGCATAACGTAACTTTTTTAAATAGGTTTGACTAAAATGCAACTCATTTCTTGGTGAAAGAAAATTTTGTGACTTTTTAATTGAATTTTAGCTCTAGTCTTTGTATTTCACACTTAGTGTAGCCATATGGTTTAAAGCTGCTGTGAGAAGTTTCTGGAGAACCCTGGACAACCTTCAGGTCCCTCCCCCCTGCTCTCTGTTAAGCTTCAGCCCACCTTCCTCAGCTCCTCCCATGCAGTGATAGATTTAAACAGATGGCTGTAGGACCACCGGGAGGAGCCAGAGGACTTTTGTTTTATCAGAGATTATCTGTCTAATCTGTCAGGGCATAGTGACAGTTTTAACAAATATGTCAAAAATATATTTTTGTATAAGTTACAGACTGCAGCTTTAAACAGAGGAACAGAGTCAGTGTGTCTTATCAATATGAGGCCTTACGTAAAATGTACCGCCTCCAGCGGCCATCTTGGGTCAGGGAGCTGGCCCACTCTTACCATGGATGTGTGTGGTATATTTACTATTTAAATAACCATAACTTAGTCAATTTTGATCAGATTTTCAAATGTATTTTTTTGTTGTAAAGGTGAGACATGTTATAAAACTGCATACTTATAATGGACATTCATATAATTATTACGTTATTTTGATAAGTAAAGTAATATCAGTATATACACAATACATTTAGGCTACTTTTACAGAAATTTACAAATAAAAATATAAAGCAAAATTATACACAAGTCAACAATAATAGTGCTATGACTTATCTAGACTATATTTATATTTATGGATTCAGAGTTTGCAGCTAGATTCAGCCTGGCACACGACTGCTAGAGAGGGTGGATTGTTTTGGTTTTGATAAGGCCAAGGCCTTCTTTTCCACTCAGAGGCCTGGCTGCTGTGGGCTTGAATGGAGTCAGATTTTTGAATAAAGCTTTTAGAAGAAGAACAAGACTTCCAAATTATTGATCAGGATTTTCTTACAACAGCAGGAGACTCCCCGTCTAAAACTCTGGCATGAACGACAGTAGCGATTAGCATTCTTCTAAAAACCCAATCCGTTTTAATGAGTCTGAAATAAGCTGAACTGTTTGGGTTGTCTTATGTTGTAGAGTTTGGCTTGTCAGACATTTTTTTTCTTTTCAGTGTCCTCTTCGTCTGACTGGTCAACCAAGTAAAAGTCCTTCAGCCAGAAAAGTCTTATGAAACATTTACTGTAGTCTGACACGACACTCTGAGATTGTTTTGATGGCACTTTTAAAATATTCGTAGAATACTGCACCATGTTTATTCTCAGAAAGAAAATGTGAATGTTCATTTCAGGATTTAGGCTGTAAGTTTGGATGTTTTTACATTTTCTTGACTGAAAATGTGCCACAGCTGTGGTAAAGAAAGCTTCGTTTCTGTTGTTCCCAGAGAGGGAGGAGGATGGGCTAATGGCACTGCTGCAACAAGACATAGCCTTTTTATTTAATTTATTTAAAATGTGAAAGCATCAACCTAGTTAGAAACTTACAGTTATTGCATTTCAGACTCCAGAATCTGCAGGAAAGTGTCTCAACCCTTAAAAGTTAAATGAAAACTGATGTGTTCGTTTTTCTGTCATTCCGCGTTTACACATAATGGGATTTTCACATTAAAAGTTTTATGCACATATAGCTTGACCCTAAACCAATTAAGTGGCTTCAATGATGCTGAAGAAATGTCTCCAAAAAAAAAAAAAACTCTTTCACTTTGGTGTCTAATGATGGCCGCCCATCAAAATGCTCCAGAAAGTCTCCAAATTGCTAAACGAGGTTGATTTACTGCAAACAATCGACGCTGAGCACAGCTTACATCGTTTTCATGCTCATCCAACCATTTGTTGCCCCGTGAACAAGAACATTATTACTATCAGAGGATGGATGTTGTCCTTGGACAAACCGTTCATCCATAAAACAAGCGTGATCGTCCAGGATATGGGAGAATTTATGAGCATTTATTTTGGCCTCGGATGTGTGAAATTAACATCAAGTGTACGAGGAGAACACTCCACTCCAGGAAAAAAAGATCTGCCAAAATCATTCAGGGCAGAACAGAAACATCAAGCTGCGTAGAGATGTGGGAGTTACAGGAACCACCGCTCACCTTATGTAACTCAGGGGTTTTTAACCTTTTTGACCTCGGGGCCCAATTTGTTGAACATAAAGAGACACGAGGCCCAATCAGACATTACCAATGTACCAATCAAAGCTATAATTATTTTAAATCTTGGTTTCATTTGTTTTGTATTTACATTATAACTAAATTAAATACACTAAAACTCCTGTCAAATAATTACATGATTACGACAAACATTCTTTTAATATTGTAACCTGCCCATAACAATTATTTGAACAAATAAAATGGTCAACACAAAAAAAAAAACACTTTTAAACATAAACAATAACAAAAATAGACAATTCAATAAATAAAATTGTGGTCATAAAATAAAGACATTCAAAATGTTTAATTGTAAAAGTAGTGATAATTAAACAATACCAAAAACATAAACACATTATGCCTCCTATTTGACATCTCTGACCTGCCAAATATTTAAACCAATTTTATTTTTACTTTTATAGTTTTATCTTCAACTGCTTGTAGTTTTAATTGTCTTGAGTGTTCATAGAAACCTTTCTTACCAGCTTGTAGCCAAGATTCTGACGTTTCTGTAGATACCAAACATGTCTATGTCTAACTAAAAGAACTTATAGTAATTAAAGTAGAAAACCTTAAGAAATGAATGAACTTTGACCGAGCATGACCGAACTTTGGTCACTCGCGGGCCAGATGTGGCCCGTGGGCCGCCAGTTGAATAGCCCTGAAATAAAGTTTGGACTTTGTGTTAATCTGTGTGAGTCGAGAGGTAAATTTGTAGTTTTGCTCTATTTTCACGCTGGATAAAACAAGGGTAAGCTTTAGCTAAAGACATTAATTCATTTAAAAAAACAACCCAGTTCATTTGTTTAAATAAACGTCTTTCTTCTTACTGTGTTTCTGTGCTTATTTTTAGTTTGTTGTAATGATGAATAAAAAGGGATTTCTAAGTGAAAATACTAAATCTCCAGCGCTGACGGTTTGCTGTTCTATTTAAATAATAAATGTAGTAAAACAGCTTCAATACACCATAATTAATCAGAAACGTCCTCTCTGTTTCCTCCAGCGGTGATGCAGATGAGGATGCTGGTGACCTCGACTTCAGTGTGCTGCTTAAAAAAAGGTAAGAGCGTTTCCAGAGCTTCATCCTTTACCTTCATCTGTATGCAGTTTTTTCTTTTTTTTTTAGTTTGGTTTTTAATGTTTACATTTAGGAAGGAGAAGAAGCAGAACGAGCCAAAAGAAGAAGTGGATGTTTGGGAAATCCTAAAGGCGGCCAAGCCCTGCGACTACGAGAAGATTGCCTTTCAGTACGGCATCACAGACCTGAGGGGCATGCTGAAGAGGCTGAAGAAGATGAAGGCAGAGCAGAAGAAGAGTGACGGTGAGGAGCAGATGAAGAGACGGGAGAGATTTTACGAGGCAAAAGCAGACTGAGCACGAGGAGTGAGACGGCAGGGAGGAAAAGAGACCTCTTTAAGGCTTTAGGCTGTAAATACTGGCAGCATTTAAAAGGCCTCAGGAGAGACGTTTTATAGCAGAGACGACAGGTGGAATGTGTGTCAGCCTGCTTCAGGTCGGCTCTCGTGGATTATTTTACTATTAAAACAGAGATGCTAACATCATACTTTCCTCTCAGCTTTCCTGACCAAGCTGGATTCGGCGTACTCTGTGGAAAAGGGCAAGAAGATCCAGCTCACAGTGGAGCTGGCTGACCCCACAGCTTCAGTCAAGTGGCTCAAAAATGGGCAAGAAATCAAACCATCAGCCAAGTGAGCTGCTGTGTGTGTGTTTGTGTGTGTTTGTGTGGGGACGGGTTTTTCCTACAACGTGGGGAATTTTTTACCAAAAGAAAAAAAGCAGCCTCGTGGGGACCGGAGTGAATCGTGGAGACCAGTGCCCGGTCCACAGGTCCAAATACATGTTACAAGTGTGGGGTTAGGTTTCAAGTAGGGGTCTCTGCAGAACATGTCCTGTGGGTGGAGATGTCCCTACTCGTGATAGTAAAAGTTAAATAATAAATGTTGTGGTATTAAGCATTTCGGAGTGGAACACATCCTTTCTTGTTGATATTCGGCTCTTGTAATGAAGTCATCAGCTTGAGACAAAAGCAACCGCTAACACTGCTAATGCTGCTAATGCTGCTAACACTGCTATCGCTGCTGTAGATGGCATTTAATATTTTAATTCAAAATGTGTGTTGAAAACAATTTGGATGCTGTCTGGTTGTTTGAAGTGCAGCTTGGACACCGGCAGCGAGTTTGACTGTCTTGTACGAAAGCGTTAGCAGCATTAGCAGTGTTAGCACTGTTAGCGGTTGCTATTGTCTCAGGATGATGATGTCATATCAAGAGCTGAGCATCATCAGTAAAGGCTGCATTCCATTCAGAAATACTTAAATGTAAACTTCAACATTTAATATTTAACTTTTACACTTAGATTTACACGTTTAGATTAACGATTTATTATTTACACATATTATATAACATCCATCCATCCATTTTCTGTACACCTTTTGCGTGGGTCACTGGTGCCCATATCCAGCCGTCACCGTGCGAGGGGCGGGGTACACCCTGGACAGGTTGCAAGTCCATCACAACATTTTGTAAAAATGAGTAAAATGTAAGATTAATTAACTAAATCAAATTAAAATGCTTTCTAAACTTAGATTTTACACTCAGAAAATATGATGTTTTTTTACTTTTACGTTTAGCGTCTCATATTAAAGCGTTCAGGAAAGTTTAATTTCAACAACCGTTTTTGTGCAAATCCTTATAAAGCATCCATATAGGTAAGTTATTGGACGACTTTGACTTTGTGACACGTCTGACAGTTTTATAGAGTATATATTTTGGTTTAGAGCCCGTTTTACCCGCTGGGCTTCATGCAGCGTCTGTATCCCCTTCTGTTATGCTCTTTCTCCCTCCTCCTTCAAAACCGTCTTGTGGTGTTTTATTGAAGCGGGTACAGCTGTTTCAAGTGGCGTTTCTTCAATGCCTCTACACCAGCTGCTATTCTGAGATCTTCATGCTGTTCATGGAGAGTGAGGAAGCTCTTCTCCTGTCACGATGAAGAGGGAGGAAGAAGAGACTTTTATTTTGGCTCATAGCTGAGCCTCCCTGAAGGATTTTCTAGGCTGTGACCATAAAGTGTTTTTTTTTTCCCCGTCATGTCAAAAAATGAATATACCCAATGCAGCTAATAAAAAAGAAGAAAAGACCA
This sequence comes from Anablepsoides rubrolineatus, assembly GCA_031762495.1. Taxonomy (NCBI): domain Eukaryota; kingdom Metazoa; phylum Chordata; class Actinopteri; order Cyprinodontiformes; family Rivulidae; genus Anablepsoides; species Anablepsoides rubrolineatus. The sequence goes on from JARVGW010000194.1 coordinate 16,972,015, forward strand.
GAAAGTTGTTTTTCAAACAAAAATAAAAACCAAATTAAATGTAAGGTTATTATTTTCATGTAAAGCTTGAAAAATCTGCAGGAGCGAAACACAAAAATTGGAATAGTGGCCATAACTGGCCCACGGACCTTAAGTTGACACGTGTTTGCATAAAATAATACTTAACAATGACTCAGCACTTTGAAGAAGTTACTTTTATTATTGATGCAGGTTTGCAGCTCGTTCCCATGACATTTTCTTTGTCTCCATCACATAAGATGACTCTGAAGTCTTTTGATTTGTCACTTTTTACAGTAATCAGAAAATAAGTGTGGGAGCTTGTATTGTGTGTGTGTGAGCAAATGTGTGAAGGTCTGTGGGAAAATGTGCGTATTGTTGAAGACTGACTCTCTCTGTTTGTCACCAGCCTCTGAGCGTTTAATTGTCCCTGATTCATTCACGCATCTCGCTTCTCTCTTTGTCTCTCTGGCTTTCTGATCGTCTCCCACCGCCTGCAGGTATGTGTTTGAGAGCGTGGGCAACAAGCGGTCACTCACCATCAACAAGTGCAACCTGTCGGATGACGCGGCGTACGAGTGCGTGGTCGGGGAGGAGAGGTGCTTCACAGAGGTTTTTGTGAAAGGTAGATGAGTCACTGTGGGTTTTTTTAGAGAAACGGTTGTTTGTGGAGCAGCTCAGCCTGTTCTCCTGTCTGTTCATCTTTCAAGGGATCCACGATTAGTTTTAACATTAAACTTTATTTGATAAATATGCATTTTAACTGTAAAATAAAGACTGTAAAAATACTGTAGGCTGTTCAGTTTTTATCATTTTTAAAAATACACTGCAAAAACTGTCCATCTAACTAAGTTTTAAAACCTTATATTCAGCCAAAAAGTCTTTTTGATCTTGTTTTGAGACTGATTTACTAAACAAGAACTGATTGTGTCAGAATAATAATCTTGTTTTCAGAATGTGTCAGATTATTTTTCTTGTTAGCCTGAAAATTTGACTCAAATTATGTGAAAAATTTCTGCCAATGGAGTAAGAAAATTTTACTAGTTACGACTTGTGAAATGCTTGATTTGACTCAATTTTTATTTCAAGAATCTTACCAAGTAAAATTTTCTTACTCCATTTTAACATTTAAATTTTAACGAGCCATTTTATTAACGCAAAGCATTCTGGGTAAATGACGTTGGTAGGTCATTGGTGCGAGGCTGCTAGCGAGCTAAATCCACCCTGAAGGTTAATCTTCAGAATCAGAATCCGCTTTTATTGTCGTTCACACACAACATCAGAGATGCAATGCAGAACAAAATTGCGGTGAAGACCACCCGTTCAGAGAAAGACACACATGACAAACACAGGGGAACGGATGAACAGGTCTCGCTACCTTTTTGCAGCTTGGAAAATAAAACACACAATGGGATAGATGAGTTAAAAAAGTTGCTCTGATCCTATATTTACTCATAAACACAGAATCATATTATGCACAAAAAACAACTCGGAAGAGCAAGACAGCTCAGGAGGGGAGGGGGCTGAGGATCAAACACATGGTACGAGGGGGGGGGATTCAGTGGAGTCGGTGACGTCCCAGGTTACTACTCTGTGCTGGACCAATCCAAGACCCGTCAGAGTCCAAAAACCAGACCACCACCACGGCTTTCAGACTGGTCCCACACAGGTGATATGGGGAGAGGGAGCGGGGGAATCAAGCCTTTGTTAACAAATCATCCCAGGAAGTTTTGATAACTGCCGACCGACCAAGGCCCGCAGCTGCTGGGATCCAAAAGATAAACATAATACTTTTATGACAAGCGCCCTCAAATTTCTTGCCACTTTAGTCTTAACTGCATCTCTGAAATGGCGAAATGCCAAATGTTCCGAATTTCATCACCTTTAGTTTTAGCGCAGAGGCCTTATATTAGCTTGGCGCTAGCACGACAAACTAACAAGCTAAACTGAGGTCCTCCATCCATATTTTCAGCTGCAGACTGAGTCATTTCTACCTTCTCCTCTCTGTCAACGCTCTCTGGTTTCATTTAAAAGAGCCGATCGTCAGATAGTGTCCAGGATTGACCTTCAGGGTGGATATAGCTCACTCACAGCTTAGCACCGATGACCTATTGACGTCATCATTTACAAAGCTTTGTGTGTAAATAAAATGGCTCAGTCCCTGTAATATATTTTTAAAATTTAGTTTAAAAATTATAAAAACTAAACAGCCTACAGTATTTTTACAGTCTTCATTTTACAATTAAAATAAATGTTTATCAAATACAACTAATCATGGATCACTTTAATGGCTGCAGAAAGAGGGAACTTTTAATGCTTTATTATACAGATTAATGTGTGCTGACAAGTTTAGAGATTAGGATTGATGTAAAGAAATTTATAATTTAAGATTTTTCTTTGTGGTTTTTGTGTGCTTTTTGAAGGTTTTCAACAATATATATATATTTGTCTTTGGCTTCATTTTCAACAACTTTCAAAGAAAAAAGAAACTGCTGCTGTTTTGTTATAGACAGCGTGTGGCCTCACCAGCTGAGGGAATAAAGATGTCTGGGGGTCCGGCGGTGGGGAGGCGGGTTTGAATTATGACTATGACAAATAGCTGAGGCTAGCAGAGCCTCAAGCATCACACTGTGTGGTTACAGAATGTGTCTCACCTCCTCAGGAGACCACCTTTAAAAGACAGATGGGTTTGGGGGCTTCTTTAAAGACGTCATTGTGACATTGTTCATCCTCTGGTTTTCTTATTTTAAAATAAAAAAAGGTGTGTTTTACTGAACAAGATATTTTAAACAAATAACCATCTGTCCTCAGAGCCTCCGGTCACCATCACCAAGCCCCTGGATGACGTTCACACTGTGGTGGGGGAGAAGGTGGAGTTTGAGGTGGAGGTGTCAGAAGAAGGAGCCAACGTTAAATGGTGAGCAGATGTTCTCTCAGGCCAGATGTCAGAGGCTGATTTTTAAATAGCAAAAGGAAATGGTTTTGCACGGCTGCTTTGTGACAGGTGGTCTACTAATTTATCCCCTTGACAGTCTTTCTTCCACTGGTGGGCAGACACGCTGTGATTTTTGCCTTCAAAACATTTCCAGACGCTACCGGGGGGATTTTATTTTGAAAACAGGGTGTCAGATGACTTCCTCTTAGCTTGACACTCTTACTAAATAAAAAAAATATTAAAAAGGTTTTTAAAGGACCTGTGACATGCTTATCCTTCAAATACAAAAAGTCAAAGAAAACATATTTATATTTAAGAAAATTAGCATAATACACATGATTTTAGTCACTTTGTCTCCTAACTGGCATATTTTCTATGAGTTTGAGAGTTTCTGTCTTTGTAAAAACGATTTTATTAGAAACATTTTATTCAAAATTCAAAGCAGAACTTCTGATCTGTTAACTGTATTGAAATAGAGCTTTTTCCTTGTAAACAAAGCTTCAACTCAAAACCTCTAATCAACCCATTAATCTGTCCTTGTTAACTCATCCTTCTAAATCGTGTCGATGGGCTCCTCTTCATCTCCTCTGATGAGATGTTCGTCCCTCTGCAGGATGAAGGACGGGGTGGAGCTGAATAGAGACACGGCAGGTTCAAAGTACAGGTTGAAAAAAGACGGAACGAAGCACATTTTGATCATAAATGAAGCCACGAAGGAGGACATCGGGACGTACTACGCCTTCACCAACGGAGATGAGTCCAAGGCGGAACTGGAGGTTGAAGGTAATCTGCTTCAGGGGTTATGTTTTTTAACATAACCAGATTTAGTGCAAATAATGTGGGACACAAAGCACATCTCATACATGTATGAATGTGATATTATTAATGCACCCTCAGAGTATTGGAAAGTGATCTGACATCTTTAAAGCTGCCGTGGGAAAAATCAAAGAGCAGCTTAATCGGCTGCTATTAAAAGTTTATCGACACACATTTCAGCCTCCCTCCAGTTAGAAATGTAAAGAAAATTCCCTCCGATCATGTTGACGCTTTGCATTCTGACAAGCATGAAAAGCAGCAAATTACTCATTACTTATGTGGTAATTAATACGGCTGCATTAATCCCTTGTATCAGCCGTTCACAACATTCGTCACACTGATTTTCTTGTACACCTCCAACACTGATATCCGGCTGCTGCCGTCGTAGTGACGGCTCGTAATTGATTCCCCCGTGAGAAAATGTCTGCCTGTCCCCCCAGTTTATCAGTTTAACTGATAAGATTATTTAAAAAAAAAGTATTTGTAGAATCTGTGCAAACGTGTTAACGAGGGTGAAAAGACGAATATTTGTGAACAGAGAAGCTTTCCGCTGAATGTTAGTGTGAAGTCTGACTTTCATACATGTGACCAAACCAAATAGTCAAATAAAACTTTTAAAAATAGAGATTCAATTCAATTATACTTTATTAGTCCCAAAGGAAAATTAAATGTTGTAACCAGTGGCGGGCAGCACTAATCTAAATATTAGTTGTGCTAACCCTAAAGCACTAACTCAAATATTTAGGTCCTCTACTTCTAAAGCACTAACTCACTGAAAAAATTAGCCAAAGCTAATTCTAAAGCTCTAATATAATCCAGTTGACACATGAAACATTCTTCAGAGTCAATATGAGACAATATTTACTGTGTGCAGATTGTTGTCAGTGTTCTTGCCGGGCCAAATGAGTCACCTGCAGGCCACATTTGGCCCACGGGCCTTGAGTTTGACACGTGACCTTGCACATAAGTGACCCACATATAAACAAAATGTGACAGTTTTCACCCTCAACTGTGAACAATAATGTTGATCAATAACATTTAAAAACCTCAGTGCTTCTAAATTCAGCCCATAAATTTAGCAAGTGTTAATCCACTAATGAATTTAAAAAATGGCAAAATCCCTAAAGCACTAATCAAGAAATGAGTTCCCCTGTTAGTGCTTTAGGGGAACTGTGCCCACCACTGGTTGTAACTCATATCCTGGTTAATTAAGAGTTATTACAGATCTTTTAAATGTGTAAATATGATTCACTATTCTTCTTTGGTTGCTTTCTGTTTTTAAATTCATTTTCTTTTGCAAATAACTTTGACTTTATGGAACGTAATGTAAAAAAAGAATAAACAAAGTCAAATATTTGAATTCCACTTCACCAGATAAGGAGCTGGAGATCCTGCAGAGCATGGCTGACCTGACGGTGAAAGCAGCGGAGCAGGCTGTGTTCAAGTGCGAGGTGTCCGATGAAAACGTGACGGGAAAGTGGTTCAAGGACGGCGTTGAGGTCCAGACCAGCGACCGGATCAAGATCGCCCACATTGGAAGGTTTGAAGCGAGCGTCTGGCAGCTGTGGTTGTTTTCAGATGCTTTGAGTCCATCGCCAACATTTAAACACACAGTTTCACAGCCGGGAGAACCGACTGCCAAACTATTACTACAGGGGGTTCTCTTAGTCGTTTGACCTATTTTTCAGATGAGCTACACACACACACACAGACACAGACACACACACACACACACACACACACACACACACACACTCACACACACACACCCCCTTGTCTCTGTTACATTGTGGGGTCACAAGACCGGGCCATGCTTTGTGGGAACCACCCTTTCTAGAAGTTCTACAGGCCTGAAAAAAATCAGGCAAAGTGCATGAGTGGCAAGGAACAAAGATGTCACTTCAAATATTCAAAATAATCAAGTTTAGCTTTCTGACATGACTAGAACACGCTTTGTGGGGACTTTTCTGACATTTAGTAATAACTGGGGACCAAGTAACACACAATCCGGTTTTTCTACCTTTCACAGGACCACTAACACACTTTCAGGTTTAACATGCTTACAGAGCCTAAAGTAATTTAGTGATAAAACAAATTATGGCAAACTAATAGATACTTTTGAAACCTGTTTTTAACATTTTAAT
>JARVGW010000194.1:17006944-17019946 GCA_031762495.1 Anablepsoides rubrolineatus
CTCCACCCCCTAACCAACCAGTGACTCCACCCACTAACCAATCAGTGACTCCACCCCCTAACCAACCAGTGACTCCACCCACTAACCAATCAGTGACTCCACCCCCTAACCAACCAGTGACTCCACCCACTAACCAATCAGTGACTCCACCCCCTAACCAATCAGTGACGAACAGTTGAACAGGTGTCGACTGGGATCGCTTGGAACCACAACGAATTAGGTACAAAAAAAGGGCTTGTAAGACCTCATTTTGTAATAATGTATTATGTAATAATGTAATAAAATCAGACTTCAAAATGTAATAAACTTGCACTAAAACCACATTATGTAATAATAATGTTATTACATTTTGCGGCAATTATTACATAATGCATTTTTAGTGCGAGTTTACTACATTTTGAAGCCTGATTTTATTACATTATTACATAATAGGTTGTTATTATAATATGAGGTCTTACAGGACTGGTTCCATAAATCGGGCCTAATGGAAATGGCTTGTTGGAATCGTACCGACACTACACTAAGTGGCACTGGTGGAAAAGGGGCATCAGATCACACATGTGACTCGTTTTTTCCACACAAGGTGATTTTAGTAAAAGACTCCGGCCTCGACGAGCGGCGGGCGACATGCATTAATTCAAGGATGGCTAAGCCCGTTTAATTACCTTTTTTTTTTCTCTTTGAGTCTGTCTCTCTCTGAAGGACAGAGGTATTCCCACACTTCTCGGTCACCATGGCAACCCTGCAGCAAGAAAGGAAAGGCCGCGAGAGGAGAAGTGTTGGTAAGTGTGTGTGTCTGTGTGTGTGTGTAGGCTGGGGATGTGTGAACAATGCTAATGCTACTGATCATTGATTGTGCCCTGGATCACCTGGATCACCGTTCGGCCTCCCTCTCCTTCTCGGTTTTCAAAAAAACCTCGACCTCCTCGCGTCGCCGTCGCCATTATCGTTTTTTTTGGGGGTCGTTTAACAGGCGACGCCGGTATCCACGGCAACCCTCGGTGAATACCAATACAGACGAGCGTCCATCAATATCCCCGTGACTCATTATCAGTCCTAACGGCGAGGCCGCCGCTGTCACACAGGACTATAAATAATGTTGTCTCGTTAGGAGCCGCAGCTGAGTAAAACAGGTCCGAGGCGTGCGGCGCGGGAATAGAAACGCTGCTCTTCCTCCTGCTTTCTGCGCGGTCAAAAAGCCACTGAATATGCACAGGTTTCTGCCTGTTGGAGTGTGAACGCTGCAGGAAAGAAAACAAGGGACTAAAAAGGCAGAGACAGAGACGAGGCCCAGAGCCAGGTGCAGCAGAGCCTGACTGAGGAGAGGGGGGCCGACTTGATAAACCAGAGAGTGGAGTTAATAAGGACAATAAACTCTTTGGAATGGGTGTCACATTCATTGTTGTCAAATCCTCAGTGAGGAAAGTAGCTGTTTTTTCCACTGTCCCTCCTCTGGACGTGTCCAAAACGGCTCACAAACTTTATCTCCCAGTCCTTCAACCTGTGCTGTCCCTCTGACGATCTCTTTCCAAATCTTCTCCATCCTCGTCAATCCCAAAGTCAACCTCAACATCTTCAGCTCTGACACCTCCTGTTCCGTCTCTTTTGGTCCATGTCTCTGTCTCTACACCAGACAACACGCTCTCTTCTGCTTTCCTTTGACCTTTGCTGCCACTCTTTTATCACAAATCACTCCTGAAGCTTTTCTCCATCCTGCCTGGTCTCAGTTTTTCACCTTCACCCGTTGTTCGGGACAGTCGACCCAGAGCACACATTTAACTGTGCTTTAAAATAAAGGTCATGTGACACCATGTATGGTGTGGTATGAGGGCCAAAATTAAGACTATTGTGCAACCAATGGTTGCTACACTGCAAAAACTGTCCATCTAACCAAGTTTTACAACCTTATATCCAGGCAAAAAGTCTTTTTGATCTTGTTTTAAGACTGATTTACTAAAAAAGAACTGATTGTGTCAGAATGTTTTTTTATCTTGTTTTCAGAATGTGTCAGATTATTTGTCTTGTTAGCCTGAAAATTTGACTCAAAAGAATTTATATATAATCAGTCCGTAATAAAGAATTTCTGCCAATGGAGTAAGAAAACTTTACTTGGTAAGATTCTTGAAATAAGAAAAAATTGAGTAAAAGTATTTCAAGAATCTTACCACTAAATATTTGAGTTAGTGCTTTAGGGTTAGTGCAACTGATAGTTAGATTAGTGCTGCCCACCACTGGGCATAAATATTAAACATAAATCATATTGCTGTGAAGCAGACAGCTTTAGTTACCATCTGAATTAGCAGCTGTGTTTGACCTGGTCTATTGGTCGAGGGCGGAGATTTTCTTTCTCTTTAGCTGAATTATGAGAAATATCTGTATTTGACATTATAAATTAGAATTCAATATAGGAAAGCCTAATTTAATACACTGTCAAAAGATATAAAAAGCCCAACTTGACAGTTTTGGCTTTTCTCAATTGACCGGGGGCCGGCCTATCGTTAATCAGATCAATAACTGGCTTAGAATAGATATAACCTCCTGCTACAAGGATGTAGCAACTGCTGGTTGAGCAATAGTCTTCATTTTGGCCCTTATGTGGTCATGATGGGTGTGGAGGAGTAACTTAAAGCCCCATGTTGATAGTGAGAACAACATGGCAGCTTCAATGAACTGTTTGTATTCACACATGTGATAAAACAGTAGCAAGTAGGGGTGCAGAGGCTGCTGCCTGTCTTCTGATCCACTGAAGGAGGACGCTGACGAGAAAACAGAGATTCACTTCAACTATTAGCCTCTGTGCTTCGAGGCTCCGCTGCAGGCACTTCCACCGTTCAGCGCTGCAGCATTCTGATGGCAGCGGTGATGGTGCAGAACTCGCAGGATGCGGCGTGACAGGCGGTTCACAAACATCAAACACACCTCTCTGTAAAGCAGAAACGGAGCAAAAAAAAGTTGGGACTGAGGCGAGGCTCTCTCTTCTCTGCTGCGAGCGCATCAATCATCTCCAGCGTGTAAAAACTCCTGAGAGGACTGGGTTCTGCAGAGCTGAGCAACAAGGCGAAGCATGTTGATTGTCTTTCTGCTGGATGGCGATGCATTCTTAATTGCTTCGTGTTCTTATAGAACAGCGGTCTTCAATTTAAATCCAGCGAGGCTCGCTTCAGGAAATCTTTCTCTTTTTCAAGCCCAGAATCGTTACCTATCGTTACACTCTTTTTATTTGCTGCCATGTTGGCAAAAAAGAAACCAGAGGCCAGACCTGGGAGTTCCCATAAATACGGGTCCAGAAGAGACTTTATTTGGGCCCAGACCTGGACCTCGGTGCACCTGTTGGCAGAGATGGGGACTCGTGACTTGGACTTGAGTCGCACTTAAGTCCCTATTATTAGAGACTTAGACTTGACTTGGACTTGTACCCTACACTGCAAAAACTGTCCATCTAACTAAGTTTTAAAGCCTTATATTCAGCCAAAAATGTCTTTTCATCTTGTTTTAAGACTGATTTACTCAACAAGAACTGAATGTATCAGAATAATAATCTTGTTCTCAGAATATGTCAGATTATTTGTCTTGTTAGCCTGAAAATTTGACTCAAATTAAGTAAAAAATTGCTGACAATGGAGTAAGAAAATGTTACTTGGTAAGATTCTTGAAATACTTGATTTGACTCAATTTTTTCTTATTTCGAGACTCTTACCAAGTAAAAGAGGGTTTCTGCTATATTCAGCTAATTGCTGCACTTTTAGCTAATGTTTAGCTGATATTAGCTAAAGTTTCTGCTATGTTCAAAGCTATTTTAGCTTTTAGCTATTTTAGGCTAGTTCAGCTATATATTTGCTCCATTTGACTGATTTTCTGCTTTTTTTTCAGATTTCCAAGTTTAACTTACAATAAAACTTTTGCTATTAAACATTTTCAGCTCAATTTCAGCAGCTTTCAGCTAAAGGTTTTAGCAACAGGCAGCATTTTCGTAGGAAATATAATGCTCTAGTTTCAGTATGCTTTTGTACAAAATACAGTTAACTATACTCTAAATGCTTGATTGTTATTTCACCCTTAACCTTATCTGTATTTTTAAAACAGTATTATGTTTTAATAGTATTATTAAACCATAATACATCATATAATACACACAGTCGCGCGCGGCTGCTGGCAGACTTGATGTCTCCGCCGGTGTCTGACAGAACATATGTTTGCTCTCCGGAGGGAAAAAAAAAACCTCTCTTCATGGATAACTGTGCATGAAATACCGTCCCTTGGTGAATCCTTGATATAAATTACATCTCGTGTTTTTTTGCTGATTTTTTTGACCTTCTCCTGGGATGATGGATTCTCTGCTCTGTCTAACCGCAAACGGCTGTTTGCTGTCATACCTGCTCTGCTTCGTGAGCCACAGGTGGACCCAAGTGTTGTTGTTTTAAACTAGTTTACAGCGTCTTTAACAGCAAATTAAACAAACAGCAAAGTCAATTAGATCTCCTGCAAGTTGGTTTTCAAAAAGTGGAGAAAAAAAAACATCCAAAACTAACATGAATCAATTGTTTTACTTTTTCTTACAAGATTTTAGTCCAAACTGAAAAGTGATGTGATGTAACTTAAATGTGGCATAAAGAATAAAACCTCACTTAATTGGAAATTTTATGAGGATTTTTGCTAAAGGAATGGGTTAACTATTGAACTTAATTTATTTCAAGATGGCCATCAAAGCCAATCCATCTCAAAAGACATAAAAAATACAAAAACTCAGTTTATTTTATGGCTACTGAGCTAAAATTTGTTTTCTCTCTCTCTCTCTCTCTGTCTCTCTCTCTCTCTCTCTGTCTCTCTCTCTGTCTGTCTCTCTCTCTCTCTGTCTCTCTCTCTCTCTGTCTCTCTCTCTCTCTCTCTGTCTCTCTCTCTCTCTCTCTGTCTCTCTCTCTGTCTGTCTCTCTCTCTCTCTCTCTGTCTCTCCTGGTCAGCGAGTGCATTTTTCAGAGTTTTCTTCTACTTAAATCAAATTATGTAAAAGCAGATTAAATGATAATGACAACTGGCTGTGTTTTGTGCCTTTAATGTTTGCACAAACAGCCACTGTATGCATGGCAGGCGTCTGGGGAACATATGTAAATCACAAGTATCTGCCTTTGGTGCGCATGTATGGCGATTAGGGGACATATGTAAATTCTGCTCTAACCTGGGTTACACTGTCCCCGAGCTGGCACGCTGCTGCTTCGTCTTTACACAGCTAAGATAAATATGGATTTATGGGCTGGTAGTCCCACAGCAGAGCTTGTGCTTTTATTCTGACAGAAAAAACAACTAAATAACAGATTTAGCTGCAACACCAATAAACAAAAACAGAGATTACTGTTTTAGGGCTCCACACAGAGGATGAAAGCTCTTTAATTCAGTGAAGGAATGCATATCTCCCACCTCCCATTAAAGAGTTCTGGACTAATCTGAAAATGAGAAACAGAGTTGTTCTGATCCAACGTGATAAATCTCAGATTGAGTTTCGAGGATGTTTCTCAAACACTTTGTGTTTGGATGCTGAGCAAGGTTAATCCGTGACTCAATCTAAGTAGATTTAGCTGATTCGGATTATTTCGTTTATATTGATTTCGTACCTGCATTTCAGAATTACATATTTAGAAAAGTAAAACCGCACCGTTAGGGATAATCCTTTTTTTACACTTTGCAACAACTGCCTTTAAAATAACTAAATAATATGGTTTGGTTAAATAAAAGGGACACATTGATGATATTTGCCTTTACAGCTAATTTACATTTCTGTGTTCTCTCGTCTGTTTCTGCTCAAACAGTGTTTACATGTAAAGCAGTTCTGGTTTCTTTTCATTTTTCCCCCCTTAAAGCTGATAATCTCACTGTTTAGCTTTTTTCTCTTTAAAAATGTTGCACATTCTATAATCAGATTATTGTAATCCAGTTACATATTATGTTTTACTCCTGGAGCCTTTGTGTGGGCGTGAGCATCAGAAACAGCAGGGAGGGAGTGAAAATGCAAACAAGCTTGTTGTTACATGATGTCTGAGCACAGTCCGCCGTGAAACCTGCAGTTCTTGTTTTTCTTTTGGCTGCTCCCTCTGCAGGGATCACAGGAGCGAACTCACGTGGAAGATTTGGACCATTGTCTCACACTTCATGAAGCAACCTGGGCTCGAACTGCAGCCTCAGGATTATGAGACCACACCGCTGACCACCGCAGTGGGCTCACTGAACAGATTATGCAAAAACTCCTCCTTACGTTTGTCATTTTCACCCCAGTTTGTGCACGACTCCAGGCCAAAGAGGAAAGTGTGTTGGAGATAAGAAGTGACTTCATGAAATCCATGCAGGGCAATTTAAATGTGACAAAACTGTGAGGCTGGAGCAAGAAGTTCAATCAGGAGGGGGCGGGCTATAAGGGGGACAAAAAAATGTAAAAAGACCAGAAATGGAAGAAGAGTTTTAACAATAAGACACAAACGTATTTCAGGAGAAAATTTCTCATCAAAAGATCATTTCTGTCTGTTTGCTCAGCTCGAAGTGGATAACCTGGTGACTTTTACAGACAATGAGCTAAAAAAAATAGTGTGGTAGTAGCTGAGAGTCATTTACAACAAATTACATGAGATACAACATGATAGTGTGCATGGTTAAATAACGGTAAAATAAATAAAATAAAAATAAAATGACTTCATTTTCAATGTTTGATCAAAATGGCTACAACATTATCATTTCTTATTAGACAATGATCTTGGTTTAAAGTAAACAAATGATGCTTTTAAATCCTTTTTTTCCCCACACTTAAATCCATCAGTTGGGTCTTTATAAAGTGGAACTAAAAAGCTTTGGTCTGAATTCCTCCTTATTCCCTCTCTTTCACCACTTTTCTGCTGAGCAGCTGGTTTTGTTACTGTTCCTTTAAGATGCTTCAAGCCCCGCCCCCTCCTGCTTCCAGACCGGTCCACTCCGGTTTGAGAGAGAGCGGTTACATTTTCTAGCATGCAGAAATGTTTTATTTACAATTTAATTAAAAGATATGAACAACAGAAGACTTGTTCATCCAGCCTTACATGTTGGAGCAGCACCAGGAGAGACTAAACTATTCTGCCTCCTAGAGTCTCCAAGTCCACAGCAAAATATATTCAACACCTAAAAAGGTGAGTTTTGCAGGATATGTCCTTATTAAAAAGGCGGGGGGTGATGTGCATCTCTGCAGGGAACGCTACATTCTTAACGCTGCAGTTGGAGTCGTGGTTTCTCAGTGGATGAGAAAGTCAGAGGCAGAAAAAGGAGCTTCTGTCTTGTGTAATGCGGTCCCAGGTGATGAACAGTCCACGTCCCCCTCCCTCTCGCCATCCCTGCTGTCCCACTCTGCAGAGATACAGTTGTAAAGTGTAACCTTGGAGACAGGGGTTAATCATCCATCCCGTAGCCCCCCCTCCTCTCACCCCACCACTCCCGTTAATCCGTCTCACTCCACTTCTCTGACTCTTTGCATTTGCCCTCCTCACTTTTCCGTAATTCGTCACCGCAACAGGCGATCCGGGTGTTTTATACCCCCCCCCCCCCCTTCTCTTTTTGTTTGTCCTGTGGAAGGACATTTGTTTTCCTGCGGGGGCAGCGGGGCTCGACAGCGAGAGATGAGTTATTGATCAGGGAGCAGGTTGCAGGAGAAAAGTAATGCCACTCGGCGAAAGGAGAGAGCAATGAAGACGGGACGACAGCCTCTGACACATCCTGCATGTTTGGATGCAGCACACGCAAACATGCAAAGCATCGCCTGAAGCACATCCACCTCACGATGTATCACAAGACGACACGCTCGGAGTTTGTGTTGAGGAAGACTCTCAGCTACGACCAAAGGAAAGTTGATTTAAATGTCGTCCTGGACTGCAAAAACTGTCCATCTAACCAAGTTTTAAAAGCTTATATTCAGTCAAAAAGTCTTTTTCATCTTGTTTTGAGACTGATTTACTAAACAAGAACTGATTGTGTCAGAATAATAATCTTGTTTTCAGAAAGTGTCAGATTATTTGTCTTGTTAGCCTGAAAATTTGACTCAAATTAAGTCAAAAATTTCTGCCAATGAAGTAAGAAAATGTTACTTGGTAAGATTCTTAAAATAATAAAAAATTGAGTCAAAATTACTTTTTGGCTGGATATAAGCTTTTAAAACTTGCTTAGATGGACAGTTTTTTGCAGTGTAAGTTCTTATAAATCCCCACTGTTGAGACATAATTACTTGAGAGAGTTCTGGTTTGTTCCTTCGTGTCCGCCCAGCGGAATAAGTCTGGATCTCATCAAGAAAGCGTCCAGAAGGCATCCCTACCAGATGCCCAAAACCACCACAAACGACGCAGCCACTGTGAGCTTTTTCCAAACGGTTGAACTCCTCAGCCTTTGCCTCGGGACGAGCCTCGTTTTGGAGTGAAACAATATCACGCTGCAGCGTCTGTCTGCTAACCTTCGGCTTCTTTCCACATTAAATACTGAACAAGAAGCTGAAGGAGCTTTCAGAAAACCATCCCACAAACCAGCTGCAAAGACACCAACATCCAATAACTAATTCTTCAAGTTCAGTGTGATCATTTATTCCTTAAACGTGAAAGAAAAAGTGTTGAAAGGAGCATTAATCCATTCATCCAAACCCATGTGACTGCAGCCTCACGCACACTCAGTCAATAACTGTAACCCTGAGTCAGAAGCACTCACACGCTGACCTCCCAGCCTGCACGAGCTAAGTGTTCACCGCAGGCTAAACAACATCCCACAGAACAACACACGCACCCACGTGAACACACACACACACACACACACACACACACAGCCAGACGCAGGGTGCAGGCGGAGGTCAGCAGCCCAGGTCACAATCACATCCTGCAGCCAGCCGGTCTCCACCCTCAGTGTCAGAGTAGACACTAACACACTGACACAGTTCCTTTGAAACACAATCTCTCTCTCACACAGACACACACACACACACACACACACACACACACACACACACACAATCTGCAACAATGTGGCTGCATACGGAGGAGGAAGAACACAAATTTACTCACAGGAAAAAAAACAAAAAAACGATTGTTTTGCTCAGAGATCACAGACAGAAACTAAAATAAATCATAGCATCTTCTGTGAAAATGCAGCAGAACAAAGCTATAATCAGCTAAACAAAAGCCAAAACCAGCAACAGCAGCTACAAATTAAAATTAGCAGAACAGTAGCTAAAAGCTAAAACCAGAAAAACAGAAGCTGACAGCTAAAATTTGCATAACATTAAGCCATAATTAACAAAACAGTTGGTAAAAGAGGAAAAAGTTGTTCAGTAGCTGAAAATCTTAGTTAGCAAAACAATAACTATAAGCTAAAACGAGCAAAACATCTGAAATCTTAAATATTCAAAAATAAAAAAACAGGTTTTCTGAAGCAGATTTCAAAGAGCACACATATATCTTTATCAGAAAAAAATGTGAACATTTTAAGTCAGAGGAACAGCTGAATATTTGGAAACCTGAGTGACAAATGTTGTGCTGAACGTACAGAAGTAACCAAAAAAAACAGGAAAACAAAACTGCTGACTCAGCATCACGCAAGAAGCAAGACGAGCTCACGTTGAGATTTGTGGAAAAAAAAGAAAAAAAATCATTATTTTATTTCAGAAATTTCTCAGGATGGCACATGAACAGAGATTGAATGTTCTGGAAAAAAAAAAAAAGATTTGGCACAGAAACCTTGAAGCAGAACAATCCCCACCCCCGCCCTTCTTCAGACACACACACACACACAGCCCTGTTACACACTCCTCCAGTGTTAATACACACATCTGTGTTTAGAACAGGTTAAAACACAGTTTTAAAGAAACAATCACAAAAACAACAATAGGCAGTTTTGCAGAAAGAAAAAAAAAAGTTGTAAAACAAAGAAGCAGATGGCGGCCATGTTTAATTGAACGGGGGGAGTGTGTGTGTGTGTGTGTGGGGGGGGGGGGTTTCAGAGGCCTGTTCTGTTTTCCTGAGCGGTGGGGGGGGGCTAACGGAGGCATGAGACCGAGTGTGTTCATGTGGATGGAAATCAGAACTTGACATCTAGCCGTAGGGGAGGTAAAAAAAAAAAGGCAGGAGGAGGAGGAGGAGGTAAGAAGGGTTAAACATGAAGTATGAGGTAGATTGAGAGAAGCAGATGAGAAAAGGGGGATAATGTGAGACTCACTCCTGCGAGTGAGCGAGCATAAGAGTCTGAGCGTGAGTCAGACGAAGAGGCCGTGACTGAGGCTTCAGCTACGTTTCTGAGGGGTGAGAAGAAAGCAGAGGAGCAGGAGTAGTGAGCCGTGCTCCTCCTCTGCCTCCCCACGGGTCGGGGACAGAGAGGAGTAATTTCCCTTCTGGCGCTCGGTGACATATAAGCTTCCACGGCAGCCCTTCTTCCTTCACGTCTTTATATCTGCTTCTCTCTCTCACACACACACACACCACTCACACACACATGGTGCTGTGGAAAAGGGTTAGCTTCCTCACATTTTTTGTCCCGTTTAAATGTTTCAAATCAATCAAATGTTAATATAGAACAAAATTTAATAGATTAAATACAAAAAATGCTGTTTTTAAACGATGATTTCATTTATTCAAAGGGACAAAATGTGTCCAAACCAGTCTTTTTGGGTTAGATCTGATATAAAACAGCCTTTTAGATGGTTTGTTGTCAAGCATTCCTCTGCATCTGTGTGAAAGACTCGTCACCATTTATAAGATTCAGGGGGTATTTATGACCCCTACACACGAAGCCTTTATTTTTTGGTGTTTTTGGTCAATCGTATCACAGAAACAGCTACACCGATCAACATTTAGCAGGAATGTAGACGTGTCCGACCTACACTGCGCCAGCCAACGGTTTTATGATGGACCCCATATTTGAGGAGGGGGCTCCATCTAAAAAGGGGGTGTCTGGACATAAAAAATGTTTATTACTTTTAACTTTTGTTGTTGTTGTTGTTTAGCTCAGATGAGGGGCTATCCATCGGGCCCAACAGAGAGCCACCCCATCCCCCCTGAACACCCACCCAAAACAATACATCTGTTCTGGTGCATTGGTGCTTTGCATGCATGTGGGGTTCATTTATCCCAGAGGTTCTCAAACTGGGGTCCCAGGACTCCCAGGGGTTCGTGGGAGGTATCTTGGGGGGTCCTTAAAAATGTTCACTTTTTATTTTAAAAAATGCACGAAGAACAATGAACTAATAAAACAAACAATAAAAATGTAAAAATATATATTCCCATGGCATTTAGGGGTTGAAACTACAATAAATTATCTTTTAAAACAGCATGAGGTTTATAAGGGGGTCCCTGGAATTGTTTTCACCATTTTAAGAGGTCCTCAGACCCAAAAGGTTTAGGCTGTAGTTAGATTTAGGGGGCAATAACTTTTTCAAATAGGGCCAGGCTCATTTGGATTGTTGTGTACTTCATTACATAAAATAATATTTTAAAATCTATGTTTTGTTTTTACTCAGACTGATGTTTTCTGATGATCTGAAACCTTTAAATGCGACAAATGAGCTAAAATGGAAGAAATCTGAAGGGGAAAGCACTTTTTATTCTCACCGTTTTCACACAGAACCCACTGTATGTAAACCTTATGCCACTCAGACGTGTGTGACATCACATCCGTGCACACACACACACACATGTAGACTGAGATTTATAAAGATATGCAGTGACAGGATGTCTCTCAGTGTCATCCTTCATTCCTCCTGTCATCCTCGTCTCGTCTGGAAGTATCTCTCTCTTTCCTCTTTCTCTATTTCTGCCTGCCCTGTCCTCCCTCGTCACTCTTCTTCCTCTGGGCTCAGAGGGTGGGGGGCGGGGCTGGGGGGGAGCCCAAGGCGATGGGAGCTGTTGCATGGTAAGCTAGGCTCTCGTTAAATGTGAAAGTAAAAAAAAACAAAAAAAAAAACACTGCAGCACGACACAACAGAGGCCGCTACTACGCCAGCCCCGCGTCGCTTCGCCTCACCCAGTGTTGGTGTCACAGAGAGTGTAAGCAGAATGGAGAATAAGCATGAAATGAGGTAACTGAGGGCCAGACCAGATAAATAAATCAGCAGAGTGGAGGAAAGCTGCCTGCCTCGCTCGTTGAAATGTGGGGGTGGAGACAAAAAGAGTCAAGAAAAAATCAATATTGCCAGTAAAAGTTGATATCATATCGATGACTGTTTACGACTGTTTGTTCCTGCTTTTTCACACACAAGAAAAAAACTTCTCTGAGAGGAGGCTGCAGAGCTCAGCTGGAGGAGGCTTATCTGGGTCAGAGCCGAGTTCTGCTCCAGTTTTAACTTTTTGAGACCAGACGGCCTCGGACCCGCCAACCCGAGGGCAGGTGTTGGTGGCCCCTCCAGGGCCTCAAAAAGACAGCTTCATTAGCAAACCTGCGTCTCATAAAGCTCCAGCTTAAATTTCTGCCTCCTGACACTGAAACTTACAACCCTGAATTAACTCCTACCAAGCATCAATCATAGCGAGGTAAGATTAAGATGCAGAGCCTAGAAAACCCCCACAGCCGGTGAGGATGGATGGTGAGTAATGGAACTGTGAGCGTGTCCTCTGAGAAGGAGCGCAGCTGCTGATTCAGCACATTCCTAACTGTTAAAGCTGCTTCACAACGTTCCAATTAAACTCCTCAAGTCTGCGCAGTTTACAAAACTGGACATCCCAAAACAAGCTGCAGCATCCCAGACCTTCAACCAAGCAAATCTGTATTTGAACGTGGTTGTTTTTTTATTTATTTTTTGTGCTCTTTGTGGTGTACCTGAGCGTACACCTAAAAGTCTGATAACACACTGCAAAAACTGTCCATCTAACCAAGATTTAAAACCTTATATCCAGCCAAAAAAGTCTTTTTGATTTTGTTTTGAGACTGATTTATTAAACAAGAACTGATTATATCAGAATAATAATCTTGTTTTCAGAATGTGTCAGATTATTTGTCTTATTAGCCTGAAAATTTGACTCAAATTAAGTC
>JARVGW010000194.1:17027500-17041976 GCA_031762495.1 Anablepsoides rubrolineatus
TTGGAAAAAAAGAAAGAAGAAAAGAAAAAAACAAGAGAAAAAAAAGAGAAAAAAAATAAAAAACTTTTTTGGAAAAAAAGGAAAAAAAAAAAAAGAAGAAAAGAAAAAAAAGAAAAAAGAGAAAAATAAGGAAAAAAATGTGCCAACTTATTACATTTTTTATTATTAAATTAATAATACAAGTTATATATTTGATCAATTTGTTAGCATTACCTAATGCACACACCTAAAAGAGACTTCCAGTTGACTTTTTTTAATTCCATGTTCATAATATATTATATTCTTTAATATATTGTATTACTATGTGACAGGCTTAAAGTGACTGAAAATGGGTCAAAAATAGAAGCACTGTTTGATATCAAGAAGTTTGTCAGTTCTGATCTGTTATTATTTGAGCTCGCAAAACTAAAACATCACAAAATTTGATCATCTGTGTTTATCAGTGTGAGAAATGTTTGTCTGGTGAAAATAATAAAACATATTTCACACTAACCTCCTTCAGACCAGAGTTTTACCACGACTTGAACTCTTCTGTAGTTTTTTACAAACACAGTCTGACTGAATTAGCTTTATTTTGTATTATTTTGTGTTTCATCTTGTCATTTTAAAGTAAAATGTTGAGGTATTTTAGCTGTTTAGATGGCCTGTGTTCAAATGTTTTTATTAAAAACCAGTAAAAATAGGGGGATAAAAAGGTGGGTATGAAAACATGTGTTTGAACTCTTTATGGCGCTCCCTCACCCTGCTTGATCCTGATATCTATCCTTGACAGTTGTCTCACTCGTTCTTTTTTCTTCTCATGTTTAGCAGCAGATTCACTCATATTTCCAGCTAAACGTCTCATCTGAGAGTCTACGCTTGTCTGATTCCAGCAGATCTGTTTACCTCCACAGACTACATCCAGCCTAATGTAGGTCAGTCCCGTGACTCCAGCTTCCACGTGCTTTACAGCAGCTTGTGTCGAGCGCTTTGTTTACACTGAGCGCGTACCCGCATTTCAGAAGTGCATATTAGAAAACTACTGGAGTAAGCCTCTTCAAACTGCAGCATATGCATCTTATTTGTGTTGGATTTTTTGCAATCAGTAGCTTTAACAACCAGGAAAAGGTGCTTATATTTGTTAGGAAAAGCTGATGGCGGCGTGTAAACAGCACGAGTCTCTGACGGAAAGTTGTAAAAAACGGTAAATAAACGGTGAACATCATGAAGCTGAATTACCCGATTAAATGTAAAAAAAAATAAAAATAATAAAGTTCTGTCTGCTCCCATCTGTTTAGCATTCAAAACCCAAATCAGGCCGCTATGATGAGAGCTGTCGCAGTAGCAACAGTTGCCAGGGAAACCCGATGGCAGGATGCTGAGTGTTGGGGTGGGGGGGGTGGGGGGCATGGTTTTAATGCTCAGGTTGATTTGCAACCATTGAAGGAACCCTGGCTGACTCCTCGAGATGCGGCACCTCGGAGGAGCACGGCCGATGGCGGCGGGTGGTGGTGGTGGTGGTGGGGAGGGTGCTTCGCCAGGCGCAGACGGTGACGCCGTTTGGCGCATTATAGTCTGAGCACGTTGCCCCGGCAACCAGGCATTGACATAGCACAATCTCACTCCGAGCACTGCAATGACAATGACGTTCAGAAAAAGTGCACAGCGAGTGTGAGCGAGCTGCTAATCTGAAGCTTCCCTGTGCAGTCTTTTAAAAAAACATAAAGCCTGTTTCACATTCGCTGTGACTCATCTCAGGAGTGTGTGTGTGTCTGTGTGTGTGTGTGTGTGGGGGGGGGGGGGGTTACAAACAGTGATACTACAATTAAAGTTGATCAAAACATAAGTGAAAAAATAAAACTAGCCACCAAATTTCACAAACTTCCACTGCCTTTTTATGTGCCTTTTTTTAATTTTCAAAGTGACCTCTGCTAACAGAACATCTCTCATAATTATAACCAGTGTAATCAGCTAATAATAATAACAATA
Source organism: Anablepsoides rubrolineatus (assembly GCA_031762495.1). Lineage (NCBI taxonomy): Eukaryota > Metazoa > Chordata > Actinopteri > Cyprinodontiformes > Rivulidae > Anablepsoides > Anablepsoides rubrolineatus. The sequence goes on from JARVGW010000194.1 coordinate 17,029,469, forward strand.
ACAATATTACAATAAAGATAACACGTGAGTTAAAAAAATAATAATCAAACTAGATAAAAACCAAAAAAAATGTAAAACACTTATCTTAATAGTTTTGTTTTGTTTTTTTTAAAAGAGATCTATAAGATTCTATTTTTTTTTCATTTATTTGTCTCTTTTCTTTAATAAAAAATTCATCTGCGGTCATATACCACACCGTGTGCCACCTTCTCCTGCACAGAGCACGCATCTCTTACCTTTAAAAAAAACGAAACAAACAAACAAACAAAAAAAAACAATGCCTGTTGTCCATTTAGCGCCCCGCTGCCTTCAAATCCACTCGCACGCGATAACACTGAGATACAGTCATGAAATAATCCTCTGCAAAAGGTGCAGTCTTCATCAAAAGAGTCCATGACGCCTGGACTTGAGGAAGCCATTTTGAGGGACCAGGTCACTTTCTGCCAATGCTTTGTGAAGTTCATTTAGCGGCACGTGGAGTCCGTCCCACAGCTGTTAGTCCAAAACAAGCTCCGATTTAAAAAAAGATGACTCATCTGTAGTCGTAACAATAATAATCACGTGGATGATGATGATGATAGCGCAGTAACGTTTGGTCAAATCATTCTTTGACACTTTTAGGAAAATCAGGCCAAATGACGTGCGTCATTCTTCTAAATGAAGGTAATCATTAAATGACAAACAAAGCTGAGCTTATCATCATTGTGATCATTATTATTATTATTACCAAAAACGCCGCCGTGAGCCAAAAAGATGAAGTTTTTGCAGCTGAGCAAAACGATCTTCCCTCTCAAATGACCCTGTTTCTGTGGATGAAAGGGATTTTATTTTATTTTTTCTGTGTGTGTGTGTGTGTGACTAGAAAAAACTTTAAAACCAAAATAAATTTAGTCAACTCTTTGCCCAGTCCTTACAGGAAGTGCAGTCACGGGGGGCGATTTTGTTCCAAGTTCAGAAAAAGCTGTAAGAGCCACCAAAACAGCTGCACTTGTTTGTTTTTAATATATATATATATTTATAATATTCTTCAGACATTAAGTTTTTCAGTCAGAAGCTTGATAAAGAATCTTTATAATTTATTTCTTTGAATGAAAATATATTTACGGTATATATAATATGTATGATCAGTACTTTTTATATCTCTTTTTGTCCTTTATTTCTCAGATTTTCTTTTTTCTCGTGGTAAAACTCTCTGCTTCTCTCCTATTTCAAAAAAGACAGTAACCAGTAAAATGTGAAAGTGGGGGGGAAAAGTGCAAAAGTGAGCGAGAAACTGCTCTTAAAATCCATCGTTTTTGTTGTTGTGATGCTGCAAACAGCTGGTCTAATTTAGCTTCCTGTGTTTTTAGTGCTTCCTGGAAACCTGGGAACATACCGCTCCCACAAATCATTGTTTGTTATTCACTGCCTCTACCAAACACTAATCTGACAACATGTTCAATGGCCAATATTAGGACTGCCTCCAAATATATACACTGAATGCATCTGTAAATATATGAACCAATCTGTCTACAACCTCGTGGGGCTCGTTGCACGTGTGCACGGTTCCTATCTGTCCGCTGAGCGAGAATGGTCGGCTTTTTTCTTGAGCTTTGGCAGGTTGCACACAATAAGGGAGTTTGATGTTTGTGGTTTAAGCAGAGGCAAGGTGCAGGTACTAGTGTACTGTCTCCTTTGTCTTCCTATCTGTCAGCCGCAAAACAGGAGCGAAACATCAACTTTTTCTGAAACGTATTCCCAAAAAAGGACGGCGAGCTACAATCAGTCTCAGCTTAAAAGATCTGTCTCTATCAAAATCTTTTCCTTCTTACCTCATACTTTCCACCGTTCGTTTGGATTTAGATTTGAGTCTCTTGCACATTTTCCTTTGAGCCGTTCTTAAAAAGTAGGGGCTCGTTCTGGCCCTTCCCCATTAGGCCTTTCAGGGAACTGTGTAGGCCCAACTGGGGCAGGGGCAAGGGTACGGGGGAGGGCAGGGTGCCACACGTGGGCATCACCCCACAGGTGGTAGCAGAAACCTGGGAGCATATGTTCTGGGATTGAGAGCACGGCGAGGGGTTGTTGTTGAGGCCCACGCCCGTGCTCATTCCCAGGCTCATCATGTTGTTGTTGAAGTGATGGGTTTTGTAGTAGTGGTTCAGGTGCTCCGTTCGAGCCAGGTTGGGTAAGTTGACCATCTCCGGATGGTGCAGCCTGAGGCTCTGACCCCCGTTTATCCCACCGCCTCCACTTTGCGTCACGGTGGAGCCTCCGGAGATCCCACTGCCCCGACCACTGGCCCCGGCGCCGAGCTCATCCTCCACGTTGATGATCTCGATGGCGCGAGCCGGACCGTGGTGTTTGTGCAGCTGGTGCTGCTTCCTCAGCTTGTAGAACACCACCAGCATCACCGCCGCCATGAATGTAATGGCTACGAAGCAGCCGATGATGATCTTGGTGGTCTTCATCACGTCGTCCAGGCCTGAGGAGCCCGGATCGGTGATTGGCACAGTGAAAGTGGGTCGAGTTGCATGAGGAGAGGAGGAGGACCAGCCGGGAGGCAGGGAGGAGTCTGTGGTGGGAACGCCGTAGGGCCACAGGACAGAGGGGGTGGAGCCAGGCTGAATGGGAATGCTCTCGTTAAAGGAGGCTACTGGAAACTCTTTTCCTCCTCCGGGTTCCACGGACTCTACGGTAACTGTCGTGAAGTAGGTGTAGTTGACACTGGTATCAGCAGCTGTAACATTGAGGACAGCAGTGGCAGTGGTATTTCCAGCAGCGTTGGTGACCATGCAGGTGTACTGACCCGTGTCTCGCAGGGTGACATTTGTGAAGTTGAGCGTGCCGTCATGCAGGACGGATATCCGCACACGGTAAGACCCGTGGGTCATGAGGGTGCCGTTAGGGGTGATCCAGTTGACGGACGTCGTCGACGTGCTCGTGCGACATTTGAGCTCGGCGGCCATGCCTTCTGTGACATTCAGGTCGGTGGGGGGCTCCACGATGACGGGCGCGAAGCAGGTGAAGTGGCTCTGGTCGAGCTCTCCGATGTACTTGCCCTTCAGGACCGGAGGCGCGTGGCAGCGGGCGCAGCAGGTGGTGTTGCTGGGCACCGTCTCTTTCAGCCACCAACTGAGCCAAAGCACGTCACAGTTGCAGACCCAGGGGTTGTGGTTGAGGTGCACCCTCTCCAGCTGGTGGAGGGGCGTGAACAGGTCGTGGGGCAGGGAGTGCAGGGAGTTATGGGACAAATTGAGCTCCTCCAGGCTTTTCAGGTCGTCGAAGGCGTTCCGCTCTATGACGGACACCTGCGAGTGCATCAGCCACAGCTTCCGGAGGGACACCAGTCCCTGGAAGGATCCGGGGCGGATGATCTCCAGACGATTCCCGGACAGCTCCAGCTCTTCCAAACGCACGAGCGGCGTCAGCTTTGGAATGTCTTTCAGCCCACACATGCCCAGGTTCAGGTACCGTAGATTGATGAGACCCACGAAGGCCGCGTCCGAGATGAAGTCCAGCTTCTTGAGCTCGCCCAGGTCCAGGCGTCGTAGCGAGGGCACGCGGTGGAAGGCGTAGCCTGGCAGAGTCTCGATGGGGTTGTTGCGCAGCCAGAGCTCCCGCAGCTTGCTGAGGTACTCGAAGGCGTGCGACGGCACCAGAGTGAGCCGGTTGTCAAACAGTTCCAGCGTGTTGAGGTTAGGGAGGCCATTGAACGCTCCGACCTCAATCTGCCGTATCTGATTCTTGGACAGCTGCAGGATTTCAAGGTGCCTCAAATACTTGAAGGTGTCGGACTTGATGACCTGGAAGGATAAAAGATATGTATTATTTAAAAAGGTATTCAAAGAAGAAATACAAATAAAAACAGGTGATAAACACATTAATGGTCCTGTTTTATTTTTATTTGCATTCAATTTCTGCAAACAAACTGTTCAGCCTTTTGGTTTTTGTGACTGTTACAGCATATATACAACAGAATGATCTATTTTTTAATTTAGAGATGAGAAAAAGTGCATTAGCTAAAATTTGGAAAGATTTAACCAGTGTCACTTCTGGTTGTTATTTAATATTTTATTTTAGAAAATGTTAAAATTATTTTGTCTGTAAAGCACAAAAAGCTTTGTACCTTAAGAGGGAGGAATGATTTTATTAGTACTTGTCTTTCAGAAGTGCCTCTCCACAGTAATTGAACCCCTGCTGAGAGTTTTTCTCCTGACTGCGGTGAAGTCGGGCCCGGCCGGGGCGACGCGTTCGTCAGGCAGCCGCCACCAACACACAAACTTGACCTTTGTGCAGTGCTTGTGCAAAAAGGTCAGGCGTTGCTCAGTGCTCGCACGGCAACAACGTCAGCGTGGATAAACCTCACCGAGGCTTGGCCCGAGGCGGGATCACCATCGCTCTGCTTATTATGCAAAACTGACTCGTTTCGCTGATGAAACCTGCAGCTCAGATTGGGATTTATGGAAACAGGGCACCCGTTTTTCTTAAATGACGTCCGGACAAAGTCACGCAGGCTTTTATGAATAATTCAATTCAGTTTATTTATACAGCGCCAAGTCGCAACAAATGCCATCTCGGGCTACTGTACAAAAAAACAATCAATCTAAAGAAGCCAGCAGATTGTGTTTTTATTTGCTTCCCCACAGTCTCCCATCCTGAGCAGCACACTGGTGACAGTAGAAGGAAAAACTCCCTTTTAACAGGAAGAAACCTCCAGCAGAACCAGGCTCAGCCATCTGAATACTGTTTATAATAGAGTTATAGTTTTTTAATGTTATGCAGGGCCCATTGGGAGAGTCGTATAAACAACTGCTAAGTTATTCAGGTGATATTTTGCTAACAGAAACACACAAAAACAGACACAGATAATGACTATGGCTGCAACAATCCATGTATCTGTATCAAACCGTTCAATACATTTATCAACTTGTCTTCTGAAGATGCGCCGTGTTGAAGGATCAGAGGATCTGTGTTTGACTGCTCCACCTAGGCTGCATTGTCGATCACAGATCCACTGAGAAACTTCAGCAACATTCTATTTAAAAACTGGACTTTTGAGGTTAAACAAATGTTCATAATTAATTTCAATAAATTACAACTTAAGAAGGGGTTGGACATTTCTCTTTTTTTTTTATTGAAAAAATATCAAACCGTGATGCGAAAGTATCGAACCGAATCGTGAACTTTCTGTATTGTTGCACCCCTAACCAATATCCAAAATTATTATTGGTGTTATGGCCAATAATTAATATTTACCAATATTATGCAAAAATACAAAATATTCCTATACATGTACGCACAAATACACTTGTGTCAGGACCGTATAACAATGAGCAGACGGCTGACATGGCTCTCTGCTTCAGTTATTCCTGTCTGCACAGCATAACTATCATGATCAAACAGACACCACTCGACCAAAACAGAAACACAAAGCTTAAAGGTGGCAAATCAATATCGGCCCAGGTTTACTTATGGGTCCAATACTGATGTTAATATTGTGCATCCCTACATCTGTCAAGTCATAAGATATTTTGCTAACAGACATAAACACACAAACAGATGACTGCTCACCTTCAGCAGCAGCAGGATACAACATGCTTTGTTCTATTTTGGAAAAACTTTGTTGAAACTCACTTTGTTAGAGAGCGTAGAAAAGTACTTTTACTTCTACTTTCCCAATTTTTGTGAACAGTTTTATGACTTTTACTTTAGTAGTTTTATTTTTACCAAAGTCATTTTCTGTTAAGGTATTTTTACTTTTACTTAGTTATTTTTTTCAAGTACTTTATAGACCTCTGCATAAAACATCTGAAGAAAATAATCAATTTAAATTTTATTTCATCATGTGGTTTGTGTTTGACTCTCAACAAGTTGTTTTTTTATTATTATTATTTCAGCCCACCCCTTGAGTTAGAGCCAAAAAAATAAACTCAGTTTGAGATCCGTGAGATGTTCAGGGACTCCTGGAGTTGGGCCTTTTTGCATTTTCTGTATGTGGAGCAGAAGTGGGGGGAAGGAGGGATGTTCAGAGGGGGGGTGGGAGCTGTCAAGGCTTTACTCTCAGGGTACTCAGTGGAGGAAAAAATAAGCCACAGAATCTGGGATGCCTTCAGGTGTTAAAACATTTTTAGATTTTTAATCATTTCAAGTGGAGCTGCAGGATACGACAAACCGAATCAAATTTCCAAGGCTGAAATGCAACAAATATGGTTATTATTACCAATCCCCCCCACCTCCCCACCTCCTTCGAGCTAACGGCTCCTCTTTAAACCTCACACATTATATCAAGTGCCACAATTTTCTATTTCTGGTTGGTTAGCATCACATAATGTTTAATAAGACGTTTCCTCTGAAGAACGGGCTGCAGCGTCCTTCATGCAGAGGAAGATTACAGAAGAAGATTTTAACAACGTCTGGGAGACACTTTGCTTTTCATTAGAGGAGTTCAAATGTCGTGGGAATGAATTTAAAGCCACGACGGAACAAAGAGCTGTCAGCGACGTGACGATGGATCCAATTACATCAAAATCCGCCCACTCCCTTCACTAATTTAAACATTTTTGTGCTTCATATCTGAGATCTGAGGTTAAATAATCCACTTCCTGGAGCCTGAATACTGAAGACAGCCTCTTCTTCTCTTGTTTTTTTGTGTTTTTTTAAAGAAAACCTCCAGTTATTTGTTCTTTTTCATCACTTCTCAGCTTTTTTAGTTGCAGAGAATTGAATTTTTCTCGTGTTTTCTCTACTTCAAAAGTATTAAACACATCCTTTTAAAATCCATCTTCAGGACACAGACTTTCCTAAAGAGTTGTTTTACTCGTGACGTCGTTCAGCAGGTGTTTTTACCTGTATCGAGTTCTCCTGCAGGTTGAGGTATCGCGTGTTGACTGATATGCTCTCGGGGACCTCCTCCAGGTTCTGCCTGGTGCAGATGACTCGGCTGGCCTGGTTGGAGCACGTGCAGAGCGAAGGGCAGGAGGAGGAGGAGGAGGAAGCGGCGCCCGCCAACTCCGGCCCGGCGAGGAGGAGCCGCAGCAGCAGATGGGCCAGTAAGAAAAGGAAGGGGGAGGGGCCAGGACGGCAGGTCAGCGTGGCGATGCGCATGGCACCTGGGACATGACCCTGCTCTGTAATCTGAAGGTACAGGGGAGGTGACGCCACGCTGGTGGGCTTGAGTCAAATAGTTTTTCCTTTTTGGTTCCTCTCGTCGCGGTTTGTTCTTCCTAATCCCACATCCTCTGAGGTTTATCCTTTGTCCTCTGTTGATGTCTGTGTTTTATCCACTTGTTTTTCTTGTTTCAGGTTGTTTTTAGCACAGAAAGATGCAGATAAACAGATGTTATTCCCTTTTCTTCTCCGGGTCGTCAGGAGACTCGAGTGAAGAGAGAAGAACCCAGGAGTCGCTGTGATGAGCGAGAGAAAGACAAAAAGCAGATATTAGGAAAGAGAACCCTTTGTGTTCAGCTACACGCGTCGAATAAAGCAAACAATAGGTAAACATCTACAGTACAGCTCATCATGGGAGGAACTGTCAAAGAAAATCTGTCAGAAGCATTAGAATGTCTGCTCTGCTGCTTATATCCAATCCCACATAATCCCTGAGCAGATATCTTGTAACTAATCAAATCCACACGTTTAGGAGCTGAAATGTGCAACAAAACACGCAAGTTTTGTGACTGCAGCAAAGATGAGAGGAAGTCTTTCACATAGTGGATATTTCTGAGTTTCATCATGAGATATTATGCTAACAAACATGGACAAACATGGGTAAAAACACACCTGCCTGCCTTCCACAGAGGCAAAATATTCCTATATGAACTTTTCTTCACCCAACAAACAAACCACAACAAACCAGATGCAAATATTCTTCCGCAGCTGTTTACAGGGAGGAAGAAGCTGCAGAAACGCTAGCTCGCGCGTAACGATTTACACTTAAAATCAATACAAACGCAGACTTTAAATGCCAAGTTTTGATACGAAACGCAGTTAAATAAGAAAAGCGAGAGGAAAGCAGCGATGAAACAGAATCTTCCGAATCAATCAGAAGTATTTTACAGCAACTCTGCCGTTCTTACGGAGCGAAGGAAGCAATAAAAATTGATGGAGTGAACAAAATAAAAAGCTGCCATCAATAACCTTCTATAAAAAATAAAAAAAGAAAGAAAGAACAGGACATGTTTTTTTCTTTTGACAGGGAGCAACAGGGTTCCTGAGACATTTGGTCTCAGTTCTGAGAGGCATTAATAACATACGAGCACAAGGTGGAGGCCGGCAGCCATCTTTACCGTGTTCTCATTTGTTAACACTAATTATACCGAGGTTTAACAATTAATATGGCAGTGATGGACTGATGTTTGAACGTGCTACACTTAGCAGCTGTAATTACACATTAATAAAGGTCTAGCCTTTAAGAACGCACATCACCTGCCTCCTCTTTGCTCCACAGTTTTCAGCTAAGATCAGCTGAAACATCTCTTCACCTTCAGCGGTTTGTGATATTCTGACTCTTTAAGCTCAGGTTCAGCTCATCTGCAAACCCTCACACTACCTGTCCACATGTTGGACCTGAAGTCCAGCGGTGCGGCTGCAGTCATTAATGACGACGGTGGGACTCTGACACACGTTGTGCAGGAGCAGGGAAATAGACGTGAGGTGGGAAGGAGAAGAAGGATTATTAATCTGATAGATGAGTGTGTGGCTGCAGGCAGAGAAGAGAATTATCAACACTACAGTAATAAATGAATACTGAACAGCTGTGGAGAGAGAAGGCCGGAGACGGAGACAGATGGAGGGAAGGCTGAGGGAAACGAATAGCAGAGGACCAAGAGAGCCGAAAGAATAGAAAACATGTCGGGTGAGAGGAGAAACGAGAGAAACGAGAGAAACGAGAGAAAAAGACATTTTCTTCTTCTGAAAATTGAGGTAAAATTAGAGATGAGACAATCTGAACGAGCTGAACATTTTGATACATAAATTGTTTAGTTTGCGTCTAAAACAGGAAAATAACTGAACCACTGTGATGAAAGGCTCAGTTTTTCTTAAAGGAATGCAGATCACCACCTTTCATTATACAGAGGTAAACCTTAGAGTGGCTGTGACATAAAAAGTCTAACACAGATCAGAGAGATGAAGAGTCAAGAGTTCAAATAATATTGTTTTAATAAACAAAAACCAGGATGTTACTTCCTTAAAGAGGTCCCCTTTGATGTCACTTTCTCACAGATCAAGTTTTAGCTCATCTGTAAAAACAAAACAAAATCTACCCGATAGTTCATGAGATATTTTACTAACAGATGATAAAAGGGTGGAAAGGGGAAGAACAGAGGTATTAATATTAATAATCTCCAAAAGGAGGAAATGATGATGGAGGGGGGGATGGAGGTGGGGGGGGGGGCTTAATAGAGAGATGAATATAAAGCAGACAGAGATGGAGGCGACAACACAGAGATGATTATAAGAAGGAGAGGAGTTAAGAGACTAAACAGAGAGATGAATATGAAGCAGGTGGGGTACTTGGGGGGGGGGGTCGAAAATGCTGAAGTTCAGTGACATTAAATCACACAAGGACACAGATAAATCACACGAGGCGACAGCATCTCTGCTGGGGAGGAGCGGGACGGCAGCAGAGGTGCAGCAGTGGTGCAACAGTCGCTGCAGAGCTGCAGGAGCAACCCACACACACACACACACACACATCTACTATGTCTCTCTATCTTTGTGGGGACTTTCCATTGACTTCCATTCATTTTTTTTTTAATTTTATATCCTAACCCTGACTATTTACCCTAAGGCTAACCTCACAGGTACCTACTTGACCCTAAAACTCACCTAAACTCAAGTCACACCTTGGTCTTAAACCTAATACCCCCCCTTCACCCAAAATCAGCCTCCGAAGTCGTTGGGACCGAGCTTTGGTCCCCATAAGGAGCATCTGGTCCCCACAAAGCTGCATTTTCCTGAAAAATTGTCCCCGCCAAGTAGCAAAAACAAGGCCCACACACACACACACACACACCGTGCAGCCCTGCCAGCACTGATAGAGAAAGGGCTGCTCGCCTGTATTTTTAGAGCAGCTCTCACATTTTTCACGTATTTTTAATTTCCAGCCACCTTTTCTTCCCTTCTCCTCTCTCGCTCCCTCTCTCCCCCCCTCCCTCCCCCCCTCTCTCTCTCTCTTTACCTCCCCCCCCTCTCTGTCCCTCTCTCTCTCTCCCTCCCTCCCTCCCTCTCTCTCCCCCCTCTCTCTCTCTCTGTCCCTCTCTGTCTCCCCCCTCCCTCTCTCTCCCCCCTCTCTCTCTCTTTCCCTCCCTCTCTCCCCCCCCCCCTCTCTCTCTCCCTCCCTCCTCCCCTCCCTCTCTCTCTTCTGCCAATGAGGTCTAAGTGCCGGAGCTATTTCAGGTACACATCATCTGAGCAGAGAGGTGTAAAAAAATAAATAAATAAAGAGGTTAAAGATGGTTGCTCAGATGTTGGGCAGGAGGTGGAGAGAGTCGGTGCTGACAACAGCGATACTTTTACTCCACATCATCTTTCCGATCACTCCCTCCTCCTCCTCCTCTCTGAACACTTTTTTTACAAGCTCCTCAACATTTGCAGGCATTTCTCCTCATTTCCACGTTTCCTGACCTTCCAGTCTTCCCTCATGCGGCTCATAAAGGGGATGAGATCATGCACTAGGATGCAAATTAATCATAGTAAGGATTCTCCAGAAAAATGCAGGTACACACTCAATGTAAACAAAACCCTAATCTCTACAGATTTGAGCTTAAATACGTACTAATATATAAGAACTGTTGGACTTCTCCATCCTATAAATCTCTTTGTTGGATGTCAAAATTTCTGACCTAGTTTCAGTCACTTCAGCTGTTTTTGTAAGTCAAAACAAAAACATCATGATAGTGGGCACCCTTACATTTTTAACCAGATGTTGGGCATAATATCAGTCCTGCTAAGACACCATTACACATCAAAATCTTATTTATCTAGAGTAAAAAGACAAGTTTATTAAAGTCAGTCCAAAAGTTGACTCAGCTTCCAGTAAAACAAATCTGTTCAACAACATCAGCATCATCATATCTGTTTTTGGCTCACATTGGAAACACAGAGGATGTTAGGTTGAATAAACTAGTGAAGTGCAGATCGATACCATCAATACCAGAACTTTATGCTCTAGAATCAATACTAAAATCAAAATATGGATATTTTCATTTAAGGTGATATATATCATTTACAGGAAACAGTGGAAAATAACTAAACTACTGAAATCTTGTCTTAATCATATAAGTAATTAGTTGTTAACAGTTATTAACTACAGTTATTAATTAGTTATTAACTACAGATAACTCCAATACTTCTCCTCAGTGGTGGGCAGAGTTCCCCTAAAGCACTAAAGCACTAATAGGGGAACTAATTTCCTGATTATTGCCTTTAAGGTCTCATTTTGTAATAACAAAATCAGGCTTCAAAATGTAATAAACTGGCGCTAAAACCACATTATGTAATAATGTTATTACATTTTGCAGCAATTATTACAAAATGTGGTGGTGTAATAATCTGGTGCATTATAAACAATCAAAAACCAGTATTTCAGTTCATCCTAATCAATATACTTGTAATAACTGTCATGTTGCAAATACTACATAATTAAATCTTTATAATGTCCTGATTGTTACAGAAATTATTCCACTTTGTAAACAACTCCCAAAATTTATCTAAAAGTTAGTTGTACAAACATGTCAACTCCTTCAGATGTTTATCTGTATAATGAGCCAAATTGTAATAACATTATTACATAATGTGTTGAAGACTTTTATTACATTTTGTGTCAATTATTACATAATGCAGTTTTAGCCGAGTTTATTACATTTTGAAGCCTGATTTTATGCGATGTTATTACAAAATGAGGTCTTACAGTGCTTTAGGGCTTTTGCTCATTTTTAAATTTATTAGTGGATTAGCACTTGCTAAATTTAGAAGCACTAACTGATGTCTTTACATGTTATTGATCAACATTAATGTTAACAGCTGAGGGTGAAAACTGTCACACATTTGTTCATATGTTTGTCACTGATCCACCAGGTGACAGTAAATGAACCCAAATACAGCTGTGGAATATCAATGATAAGAATTTAGAGAGCAACATGTGACTCATGTTGTTCATAGTTTGTCTGGGTTATTTTAGTGCTTTAGAATTAGAGGACCTAAATATTTGAGTTTGTGTTTTAGTGGAACTCATTTTTAAATTAGTGCTGCCCACCACTGCTCCCCCTTTAAGATGGCTGCTCAGATGTTAGTCAGGAAGCAGAGCGAGTCCAATGGAAGAGGATTGAGACTTAATGCTGACAGCAGAACATCATCATCTTGATAACACGCTCTCTTTGCAAACTCATCTCCATATTTCATCAACTTCCCGTTTCCACTGGAGCTTTGTGGTGTCCATGTTGTGTGTGTGTGTGTGTGTGTGTGTGTGTGTGTGTGTGTGTGTGTGTGTGTGTGTGTGTGTGAGAGGAGAGGGGGGGGGGGGTCAACC
>JARVGW010000194.1:17048860-17064521 GCA_031762495.1 Anablepsoides rubrolineatus
AGGAGATTCACATCATGGATGTGCAGCTGACAAATCTGCAGCAACTGTGTGATGCTATCATGTCAATATGGACCAGATTCTTTGAGGAATATTTCCAGTACCTTGTTGAATCTATGGCACCAAGGATTAAGGCAGTTCTGAAAGTAACAACCCAGTATTAGCAAGGTGTACCTAATAAAGTGGCCGGTGAGTGTAGTTACATACTTCTTAAAATATTGAAGTCAACAGGTAACTGCATGCTCCAGGACAGGCAGAGGCATCGGTTAATGCTTTGGCATCCAGTTCTACCACGTTTATGTTTTGACTGCAACAAAATAAAAGTAAAAGTTACAATTTTAAAAAATAAATTAAAGTAAATGTACTTTGCTACGTCTGGTTTTACAGGATATTTTTCCAAAACATAACTTCCTTTTGTGTTCTGCTGCTGCTTCATCAGGGAAGGTTTGTGTTCAATTCATTCAATCAATGTAATCAATTCACATGTAATTAAAATCCTGATAACTCTGCTTTGTGTGGAAGAAGATGAATATCATACGGTTTTACAGATCAATATTCGTATCGATCAACAACACGACCTGACTCTTTTAATCTGAGCTGAATTCAACAAGCGGACTCCCAGGAGAACATTTAGATTTTAGTGTTCTCCTGTCTTTCAGTTTGCACTTTTAGTGCTCCGTGTTTTACTGTATCTGCTGCTCCTTGGAAAAAAAAAAAAGAAGAAAAACACAAAAAAAAATAACGTTCTGATGAAAACTGACTCCTTCTGTCTAAACAGCATCAATATCTGCAATAACAGCCCGGACGACGCACGGCAATAAAAAACGATTCCAAAACAATCTTGCAGAATTTGCGGCATGTAAACAGAAATAAAGCTCAGAGACTAATTGCCTCCAGCAGGCGGTGAGTTAGTGGTGCGAGGTGATGAAGAGGGCGAGAGGAACAAAAAAAAAAAAAAAGGTCTGGGTCCCAACAGCTCTTCTGTCCTCAGGATGAAGTGCAGAAACACAGAGTGGATTTACTGTATTCCTCCTCACAAACTGACAGTTCTGACACCTCCAGGCATCACCGGGGGGTGAAGTCTCTGAGGGGCCGGCTTGGTGTCAGAGAATCGCCCTTTTACACGTCTTTGTGGAGATTCTTTTCAAGTTTATTTTTACGACACAGTTTTGCACCGACAGGTTGACTTACTGGGTCATTTCCTGACTCGCCTCCTGTTCCTTAAAGTGGTCCAGAAGGACTGCATGTCGCCCGCTGCCTTTCAGGCCAGAGTTTCACACTGACTTTAACTGGGATCTCATGCATGATTGTCCTGGTCTGTGAATATCTTTAAATGTTAAGATTTAAGTTTCTATTTTTATACACAAAAAAACCCAGAAGAAAACTAGAGAAAATGTGTTTCTGCAAAAAAAAAATGCAGTGTGATACTTGATGTTTGCAGGAAAAAAAACAAAATGTACAAAAATGTTGCAGTTTGTTGTAAAATAGCCAAAAAAAGCTCAAATTAAAAAGTATCTTAAAAAGTCTAGCACAAATAATCAGAAAGAGCAGGTTTTCAGAATTAAGCAGTAAGAAGCTGAATTTTACAAAAAGGTGAAATATATATAAAAAAAAAAAAATAGCTAAAAACTAAAAAAAACAAAAAAGCTGAAATGAGTAAGAAAAAGGCTGGAAAAACTGAAAAACTTAAATTAGCAGACAGAAGCTGATAGAAGCACAAAAAAGTTTAAATTAGCAAAATAGCTGAAAAGAGGAGAAAGATCCCCGCAAAAAAAATTAAAATAACCAAAATTTGTAAAAAAAAAAAGGAAGAGGAAGAAGCAGAAACGTATCAATTTTTTTAATTAAGCAGTAAAAAGCTGAAATTATGCACAAAAAGCTCAATTTTGATGAAAAAATAGCTAAAAAGTAGCTAAAACTCACAAAACAGCTGAAAAATCTTAAGAAACGTAAATTAGCAAAAATAAGTTGATAGAAGCAAAAAAATGTTTAAATTAGCAGAATAGCTAAAAGGAGCAGAAAGATAGCTAAATAAGGCTAAAATTAGTTTAAAAAATGGTTCAGGTAGCTGAAATTTGAACAAATAAGCTTTAAAAAAAAGCCAACCCAGAACAAAAATTGAAAAGAGCAGAAAATATTTTTAAACATTTTGAAGGGTTTTAAGTTTGTTAAAGATTCATTTTAAATATGAACAAAAGTGGCTGAAAAAGCTAAATGTCTCAAAATGTGTAAATTTGCTGAAATACCAAAAGTCATAGCAGAAGCTCCTGCAGGTGCTGAAACATCACAAACTGAACGAGAAGCGCACAGAAAAACATACGGTAGAACAAATGGATCATGTCAGTAGTGTGAACGCTTCAAAGCGTTTGCAGTAATTTCACTTTCATTTAATGCTTTAGAGCTAAAAAAAAAACCATTCACATTATGGCAACCCTCTGCATCACAGGGCAAACTTCATATGTGGCAACTTTCCCTCCAACAACTGTTTTTTCCAGTTTACAGACTGTTAGAGGAGAAACATTTGTAAATTATGTCATGTTTCACACAGCGTCTCTGTTTGGAGTTTGTAAAAACAAACCCTGTTCAGTTTGAGAACTGGTCGAACGGAGCGAATGGAAACTCATCTAATTTGTTTCAGTATTCTTCAATAGTTGTGTCAAACTGTAATCCTGCCACAGCGACTGTTATACTTTAATCAGCCCATTATAATCCCATCCAGACCTTCCACAGTCTGCTAGCGACCAGCATTAATTCTGAGCCCGCTCGCTTCACCCAGCCTCATTTTATCCCCGGCTCTCAGGCCCGGTCCTGGTCCCAGGGTAGTCCATCACACTTAAAGCTCACGCTCTTCACACGCACTTATACACATCTGAAGGGTTTGAGGAACCGCCAGGAAAAAAATTGACTTCAGGATGAAAAACCAGGGGGGCTTTTAAAAAAATGAAAAGGCAGAATTCCGCTTCAGGACTGAAAAGCTCTGATTTAATATTAAACAACCAAAATATAAAACACAAAGAAAACAGGGGGAACAGGTTCATTCTGCAGATTTATCAACAGTTTTACTGATGTTCGTCAGTATTTTGCTGTGTATTTTATATAAACTGTTTCAGCTGAGCTCTTCAGTCCTTAAAACACTCTAGAACTATATAAAAGCAGGTTTTGCTAACTAACACAACGTAAAATGCCAGTAAAGCCAATTCATAAATACGTTTTCCAGATGTCTATAAAATACTTGAAAAACATTAAGTAAAACTAAAACTACATGAACAGAAAATGACTTTGGTAAAAATAAATTTCACTGATGAGAAAACTACTCAAGTAAAACTCAGAAAACTGTTCACAAAAATTGGAAAAGTAAAAGTACTTTTACACTCTGGAAGAAATAAACTGTTGAATTTATTGAACCAAACTGGTTCCACTATAAGCCAGGTTGAGTAAACTAAGCGATATATGTATATTATTTGCTCAACTGGAGCCAGTTGACATGACTTTGTTGAGTAAATTCAACACTTCATGTTTTAGAGTGCAGAAACTGTTTTCATGATGAGTTCAAACATATTTAATTTTGTAACGAGTAACTAGGTGTTACATTTTAGAGTAAAGAAGTAAAAGTATCATTTTTAGCTGTAAAATGTAATGAAATAAAAGTAAAAGTAGCTGTTAAAAATTTTTTTAGTAAAATTACAAATCCTCAAAAAAAAACTACATAAGTACTGTAATGGAGTAAAAAAGTCATGAAAGAAAGCAGGTGAGGACCAAAACAATAAGCTGAACCACCTGTTTATCATAATTTAACACGAGCATCAGTAACTGTAAAAAGGTCAGTTAATGACTGTCAGCTGATACAAAATCAAATTTTAGCTCCAAATCTGAAAATCCACTGAAGTGAAGTCGTTTTTATAACGACGGGTGGATTATTTGTGGCCATTTTGAACTGACAGTACATTCTGAAAGTTTGATTAACATCTGATCACTGGCTTATGAGATAATCTGCTAACAGATCCCCCCCTGCACACACACACACACACATACACACACACACACACACACACACCAGCTCTGGCCTTGCTGCTGAATGAAGGCCTGACGTCACCGGCCCACACACACACACAAACACAGACTGGCAGAGTGACTAATGTTTCACAAACAGCCTTTTGTGTTTTCATTTGTACCTGATTCATGTCCGCCTCTGAGGGGACAAAGCCCCGCCCCCTCAGGTGAGTAAAGCCCCCCTGAGGTACAGATATACTAACGTCAATGATCTCAGTTAATAACTCAGGGACAGAACAGAACAACTGACATCACCACCCTGTAGTCTTAGAGCAGGGCTCTCCAAACTTTTTTTTTCCTTAAGAGCTACTTTTTGCAACATTTAATTTTAAATTTAAACTCAAACCACTGGAATAAGCTTGTTTTGCACAAAAACATTGTCTTGAGATCTTCTGGTCTCGGCCCGTGGAGCTCCAGCGTGGAAAATGCTCGCAGTGCCAAATTGTTCACATAAAACTACCACAAAAACACACAGAATAGAGTGTTTGTGTTAGCAAAATATATCATCAACCACAGGAGAGATTTTGATTAAACTCTCAAAGTAACCAGGGTTCATGCAGGTTTCAGAAAGTTAAATTTAAGACCTTTTCAAGACTTTTTAAAGACCATTATGACTGACATTTAAGACCAAACCGACGCAATAAAAGAAACATTCAAATGGTCCCAGAAGTTTTAACATAGTTATTAATTTAACTATTAAAGAATATTTAATTTTAATACAAGAACACTAAATTTATTTCATGTGATATCAAGCTGAGTCTCATTGGAAACACACCTTAACAAGCAGTGGACATGACCGAACTTTTAGTTTTTTGGGTGGGTGAACAAGTGGCCGTATGCAGGGGGTTGTAGTGGTAAAAAGGTCTAAAACATGGAAGTAAACTGAGACATGTTTTGCCTGCAGTTATTACAGGATTTATAGTTTAACCACGTAAGACCAGTAGCAAACAGTGCTTTAATCTGTTTATTCATGCAGCCAACACTTCTCGGGAATGATCGAAAGTAAAAGAATTAAGGCTTGACAAAATAAAATTTAAGACTTTGTATGAAAATCTGGGTGTTTTTAAGACATTTTTTAGTCCTAAAATTTAGATTTTCAAATTTGAAACTTTTTTTTAAGACTTTTTAAGACCCTGCATGAACCCTGGTAACTATTACTATTTACAGCTGATTGATTTGTGAAGTCAAGATGGCTGCCACAGCTAACCCACCTTAGCCTCGAGACAAAAATGTTCCCACTTCAGTGGATTTTACAGAACTTGAGCTTAAAAAATGGTTTAATTCCAAAACTCTGGCACAAACAGCTGCGAGCGACACGCATTTCTTCAACCAACACTAAGGCCTTTAAATAATGCATGTTTTAATGCAAGTAAAAGAAGGAGAAAAAAAAGTGACTCTCTTCCTTCTTCTACCAGATGAAACATGCCTGGAGCTCGTTGGAGGAGAGATTTGCATCACTGCTCGGCGATCATCCTCTTCCTGAGATGCTGTACGGTTTTACTGTAATACTGATCGCAGATACGCAGCCTTATCAGCCCAAATGAATTCTCTCAGGTCAAAACCAAACGATTCCTCCAACCTCTCTGGCCTGTCCTGCTAATCGGGTTGTGTTCTAATTTAATTACCACTTATCAAGCTGTGGACAGTACACAGCCCCCCCTCGCCTCGACTGTTCAATCATCGATAAAACCAATCAGCTTCCTCATTTCAGAGCAGGAATAAGGGGGTAAAATATGAGAAAACATGGGTTTTATTCCAACAAACGCTCTGGAAATGTGATTAAACAAAAACACACAAACCTGTAAACAGTTGTTCTGATTCCTGGAGTCATAAACTGGCTATAAATGCTGATTCAGCATCAATTTTAGGCAGAGTTTTGCAGCTTTTCTATTTTAACAACTTGGCTGATTCAGCATTTCACTCTATTATTTTATAGTTTTTTTATTTTCTCAAACATTGTTTTGCTATTTAAAAAGATCTCTTCAAGGTAAGTAAATAAACTTTATATTGTCCTTTTTCTATGTCTTATTCTATCATTTTGTCATGATTGTTCAGTTCATGTTATGAACTATTAATTAGAATAAAACTCCTGGTTTTTAACCTCCTCGTTCCTGAAGCTCCCTGAGCTCCAAACACTCCTACAGCTTTTCTTTCTGGATTTAACAGGGGAAAAAAAGTTTATTTTTGCAATTGCAGCCGTGTTACAGTAGATCCTTATTTTTAGAAAACAGCAGAACCTTTTTATTTTCCTTTCTAAAACTGGATTATTTTGATGTCCTACATTTTATTCACCGCTCATCCTTGTCAAATAGGATATACCAGCGCCCCCTCCCCACGCTGCCCCCTCCACTCAGACAGTCCAGAGAGGCAGCGCTGCTCTCATTGGGATGCAGGAAGGAGCCCTGGTCTATTCAGAACAGCTCCTGCAGGAGCGGGGACCTCCTCCTCCTCCTTCAGGGGAGCTGCAGATTAAAAGTCACCGTGTTCGTCGCTCTGCTTAAAACGCTCCCATTAGCTGCCATCACGCTCCCTCCACCCTCAGATCCCTGACTGGGCGGCTCCGGACCACTTGTCATTACGCAGAGAGATGAAAGGCCCTTTAATGTTAACATCTTCACTCACGGCTCTCAGACTTTAGATGAAATCCAGGTGATTCTAAAATCTGAAAATGAAAGGTTGAAGGAATGCAGATCACCCTTCAGGTGTAATGCTGTAGCTGTTTTGGTTTAACTTTAAATCATAGAGAGGTTGCATTTCCTTCCAAAATTAATCAAGATTTGTGCTGAATAGCTCAAACTAGCAAAAAAAATAGCAGAAATAGCCAAAATTAGCACAAAAGCACACTTGATTAAGCAGAAGCTGAAATGATCACAATAAGGTGAGTTGAAAACAGCTAAAATTAGCTAAAAAGAAGCTAAAACAGCTGTAAAAAGCATGAAAAGCTTAAAATAGCCAAAAGTAGCAGAAATAGCTGGAATAAAAGGAGTCGTAGTCAGAACATCCAAAGAGAGCTGAATGTTTTGATTTATAAATTGTTCAAATAGAACAAAAATGACTGAACGAGAAATGAGCTGAAAAACAAACAGAAGTATAAAATGCTCTCAGTAATCTCAGGTGATCTGTTGATCAGGTAATAGTTTGTGAATGACTCTCAGCTACTAACAGACCAAACCAAACCAAACCAGACCAGACCAAACCAGACCAGACCAAACCAGACCAAACCAGACCAGACCAAACCAGACCAGACCAAACCAGACCAAATCAAACCAGACCAGACCAAACCAGACCAGACCAAACCAGACCAAACCAGACCAGACCAAACCAGACCAAACCAGACCAAATCAGACCAGACCAGACCAAACCAGACCAGACCAAACCAGACCAGACCAAACCAGACCAGACCAGACCAGACCAGACCAAACCAGACCAGACCAGACCAGACCAAACCAAACCAGACCAAACCCGACCAAACCAGACCAAACCAGACCAGACCAGACCAGACCAGACCAAACCAGACCAGACCAAACCAGATCAGACCAAACCAGACCAAACCAGACCAAACCAAACCAGACCAAACCAGACCAGACCAAACCAGACCAAACCAGACCAGACCAGACCAAACCAGACCAGACCAAACCAGACCAAACCAGACCAGACCAAACCAGACCAAACCAGACCAGACCAAACCAGACCAGACCAAACCAGACCAAACCAGACCAGACCAAACCAGACCAAACCAGACCAGACCAAACCAGACCAAATCAGACCAGACCAGACCAAACCAGACCAAATCAGACCAGACCAAACCAGACCAGACCAAACCAGACCAAACCAGACCAGACCAAACCAGACCAGACCAGACCAGACCAAACCAAACCAGACCAAACCCGACCAAACCAAACCAGACCAAACCAGACCAAACCAGACCAGACCAAACCAGACCAGACCAAACCAGACCAAACCAGACCAAACCAGACCAAACTAGACCAAACCAGACCAAACCAGACCAGACCAGACCAGACCAGACCAAACCAAACCCGACCAAACCAAACCAGACCAAACCAGACCAGACCAAACCAAACCAGACCAGACCAGACCAGACCAAACCAAACCAGACCAGACCAAACAAGACTAAACCAGACCAAACCAAACCAGACCAAACCAAACCAAACCAAACCAAACCAGACCAAACCAAACCAAACCAGAACAAACCAAACCAAACCAGACCAGACCAAACCAAACCAAACCAAATCAGACCAAACCAGACCAAACCAAACCAGACCAGACCAAACCAAAGCAAACCAGACCAGACCAAACCAAACCAGACCAAACCAGACCAGACCAAACCAGACCAGACTAAACCAGACCAAACCAAATCAGACCAGACCAAACCAAACCAGACCAAACCAGACCAAACCAGACCAGACCAAACCAGACCAAACCAGACCAAACCAAACCAGACCAAACCAGACCAGACCAGACCAGACCAAACCAAATCAGACCAGACCAAACCAGACCAAACAAGACCAGACCAGACTAAACCAGACCAAACCAGACCAGACCAAACTAGACCAAACCAGACCAGACCAAACCAGACCAGACCAGACCAGACCAGACCAAACCAAACCAGACCAGACCAAACCAGACCAGACTAAACCAGACCAGACCAGACCAGACCAAACCAAACCAGACCAAACCAAATCAGACCAGACCAAACCAAACCAAACCAGACCAAACCAAACCAGACCAAACCAGACCAGACCAAACCAAATCAGACCAGACCAGACCAGACCAGACCAAACCAGACTAGACCAAACCAAACAAGACCAGACCAGACCAGACCAAACCAGACCAGACTAAACCAGACCAAACCAAATCAGACCAGACCAAACCAAACAAGACCAGACCAGACCAGACCAGACCAAACCAGACCAGACTAAACCAGACCAAACCAAATCAGACCAGACCAAACCAAACCAGACCAAACCAAACCAGACCAGACCAGACCAAACCAGACCAGACCAAACCAGACTAGACCAAACCAGACCAGACCAGACCAAACCAAACCAGACCAAACCAGACCAGACCAAACCAGACCAAACCAAACCAAACCAAACCTGATTTTAAAATCTGGTAAATTCACTGAGCTGAAGACATTTTTGTGTTGGTTAAGTTTGCTTCAGTTGATTCCAAAAAGTAATCATTTACAGATGACAACCAAGTGATTAATTTCAATAAAAACCAACGTAAACACAAGATATTTTATAAATAAACTGAATTGAATTGAATTTAAATATTTTGCTAACAGATCAAATACACACAATATGAATAGATTCTCACTCTTCTTTTGCTGACAGTAAAATGATATTTCAGGTTGTTGATCCACTGACTTCAGTCTTGCTGAGGGGGAGACCCAAAACCAGCAGCTAATCAAAATGTCTCGGAGTCATGTACAAACGCAAGTAAATGGAATTATTTATTAATTTATTTGCTCCTCGTGTTTCTGAGCGGTTGTTCCTTCCAGCTGTTTGGAGGAACTGATCCTGGTTCAGCGGTTCTGTTTTGATTTTATTTTCTGGATCTGAAGGTCAGAGTGTGAGCCGTGTGCTTTGACTCGGTTACGTCACGGAGGCAGATGTTTTTGCTCTCGCCTGTCGGTCTGTTCATTTGTCTGTTAGCAAAATATCACACATATCACTGTAAAAAAAAACAGTCATTTGGATGTACAACTGATTAACGTTTATGGTTGGTTGCCTCATCAACTGACTTAATCATACACAAAAATTACTATAAATCAAAGCCATTCAACTGGTGGCCCGCAGGCCACATCTGGCCCATGAGTGACCAAAGTTCGGCCCGCCAGTTGGTTCATTCATCTCCTAAGCCCAAATCCCTGGTTTTCTTTTAGTTAAACATAGACAGAAAAGATAGAAAAAATTTACTTGGTAAGATTCTTGAAATACTTGATTTGACTCAATTTTTTCTTATTTCAAGAATCTTACCAAGTAAAAATTTCTTACTCCATTGGCAGAAAATTTTTACTTAATTTGAGTCAAATTTTCAGGCAAATGTGACAAATAATCCGACACATTCTGAAAACAAGATTATTATTTTGACACAATCAGTTCTTGTTTAATAAATCAGTCTCAAAACAAGATCAAAATGATTTTTTTTTGGCTGGATATAAGGTTTTAAAACTTGGTTAGATGAACAGTTTTTGCAGTGTAGTACTTTTCACTGTTTATAAAAGGAGGTGTTAAAACTGTTTCTATGCAGGAAATACCAGGTAGAGCTCAGGTATTGTTTGTTAGCAGTGCTCAGCCGTAGCAATCAGACGAGGAACGTGATGTTTTGTGTTATGAAATGTTAAAGTCAATTACAACTGGCCCTTTGAGGGCCACCATAACGCTCGTGTGGCCCTCTGTGAGAATGAGTTTGACCACGCTGCTCTAAATCAACCAGTTTTGAAGATACTGAACTAAAATTTAATGTAGAACGTCTCACAGTACAAAACGGCTCCAACTGCAGGTGATGCAGCAGCTGCAGGACGTGTGACGGCTGTTCAGTATGACTCTAACAGCTGGAGCCGGGCCCCCCCGAGCCCGTCCCCCATACCTGGACACGGCTCGCCTCCTCGCTAATTGGACCGGACAAGTCGCTGCATTTCAACAAAGCAGAGTGACTGCAGCACTTAGGAGTTAACCGCTCCTGTTTTTAAATTAAACATTAAGTCGAGTCCACCTCACTTACAGCTTTTCACACACATAATCCAGCTGCTCCCGCCGAGGCTGCGACACACGCTCGCTCCTAATTAGAAGCGTAATTAAGAGTATTTATTGGCTGCTCAAGGTCGAGGTCATCAGCACGCCTTTTCACACGCAGGGCCGGCTGCTCTCAGGCTGAAGAGGAGCAGGAAGAAACGTTGAAGGAAGCAACAGATTTTTAAGGATTAAAAATGTAAAATTTTGTTTAAAATTTAAAGGATGATATAATAAAACAGTAAACAGCTGTTAAAAAAATGCAAAGATGTTAGTTGGAAGTTAAAGCCATTTGAAAAAAGACTGCTGCAGAAAAGATGGAGACTGTTTATATTGATTTTACAGCAAAATGAAGCTTTTGGATCAACTTTTGGATTAGAATCACAGAAGTGGAACTACTCCGACCACGTGTCCACCTGACTGTATCGACAGCTGGAAGTAGAGATGCTCGTCTGTTTGCAAACAAACAAGTGGCGCATGTGTGTGCGTGTGTGTGTGTGTGTGTGTGTGTGTGTGTGTGTGCGTGTGTGCATGATAAGCAACACGCTCATGGCCTCCATCCATTCAGGCCTCAGCGATGAGTGACACTCTGACAAACACACGGACAGATAAACAGTCACACTGACAAACACGATAAGGCTCGGCCCACAGAAACCACCGACACGGACTGACTGATGGACGTCTCCATGGAGACCCATCATCAGGACCGGCACCACGTCTCCCGCAGAGGAGCGAGGGAGAGGATGGAGGGAGGGTTTGATTGGAGAACGGAGCAGAGAGATTCCAGCGTGTCAGTGCAGATCTGATGCTCTCTCCTGCCCTCTGATCCCCCCCATCCCCCCCCCCCATCACACCCCCATCACTTTCCTCCTACTCTCCTCTCCTTGCCTCCTTCCTCTCTCCTCTTTCCAAGGTGTGTTTATTTTCGTACCCTTCCTTCTCTGCGGGTTCTTCTCTCCACCCCCCCCCCCCCTCTCTCTCTCTCACTCTTCCCACGCTGTGCGAAATGGAAGCTCTCGCAGAGACCTGGGGTTGCTATAGTAACCTGCCATAGTAACCACTCGCCATCATTGCGTCTCTCTTGTCACGTCAGTGGGGGGTTCGGGGGATCCGCCGCCCCGGCCCCGCTCTGCAGCTCTCGGGGCCGTCTCTGGGCGTCAGAATCAGTGACGGATTTAGGATTTTTCTAAGTGAGGGGCCACAATATTCACAGAGAGTGTTTGTTCAGCATCCTCACACACAAATCCCTGGTTTTGGCAAGGTGTAGATATAGCTTGTACACTAAAGTCTCCTTATCAATTTTACATGCATTTTTAATGTGCATAGATAAAATACTCTCAGACACAGCATGTGAGAAAATCCAGTCATCATTGGTGAGTTGAAAGGCTTTTTTCTGCAGGATTGGTCAAATTTTAATGGAGACCTAATATGGGGGTCCTAGAACAAGTTAGGACACATCTGTGGGCTATACAAAACATGTTCATTTGATTTAATTCACAAAATTAATCTCAAATAATGAATTTTCACCTTTTCAGTTCTGCCTGTTCTTTAGCTCTCTTCAGACCATTTTTTTTGCATAAGCTGCTATGGAAACCCCCCTCCCAACCTTTTGTTTACATTAACTTTCAGTTTACTTTCAGTTTCATTTCAGTAGAAATTACTATTTTTCGATAGTGAAGGAGATTTTTTTATAAAGGGAAACTTAACCTTTAAACCAAATTAACTTCTTTCAATGTAATCGACGTGAAAACGTTTAAATTAATTTTTTTCCTTTCTTTATCCTGCTTCTGTTTATTATACTATATAAAACTCCTGATTATAATTGTTAATTTTTTTTTACACTAAATGTAACAATCTCATATTTCTTCAATATTTGTACACGCTACTAAATATTAAACAAGCGTGAGCTGAGTCACAGGTACATCTCAGTAAAATGGTAGCTATTCTAAAAGTGTATTTGTACCAAAAATAAAAATTGTGAACTGAAGTTAAAATACATAAATTATTTGCATACAAATAGCAATGCATTTTGTTACTGCCAAAACAAACAAAAAAAAAGCTGAGGTTTGTTTGGGTAAATGTAACCAAATATTTTAAGTAAAGGGTATATAATGTCAACAGCTCTGAAACTCCAAAAGAAATTAGGTCAAATCTACCCAACGTTTGCACACGCATGTCATTCAGTCTCACGTGTGTTCGTCAAGCTTTTTGCTGTTTCGGTGCTTCATATACACCGGAGCCCGCAGAGCCCCTGGATCCGATCGGGCATTTTAGACCCAGAAAATATTCAACAGATTCCGTCTAAAAATGGAGAAGTGAGCGACGACTGACAAAACAACCTGTTGTGTTGACAGACACGGGCCGCCGCAGGCACAGGTGGGAGGGAAACTGGCTCAGTGTCAATCCAAAGGGGCCGAACTTTTCCTGGTCTGATTATATCCTTACATGAATATTTTGAGTCCACGTAAAGAAATTAGAGCCTCCAAGCCTCACTGCTGCTCCATCTGTAGCTACATGTTCCTGACTGAGACTCTAAGGATTCAGAAAACCTGCCATCCTGACCAAACTATCACTAACTGCCTCCTCTGTGGCCCCTCCAGGACCCCCCGGCACACCACTGCCGGCGTGTCTTGCAGGGCCTCCTCCGGAGCCACCATCTCACCGTGACATCAGCGCCGCCCCCGTCGCTGCCCCTGAAAACACAACAACCTCGGAGCGAGTACAAAAAGGACATTTGATTACGTGTCGTCGTGTGCGACAGCGCGCCCACGCTTCTCTCCAGGCATCTCATTGTGATCTCTTAGAGTGCCGTGGAAACCAAACCTGTCTCTGTCAGGCTGAATCACACCAACTGGAAAATAAAAAATAAATAAAAATACACCACAACAGCAGGAGGGGAATAAAAAAAAGCTGTTAAGCATCACACCTTTTGGTCATCAGGGTTATAATTTCATGTTTACGGCTTTTCATTCACTGTCTGTTTCTTCATCATCAATATTTACAGTCAGAGCTGATACATTTGTTGCTTCCATTACACCAGAATAAAAAAAAAAACCCGAAGACCAAAAAGTACCAGTTTTGTCTCATCAGTTCTAGAAACCTCTCAAGCTGCTTAAGATGCAAGATGTTGAATTCCTGTTTGTGTTTTTATGTCATAGTGGAACTCAAAGTTTATAAAAACTGAGGACAATGAGAAGAAGACGAACAAGAACAAGAAGACCAAGAAGAAGAACAAGAAGATGAACAAGAACAAGAAAAATAAGAACAAGACGAACAAGAAGACCATGAAGTAGACAAACAAGAACAAGAAGAACAAGAAGAAGACCAAGAAGATGAACAAGAACAAGAATAATAAGAACAACATGAACAAGAAGACCATGAAGTAGACAAACAAGAACAAGAAGAAGACCAAGAAGATGAACAAGAACAAGAATAAGAAGAAGAACAAGACGAACAAGAAGAAGACGAACAAGAAGACAAACAAAAAGAACAAGAAGACCAAGAAGAAGAACAGGAACAAGAAGACCAAGAAGAATAAGAACAAGAACAAGAATAATAAGAAAAACAAGACGAACAAGAAGACCATGAAGAAAACGAACAAGAAGAACAAGAACAAGAAGACAAACAAGAAGAAAACGAACAAGAAGAACAAGAACAAGAAGACCAAGAAGACAAACAAGTAGACGAACAAAAAGAACAAGAAGAAGAACAAGAAGATGAACAAGAACAAGAATAATAAGAACAAGACGAACAAGAAGCCCATGAAGAAGACCAAGAACAAGAAGACAAACAAGACAAACAAGAACAAGAACAAGAAGACAAACAAGAAGACAAACAAAAAGAACAAGAAGAAGAACAAGAAGAGAAAGAAGATGAACAAGAACAACAAGAAGGAGAAGAAGAACTGAATCAGCGTCTTTATGTCCTGGTTTTAGAGAGAAATCCATGAAAGAAACCAAACCAGCTGTGAAACAAAAGGAACCAACAGATTTACTGTATCTGTGTCTGTTTTCTGTCATCATCAGTATTCCACTGCCGCTGCGCCTCCAGCACCGTCAGTCAGCGAGGCAGACCACCGAAAGACCCCAACCTGACTCTGCAATGCTGCGCCGAGCTCTTATGCCATCACTGATCCGAAACAAAGACCCTCCAGACTCTGTTCTTAGACACAGCCAGGCCCGCAGTGACTGCAACGCTGGGCTGATCACTGCAGGCCTGACCGCCTTCATTACCACAATCACATCGACTGATTCAGACCAAGATCAGCTTCTTTTTTTACCAAACTCACTATCAGACTGCAGGGGTGACCGCGCTCCTTCTGGATCATTATCGTGTTGTTTCCCTCGTCTGTCTGCTAGCAGCTAGTTCACAAACCACTGGATGAGTTCTGATAAAACTTGAAGAAAATATCCACCTGCATCAACTCAATCTAGTTTAAGATGGCCACAACCAGCTGACTTAAGGTCAAATTAACCCGTGTCAAAGTTTAACCCCTTAACCTGTGGGCCTAAAATACCATAAAACACCTTAAAAAGTACACACAAATTAAATGAAGTACTGCTCTTGAACCCTTTAGAGCAGGGGTGCCCAAACATTTTCCCTGAGAGGGCCAAAATTAAAAATCATTTTTCCTGAAAGGGCCAAAATATAAATCATCATGAGGGCCGCGGGCCAAATGCAATGATATAAGAAATGCAAATACTTTGTAAGTGAAGTTGTTTTATTTTTTTATGATTAGACTAGCAGCCAGTGCAGTTGCCCACATTTTTTTCAGCCCACGGACATGGAGAAAATTCAATGTATGCTCAGGCAGCAAAGGTTCATGGGACTTTCTATAATTTAAAATTTGAGCATAT
>JARVGW010000194.1:17068655-17082136 GCA_031762495.1 Anablepsoides rubrolineatus
AAAACAAGATCAAAAAGACTTTTTGGCTGAATATAAGGTTTTAAAACTTGGTTAGATGGACAGTTTTTGCAGTGTATTGCATGATTAAACATTCACACAGAAACAATATTGTTGTTCCTCAGAAACGAACATAACAGGAAGGTTAAACACCAAAATATATTTAATTCAGTTGATGTTACAGATATTGACCTAATTTACTGTAGTAACAAATATTTGAGCATTATATCAGGCCTACATCTTATTTTAAAGCTTTAGCCTGAAAGGCAGCAGGTAATATGCATTTCCTTCAGGAATCTGAGGTAAAGAGCAGAAAACAAAAGTTTAGTCTCTCGAGACACAAAGCAGCTACTTTCTGATCCGGTCACCTCAGTTCAGTTTTCAGACATTTCTCTCCACTTCAGGTCACGATGAGAACCAGTTCCTCAGGGGGAAATCTCACTATTTCTAATTATGTCAATTCACTGGATTATAGCATCCATTCTGATGCCATTAACCATTCCCATTCCTCCGACTATTATCCAATAATTAATGCCCGGACAGTCATCGTGACCCCCCACCCCAGAGGGCCGACACCCAGGCCGGGACGGGAGACTCAGTCAAACCAATCAGGGCTAATTATGCCCACCCCGCCATCACGAGCAGTGTAGCATTTCTGCTGCAGACGGGTCAATGCTCATGCTCCGTCTGCCTCCTGGTTCCTGCCACTCAAACTGAAGCATGTCCTGCAAAAAAACACAGGATCTGAGAAACCCACGTCCAGGTTCAAGACGTGGCGACTCAGAAAGGGACAGTCTGGTGATTTGTGACATCAGCCGTGGTGAAAAGGGCAGAAGTTTTCCTCCAGGTTAGACTAATGGCTAAATATGGCCTGGTGCTTCTTAGTTTGTTTAGAAAACAACTTCAGTAGCACTTTACAGTAAGGCTCCATATAGATTCATCTGTAAACACGTTATAAAATCATTAATAAATGTATATTATGCATTAATTAAGGATGAGAAAGAGACAAAACTGTCCGGTTTGTTGCCAAATAGTGAGCCAAATCTGTTCATGTACATATTACATCTAAAGGTGCTTATTAAACATTTCAGACTAGATTTACCTTGTAAGCACAATAATGTATTAGAAACACATATTTTACATATAATATTGTACTGTATTACTGCATTATACATATCCAAAACTATCCAAGGGAAAAAGTGTAAAACTACACTATTTATAAGGCTCACTTATGACATTTACACATGTTTATTAGTCAATAATAAATAGTGAACTTTAGAAGCTGAGGCTTACAGTAACTAAGTACATTTACTTTGTTACATTACTTAAATAATTATTTTGAGGATTTGTAATTTTATTAAGTATTTTAATTTTAATTATTACTTTTAATTTGTTACATTTAAAGCCTAAAAATAATAATTTTGCTTCTTTACTTTAAAATGTAACACCTGGTTACTGGTTATAAATTAAATCTGTCTGAACTTAAATACTTTATAGACCTCTGTTTAGATGTAATATGTACATGAACCGATTTGGATCACTATTTGGCAAGAAACCTGACAGTTTAGTCTCTTTCTTGTCCTTAATTAATGCATAATAAACACTTATTAATGATTTATAAAGTGTTTACAGATGATAATAATAATGAGCTATCTATAAACTATTTATGAGCAGTGGTGGGCAGCACTACTCTAAATATTAGTTGCACTAACCCTAAAGCACTAACTCAAATATTTAGGTCCCCTAATTTTAAAGCACTAATGCACTGAAAAACTTAGCAAAAGCTAATTCTAAAGCACTAAAATAATCCAGCTGACACGATACATTCTTTAGAGTCAATATGAGACAATATTTACTGAGTGCAGAATGTTGTCACTTAGTGTTCTTGAGGGGCCAAATGGGAGTCACCCTGAGGCCACATTTGGCCCGTGAGCCTTGAGTTTGACCCATGTGACCTTGTAGATAAGTGACACACATATGAACAAAATGTCTGACAGCTTTAACCACATTTAAAGACCTCAGTTTGTGCTTCTAAATTAGCCCAAAATTTAGCAAGTGCTAATCCACTAATGATTTTAAAAAACAGCAAAAGCCCTAAAGTGCTATTCAAGAAATGAGTTCCCCTATTAGTGCTTTAGGGGAACTGTGCCCACCACTGTATATGAGCCATCTATAAGGGTATGAAACTCTTTCATAATCAATAAACTCTGTTAGCAAACATTAAACTGCTTCACTTTTTATCAACATTGTTTAGTTTGCAGAGTTTATTCAACCCAACAACCATTAGCCTGGATTAAGACTTTCGCAGTAATAATGCACTAACCTTTGCTAAACATTTGACAGAACGTGGCTTCAGGAATGAGTGGATCAGATTTAATGATTCGCCTGAAGTTGTTCCCACAGTTTTCTGCCTCTCTTGGCCGATGGGTGACTCTCCTCTTCACCCTGTGCACATCAGCAGCTTGTGCAGCCATCAATCACTGACATTCTCCCTGTATGAAGAGTTCAGCAGCCAGCTTGGCCTGATTACAGCGGTTCAAGTGTCATCTATTATCTCCGGCTGCGGGATGCACTGAAAACCACGTTACGTGGCGCAGGCCCATGCAAATTTAGGGCAACAGTTTTTTTTTTAACGTGGCGTTCTGATGCAGCAGCAGAAATGTCTGTCAGAATTAATGCCGTCCTTTGTCCCTTTTATACAGCAGAGAAAGACCAAACTGAAACGGTTGTGTTTTTGTTTAGGAAATGCATCGAGCCCTGACATTGGGCGGGCAGCAGGTGGTCATTTATAAGCCAGACACCTCTCGTGACCTTTCCTCACCTCAGTTTGTGTTTGTTTTGAAACTTTTCCAACACCTTAAAAGAAACAATCCGTAAAAGCTCTAAATTTCCACGGCATTAGCGCAGCGGGCGAGGTGGGTGGGTGGGTGGGTTTGGGGGGGGGGGGGGGTAGCGTTATCTGAAAGTCACACCCCGCCTCGGAGGACAGGTGTGCAGGCGTAATTCACCGTGTTTCCTTTTAACCTGCTGGCTTGTTTTTCCATCAAGCTCATCGGCCACGCGTAAGAAGTACGGCTCAGAAATTAAAAAGCAGCCCGGCTTGAATCCTCAGATGACTGAAATCGCTCAGCTGGGGCTTAATTTGCAACACAGGAAGGATTCGGTGCGACATGTATGACTATGTGTTTGAATTACCAGCTGACAGTTAGAATTAGTGAGTTGGCAGCATGCTATGTTTAATCTACATTTGAAATATTCTCTCTTTCTCCCCCCTCTTCCTCGGCTGCTGCTCAACTCCTGAGGAATAAAACTGGATTTGCTGTATTAATTGTTAAAGATGTGGAACTGCTCTAGATTTTATAAGAGCAAACATGTTAAATCTATGAGTTTTTTTTTTGTTTCTTTGAATCTTTAAAAGAGACAGTCTGGTTATTTTTGAAGTGATGTTTAATAATTATTAGCAGTGAAGCAGAGGTGAACCTATTTAAATAAAGGCTGCAGTTTTGAGAAAGAGTTCTTTATAAGCCTGAAAAAACAAAAACTAGAGAAAAAATATTAAATAGCAAAAGTGTTAATGCAGGTTCAAATTTAAATAGTTGAAAGAAGCAAAAATAAGCTTAACTTTGCAGAAAATCAGTAAATAGGAGCAAAAATGTAGTTGAAAAAGCAGCAAACAGCTAAAAGCTAAAATAGCTGAATATAGCAGAAAACATCTGTAAGAAGCCTAAATAACACAAATTAGCAGAAATAAGCACAAAAAGTAGAAAAAAGAAAAAGAATAGCAAAAAGGCAGATTTAGATAAAATAGCAAAAGAAGCTAAAATTAGCATAAAATAAGCTAAATGTAGCTGCTGTAAGTTGTATTTAGAATCCAAATAGTGAAAGTGTTAAATTAGCAGAAAAAATGCATAAAAGTTCAAAAACCTGACAGTTTGTAAAAAGCTAAAACAGCCAATTTTTTAAGTAAAACATAAAAGGCACAATGTCACAGAACCTGGCAGAAAAAAGTTATAATATACAAAAACTGTGTACTTAGCTTAAAAAAGCTAACTCTAGTTAATAACAGCTGAAAATTAGCTAAAGCTGCAGCAAATAGCAGAAGGCACTTGTAAATTGGTGCAAATTAGCAGAAAAATGCAAAAAAAAGTAGAAAAAAGCAGAAGAATAACAGAAAGAAGCTGAATTTTAGCTGAAACAGCAGAAAAAAAAGTTAAAATTAGCAAAAGAGTAGCTAAAATTAGCACAAAGATGTTAAAAAGAGCAGAACCAGAACCCAGTGTGTAAGGTTCTGTAAAGATTTTGAAACATTTAAAGGATTTTAAGGCTGTTGAAAACAGCTCCATTCATTTTCAATGACAAAAAAATGTCTAAAAAAGTGAAATAGCTGAAATACCAAAAGTCATGTAGGGCTGTCATGATTAGTCGACTAGTCAACGACTAATTTAACAGTCGATTAGTCGTTTGTTTGTTTTTTACTTTGTTTTTTTCTCTAAACTGCGTTGGTAGGCAGTGGTTAGGGGTTAGGGTTAGACATTATACAGACAGGCTCTGGTATCATGGATACCCACCAACAGAGCTCAAAAGTGTGAGATCATTTTAAAAACATAAAAGAGAAACCTGTACAATGCAATTGAGCCATGGCAGAACTTGCCTTCCACAGAAATTATTTTTAGTTAGCATATAGCTAAAATCTAACCATGGTTATATAATAGCAGCTGCATTCTGACACGATAAGCTGTATGTTTTATATTCAATTAACTTATGATCTGATTAGTCGACTAATCGAAAAAAAATCATTGGTGATTAGTCGACTATAAAAATAATAGTTTGTGGCAGCTCTAAGTCATAGCATGATTGTCGTTTTGATATATGAATTGTTGAAATAGCACATAAATCTGAAGCACATCAGACGCCTAAACATACAGAAGAAAAAATGATCTCAATAGTGTGAATGCTGTGAAGAGTTCACACAACAAGTGTTTGGTTAGCTGCTAGCCTAGCCTAGCATGGTGATTTCTATAAGTCCCATTACAGCTGATAAACTTCAGAAATTCAACTCCATTTAGGAGAAGAGTTTAAAGCTTGAAATGTAGAGATGACTTTAAGAGGAGACTACGCTGAATAAAACATTTCCCCCTTTTGTCCTTTTATCTAATCTGTGTTCACCTCTCCGTGTGAATCATGACACTGTTTAATTTTAATATCGCGCTCAGGAGGCCAAGAGATGTCATGACTCTGCACCTTCAGAGCATAAAGAACTTGATTTAAGTGATGCAACCGATTCCCTTCTTTTAGGTCTTTATTAATTCAAGACAAACGTCTTCCTGAAATCCTCTGCGAGTGAATTCCCAAAGAATGAGGCCTGTGGAAAACCACTACTTTTATTAAAGCAGAGGAGAAAACAGATTGTTGGTTATCAGGTGGCTCATCGTGTCTTTGCTCCTAAATGTGTGTGTTTTTGTTAGCAAAATATCTAATGAACAAGGCGACAAATGTTACAGACATTAAAATAAACACTGAAGTTAACAGAGATACTATTTTATATCTATGAAAGCTGCGATTTGAATAATCTTTACTTACTTAAAATTTGACACATAGTTACACCTTAAAACTTAAATATGGCTGGAAATCATCATGAAACGTCCTGAATTTATTTTAGTTTTGGTTTCAAAAGTGGGAAAAAGGCAAAAGTTCAAGATCAACCAAATCTGATGACATTTCCTCTTTGCGTTCCAGCAGAAACGAGTCTGCCCAGCCCCCACCACCCCCCACCAGCAAAAAGATCTCATCCTAAAACATAATATAATGTGACAGGCTTCTCATGAAACTGTGTGGAGTGACTGGAGCTGTTAGTTCATCTTCATCATCATTAGACAGTGAGAAAATACTCACTTCTTCACAACTGAGAGAGAAGATCCCACCATGACTGACATGTGTGTTACTGTCACATAAAATAATCTCCATGTTCTGAGGCTTTAGAAACACAAACACCTCCGTGGTCTTCACCTGATTTTTTGCATCTTTCCTGTCTTTAATATGTAATCTCATGGAATATTACAATGAATGCCTCTCAGCTGTTACCACACCAAAATATACCTCAATATCTGTAAAACTGACTCAGTTACAGTTGTATAATGTTGATTAGCTGTGACAACCATCTTAACTGGGTTGACTCCAAAAGTTAATCAGTAATTGATTTTGATGTAATAAATATTTCCTGGAGGTTTCACCAAAATCCTTGCAGCTGTCTATTAAATATTTTGCTAACAGACAACCATGGTTGATTGTACATGCTTAATTCAAAATTTTAAACAAAAATATTGTGCAATCTTTTTGAGCTATGAATACATGTTAGTGATCACTCTCAGCTATGGTCACGCCAAATTTGAGCACAATATCTATAAATTTGACCGAGTTGCAACAATTTTTAGGATTTTTAAAAATGATTGGCTGTGTCGGCCATTTTGAATCAAAGTGATTCAAAAGGTTAATCAGCTGTAGAGCTATATTATATGATTGGTTTCTGCAAGTTTCCTTAATATCTGTGCAGTGGCTCCTGAGATATTTTGCTAACAGACAGCCATGGTTGACTGTGCTTAAGCCAAAATTTAAGAGATTGCACAATCTGTTTGAGCTAAGAATACATGTTAGTGATTACTCTCAGCTACAACCAGGCCAAATCTGAGCTCAATGTCTATAAATTTCACCGAGTTGCAACGATTTTTATGATTTTTAAAGACGATTGGCTGTGGCGGCCATCTTGAATCGAAGTGGCTCAAAAAGTTAATCAGTTGTAGAGCTATATTACATGATTACTTTCTGCAAGTTTCTTTAATATCTGTGTAGTGGCTCGTGTGATATTTTGCTAACAGACAGACATAATCAGCAAGTCGCACAAACAAAAATCACCCGCCTCGGGTGATAATGATGAATACATTCATAATGTTCAGGGTTTAAAAAAAAAGAAAAACAGATGTCAATCAATCTGTGATGATGGAACTAAGTTGTTGCTGCATTCTGATCAGAATCTGAGACTTTCTGGATACACTATCGTCCGCCTCCACCTCCCTGTTGATTAAAGCTCAGCATCCCCTCATCCCGAACCTTTTGTTTCGTCTCATTTCTGCCCCACTGCTCCCATTTTAACATCCAACAGAGCTGGAAGCTTCAAACCCGCCGCGCCGCGCGCGTAAAAGCCGCGAGCTTCCTTCCTGCGCATTTTCCTGCGCAAATCTGGGGGTCATGGTGGGAGCGGACCCGGATCAGACCGACTTTAAAGCCTCATCGCACAGATTCAAAAGCAGGTATAAACGAGCCTCGTTTCTCTGAAAAGTGCGCGTGAGCTGGATCCAGTATCACGGGGAGCTCGTGCGCCATGCAGTGATGCCGCTCCTCATATCGCCAAGGTTACACGAACCAAATAAATAATTAGAAACATGAAACACGCAAATAAACAAAGATGTTTGAGTAAAAGTTTAAATCTATAAAAACAAAAAGACAAATCAGTTTTTCTCCATCATGTCAGTCCGCGCGAGCGCAGGTGTCACATCACATCAGCACGTGAACCGTGAGAATCAAGCAGTTTGTTGGAGAAAACAACTGACCGAATCCCGAGCGCGCGCACGAGCCCGCGCAGCAGACAGAACCGCAGCTCGTGAGCGTGTGAATGTCACCCCCCGCACACACACACACACACAGATTTTTACCTTTTTCTTTTTTCCTTCCAAATGTTGGAAAAAATAAAATCCGGTCGCGGTTGGTGAATCCGGCTCAGCGCGCGCCGCTCCGCACTCCGACAGCTCCCATCTTCCCTGGAATGAGCGCGTATTCCTCTGCAGAGCCGCCGCCGCCGCCGCCGTGCCGTCTCCCCTCTGTCTCCCTCTCCTGCCTCCCCTCCCTCCCCCCTATCAGATTGATTCAGCCTGTCCTCGAGCGGCTATAATGAGAATTGTCTGAGAAATCTTCAGGTTGGACGGAACCACCGGTGTTCCCGGAGGGGCCAACTTCACCAGCTCCTCATTTATTTATTTATTTATTTATTTACTTACACATAAATAACATTTAAACAAGTTTGGTTGTACAAAAACCTTGAATGAATGCATATCACCCACCATCTCTCGTGCTGTTTAATTATGTTGAGGAAGGACAGATTTATTTAGTTCAGATGAGCTCAGAGTGTGTTTTGAGGATGACTCTCAGGTACTACCACTCCAAATTGTAGCTGAGTATTTGGTCACTTGAAAGAGTTGCAGCTGTTTTAGTGTTTGGGCTATGTTAATTAGCTGTGGTGACCATCTTTAACTGAATTAACAGGTGTTGGACAATGAAACTGAAACACCTGGTTTTAGATTATAATAATTTATTAATATGGTGTAGGGCCTCCTTTTGTGGCCAATTCATCTTGGGAATGACATATACAAGTCCTGCACAGGTCAGAGGGATTTGAAGCCATTCTTCTTGCAGGATAGTGGTCAGGTCACTACGTGATGCTGGAGGAAAACGTTTCCTGACTCGCTCCTCCAAAGTGGCTCAATAATATTTACATCTAGTGACTGTGCAGGTCATGGGAGATGTTCAACTTCATCTTTCACCAGTCTGGCTGTGTGTTTTGGTGCATTGTCATCCTGATACACGGCGCCGCCTTCAGGATACAATGTTTGAACCATTGAATGCACGTGGTCCTCCAGAATGGTTGGGTAGTCCTTGGCAGTGACTCGCTCATCTAGCACAAGTATTGGGCCAAGGGAATGCCATGATATGGCAGCCCAAACCATCACTGATCCACCCCCATGCTTCATGTCTGGGTGGTACACTTCTTTGGGGCTTCTCCACACTGTAACTCTCCCAGATGTGGGGAAAACAGTAAAAGTGAACTCATCATAGAACAATACATGTTTCACATTGTCCACAGCCCAAGATTTGTGCTTCTTGCACCATCGAAACCAACGTTTGGCACGAGTGACCAAAGGTTTAGCTATAGCAGCCCAGCTGTGTATATTGACCCTGTGGAGCTCCTGACGGACAGTTCTGGTGGAAACAGGAGAGTTGAGGCACATTTAATTCTGCCGTGGTTTTATGGTTCTTGGATACAATCCAGGTTATCACCTGAACATCCCTTTCAGACAGCTTCATATTACATCCACAGTTAATCCTGTTGGATGTGGTTGGTCCTTCTTGGTGGTATGATGACACCCTGGATACTGTGGCTCTTCATACATCACAAAGACTTGCTGTCTTGGTCACAGATGCACCAACAATTTGTCCTCTTTTGAACTCTGTTATATCACCCATAATGTTGTGCATTGCAATATTTTGAGCCAAACTGTGCTCTTACCCTGCTAATTGAACCTTCACACTCTGCTCTTACTGGTGCAATGTGCAGTTAATGAAGATTGTCCACCAGACTGGTCCAGTTTAGCCATGAAACCTCCCACACTAAAAGGACAGCTGTTTCAGTTTCATTGTCCAACCTCTGTACTTTTATGCAGGATGAAGCCTAGTTTCAGACTAAAATCTGTCCAGTGCTTCATTCAATATTTTGCTAACAAACAACAGGCAACAGCTGACTCTCAGCTACTACCTAAACAAGCTTTAGCTCAATACCTGCAAAACTGGATGAGTCAAAGCTGTGGCGGACATTTTTAAATTTTGCTAACACAGACACAAGAAGAAACCATCGTTGCTCTTCGCCTTTGTGCACCAAATAAACCCAAACTTTCTGTTGTAGCGGTTTGTTTTTGGTTCGTGATCTGTGACGAATGAGGGTTGTTTGCTTGCTTGACCGGTTCCCATAGCAACCTGCACGCACACACCGCTTAGCCCCACCTGTACAGCTGCGTCTGCTGGGGTGGGCGGGGTCAAAAGGTGGGAGGTAAGGGTTAAAAAGGAGTGGAGGGAGGCAGATAGAGATGATTATTTGGGAAGTGATTAGTGCTGGATTGATACTGGGCTGTCCTCAGCGTCAGTCACGTGATCCACACACACACACACACACACACACACACACACACACACACACACACACACACACAGCCCTGTCCTGATTTAAATGGGATGAACCATGACCCCTCCCCTCACCTCCCCTCCTCCTCCTCATCTGCAGCAACAGGGTGTCCAACCTGTTTCTCCTCCACTTTATGTTCAATATGTCCTCCCTGACATACCCTCCACCCCCACATACACCCCCTCTGCAGCCCCCCACCCCTTCACCCCCTCAAACAGCAGCCAGTTTCTGCTGAGAGCTTTTGCATTGCGTCTTCTTCCTCCTCACCCCCTCCCCTCCCCTCATGCTATTAAATTTCCAGTCACACAACAGTGCAGTGGATATCCCTCCCTTTCGCTAACTCTCACTCTCTCTCTCCCCCCGTCCTTCTCTCTCTCTCCCTCCCACACAC
Source organism: Anablepsoides rubrolineatus (assembly GCA_031762495.1). Lineage (NCBI taxonomy): Eukaryota > Metazoa > Chordata > Actinopteri > Cyprinodontiformes > Rivulidae > Anablepsoides > Anablepsoides rubrolineatus. Next base: position 17,079,047 of record JARVGW010000194.1, read on the forward strand.
ACACACACACACACACCTCAGCGGTGTGTGTGGAGGTGTTGTCCTCCTCCTGATCGCCTGCTCTTCATATTGACTCTCCTCTCCCCTCTTTTTACTCTGAACCTCTCAATCTATAGCTGCTCTCTTTCACCTCCAGTTGTCCCCCCCCCTCTTTTCTCCTCCCTCCTCCACTCATTATTTAAAAGATGCTCCTCTGCCCCCCTCCCTCCCTGTTTGTGTCTCTGTACTGCAGCAGGCTGTGTGGAGCGTAGCCTCCTTCTCCTCCCTGGCTGAGGAGTGTGTGTGCTCCATCAGCAGCTGATTGAGTGGACACCACAGGCCCATAATGAATAAAGATGGGAGCCTCAGCGAGGATTAATGCGTCTCATATGAAGACAAAAAGCACCGCTTCTAGTTTTTCTGCTTCCCCTTTAAAGGGATAGTCCGGTCATTTATGAAGCGGTGCTCGATCTCATAATCACTTCCACCCTCTGACCGATAACGGTTTGACAAACATCATTTCAGAAACAAGCATCTTAAAGGATGAGGCGCCTCTATCCTGCCAGCTGTTGGCCCCAGCTGAAATCTGATTGGCCCCCTAAGGTGCCCCTGTCCTGTCACTCATCTGTCCTTTACCTGGGAGTGATGATGGTGGATGCAGTTCCATGTTCAACCACTAGTGGCGGTAATGAGTCAAATAGTAAATCAGAATGAATCAAGCGTACAGAATTCTTCTTCTCTTCTTAAGGCCCTGTCACACTAGACAACTTATGCCAACTTATGAACATTTTAAAGACGTCTACATTGAAGATGGAATTGAAAAAAATCAACAGGAAGCTTCTTTTAGGTGTGTACAAAATGTAATTCGAACAAATTGACATATTAAGTTGATATATTAAATTGATATATTAAGAGGAAGTGGAGCAGGTTTGTGAACAGGCCACCTACCCCCACTTCACCACATGGCGTCTCCAGACTGAACTCCTCGGAGCCTAACGGAGCCCTGATCCGTGTCTGATGTGGAACCAGCACGCCACCGGCAGCACCGACGCCAACCTGCGAGAGACCAGACTGAACACATCATGACATTCACGCCAACGCTCTGCTCTTACTGCTTCGTGTTTCCATCCATCTTCTGTTCTGCAGGTCCAAGTAGCAAAGTGTTCCAAGCAGGGGCGGAGCCAGAGGGGTGGCCGGGGTGGACCCCCTGAGAATTAGCTGCCCCCCAGTGGCCCCCCCAGTTTTATCCTCTTGAGTACCCAGGTTTTTCCTTTTTCTATTCCCCTACCTATTTAGGAATAGAACCTCATAAATAAAAAAACAAACATTGATTTTTTTAACAATTAAGAGTTGAAAAACATTAATTTATATTTTATTTAAAATTGATTCAATTTTACCTATAGAATACTTACATTAATTGTTTTCCTATTTCCTCTGGTTCCAAGGCCAGAGAAGAGATCTCTGGGTCTGCCATGGAGGGTCTACCTGATCCGAGACCCTCCTCACCGCATCTCTAAAGCTGAATGTGACCCTAGAGGGGTTTACAAACTGTTTGGGTCTGGGGACCCCTTACAAGGGAAAAAAAAAGTCCAGGGACCCCCTCATAAACTCCATGCTTTTTAAAAGGGTCATTTCAACACCTAAATGCCATGGGAATATAGAGATTTTTATTTAGTTTATTATGTTTGTTTTATTAGTTCATTGTTCCCCATGCATTTTTAAAAATAAAAATCAAATTAACAATTTAGTAACATTTTTTGAGGAACCCTAAGATACCCCTCACGGACCCCTGCCCTAGAGGAAGTTCATGTCAGCTGCTCCTTTATGGAATCCTCATTCTTTTGGTCAAACCTTGTAAACATGATTAATCTTATAACTTTGTAATATCTTGCAATTTTAACTCAACATCTGTAAAATTCAGTTATAGCCATTCTTCTGTTTGCTAAGCTGGATTAGCTGTTTGCAACCGCGTGCTGTAAAAGAAAAAGCAGAATTAACCGTCTCCATCACTGAAGCCAGCATCAAAAACAGGCGACACAAGAGTCCAGCTGATCCACCCACACTCAGGCCAAGTGGACCTTAACCAGCAGGCTCCTGAAGACAAACAAATCCAAATTTAGGCGTTATCCACTCTTCTGACCCACCTCGTCATCCTTGCTCGAGCCGTCTGGAGCCACAAACACCCCGTCCAGGTCCGGCCCACGTGTGGCGAGGCTAATAATAATAATAATAATAATATTAAGGCCGTCTGTCCTGCTGTCCCATCGCTGGCTCCTGTCATCCCCTCCTCCGGCAGGACATAAACCAAACTCTGGCCCCAGGCCGATAACCCCCCCACCCCACCCCCATTATGCTGCCACCGAGGTGGGTAATCTTCATCTCAGGCCCTTCGGCTCCCTCCATTGACTCTTAAACCGGTTCACTGTTTTCCTCGCAGCGGAGAACGAGACAGACAATCAGAAAAACGCCACACAGTCATTAGCATTTTAATTTCAGGCCACTGTTAGTCTGACCCCCCCTCCCCCCTCAAGCACTTTACTGTTAAAAGCTGTCAGGCGGGACACGGCTTGGTTGTATGTTAGGTTTTAAACAGGGCCGGTTCTAGGAATGCATAGAGGGGGCAGGCGTCAAGCATACACATTGTGCTCCATTACATTTGTTATTTAGTTTTTTCTTCATAGGATTGGGTTTTTACTGTCTGCTGTGTCCTATGTCCAAGAAATGGATTGAGCTTCCCTAAGATCTGTCCATCCGGGTGTCCCACCTGAAGACGGTTACAATGATGTAGCTCTAAGAGACACTGAGGCTTTTACCTTATTGGATTTATGCATCTCAGATAAATTAGAACCATAGAGAGCAACATACTTGGCCAATAAAGCTGATTCTGATTATAGGCCTGTAAGACCTCATTTTGTAATAACAACGTATTATGTAATAAAATCAGGCTTCAAGATGTAATAAACTCACACTGAAACCACATTATGTAATAATTGACACAATGTAATAAAAGTCTTCAACACATTACGTAATAACATTATTACATTTTGCAGCAATTATTACAAAATATGGTGGTGTAATAATCTGCTGCATTATGTAATAAACAATCAAAAA
>JARVGW010000194.1:17114682-17125825 GCA_031762495.1 Anablepsoides rubrolineatus
GCTTTTAATTCAGCTTCATCCACATTTATTAGAGCCACATAACTCTGTCTGTTTGTTATATCACACCTGGTAACTAATGAGCTTTGATAGTTTTTGTTGTAGTTATTGTTATACATTTGTTGTTGTTTACCTTTTATGTATATGTTGTTAACATAAAATTTAAAACTGATACAACAGTCGAATGATCATTTTACTGATATAAATGAAGACTAAAAGGCTGAAAAATCCTGAAGTCCATATGAAACTAGAGGTAGTATGAGAATTACATTTTTTATGCTTTTTAAGATAAAAATAGGGGGGGTTGTATTATACATGAGATCATATTATACATGAATAAATACAGTATATGCCTGAGAAACATAATTCTGTTCCTTTAAGATGTTTCTGCTTGATATTTAAAACTTAAATTTAAAACTTTTGAGTAACGTATTTATAACTAACGTAACAAATTTAAGACGCTTTAAGGTCTTAATTTTAGATACTTGAATTGAAGAGTTTTTAAGGAGCTGTGGACGCCCCCTGGAGTTAAAAGAAGTCATAAACACAAGAGTTGGATGATACATATCCTTTATTTCCATCATGACTGCTTCAGCCACACTGCTCCTTCCACATCCACCGACATCCTGAAACATCCCACCCGACTGAAACATCCCACCCGACTGAAACTCTCACCCAATCATCGCAAACTCATAAAAAAGTAAACTTCTTGAATAAATTACATATAAAAAAACAAAGAAAAATCAAAAAGAATACCAATTTGAGCGAGATAAACACGGCATAAACAATGTTAACTCATCATCATCATCGTTTGTTTTTTTTCATTATTTTGACAACAGAGTCTAAAGAACTACCTGGTCTCCACTTCGTCATCATTAGTAGTATTAGTATCGAGTTCATCGTCAGGTTTTGCTCAAAGCATCACTTATATAATTTTCAAGTTGACATCATTCATGTTAATATAAGCATGCAAACATGATTCCCCATGACCATTCAGGAACTGCACGAACAAGAGCTGACAGTGAGACGACGGAGGCGGGGGGGGGGGACGCAAGAACGAGCGAGGTGACAAGATGGAGGAGATGTGGGCCGGAGGAGAGGGGGAAAGAGCGGGAAATGGAAGGGGGCGGAGGCGGTAATCAGGGCAGCTGGAGACGATGGAGAATTATGGGACCTCTGGACCAATCAAATCAAATATTGACGGGTACAAGCCGATCGAACCCCCCTCCCCCCCTTTTCCACGTTGCTTCTCTGATCCAGAGGTAGAAAGAAGCCTCCCCTCTGCAGAAACACTCCTGTGTTAGTGTGTGAGAGGATTACAGGGAACAGGAGCTCTAGCTGTAGTGAGGTGTAGTACAATTTGCTGAGGTTACAGTCATATTAGCGGTGACAGGCATGGCTTTTGTAAGTCTGTATCGATTTACACGCAAAGTGCAGAAATCCCAGAAGCTCGGTTTCTCCCTGCTGACGTTCTTTCAGGGGATCTGATTTTTGTCATTTTGCTGTAAAAATGCTGTTTTTTTTCCTGCCCTCCTTCGTCTAACTTTGTTTCCCCTCCTAATAAATATAAGCAAAACACTCATTTTTTTTTCGACCCGTTTGATTGGACCCTCGGACAAACACGTTAGCGAAAGAAGAACACGATCAACACGGTTACTTAACGTCAGGCAAAGGGTCGAAGAGGAGAGGGGCTGATTTCAGACAACAGAGACGATTAAAAACAAATGTCTATGAGAGACAGAGTTTCCCATCGAGTGCAATGAGGCACAAATAGTACAGACACACATTCTCTCTGACACACACACACACACACACACAGACACACAAATTAAATGGCTCATTTTAAAGACACGAGACAAAATACAAGATTTGGCTCCAAGACAAGCTTTTTTTTTTCTTTTTTAGTTTGTGGACACCTGGATTTTTGGGGGAGTGAAGACAGAAATAATAAGCACAGATATCTGTCTCACACACACACACACACACACAAGGTCTCACACACACACACAAAGTACAAAACAAACGCCCACAAACACAGAAAACACTCACTAATAAAAGCAACACGGACGTGTGTGTCCTTCTGGAGTCCTTTCAGGGGACGTGACAAACTCTAGACAAAAAATTAAATGTTATCAGTTGAAGCGTGGCAACTTTTTTTTTCTTTTGTTTGTCGAGGAAAGAAAACATGGAGTCCTGGGATGATAGAAAAATAAAAGAGAGCGGTGATGTCCTCCTGAACACCAGGTCTCACAAAAACCTGATTAGTCCTGCAGCAGTAGGGCGTCTGAAATGTTCGTCACCCCTCCTCTTCCTCAGTGGACTGTAAACATGAAGAAACTCCCTCCCTGATGGACGCAGATCACACAAGTGGCAGAGTAAAATCATATCTATTTAGAAATATATCAAAAAGAGTACCAGTAGGACAAAAAAAAGGGGGGGGGGTGGAAAGAGACAAGGTTGCGTAACATGCTGAGACCGATGAGTCCTGTCCTCGTTTTCTCACTCCTCTGACATCAATAAGGACCAACGGACGCCTCGCCACCGTTTCCTCCGGAGGGGAGAGTAATCGAGTTAACGCTGGAAAACCAGAGGTTACGAACCTCGGAGAAGGCGTCCAAATTGGCCTGGAGAATCCACCGTGGAGGTCTGATCCTGTTACAAACTACATGGTGGGTTTCCCCCCCTCTACAGTATGGCAGATACTGTACACTAAAGTTAATATTTTTTTCTTCTTGATAGTCTGTACACGGGCGTGGAGCTTTGGTCCTGGTTGAAACGCTCATTCTACGATGGCTTTCTTTCTTCTTTTTTGTTTTTTGTTGTTGTTGTTTCACTTGAAAAGTTCTAGATGAGAAACACTGATCTGAAGAGCACATGAACTACACACATACTACAAACTCTGTGTATTTATGTGTGTGTGTGTGTGAGAGAGAAAAGTGTGTGTGTCTCCTCGCTAAATACCAAATTTACACCCATTAGTTGTAATGTTTGTAATGTTTCATGTTCAAACTTTTTTTATTATTTCTTTGCTCCTTCAGCTCAGAAAGAACAGAACAGGAGTTGGAGGTTTTATTAGCCGGAGCACTAGCAGTTGGACACTAGCAGTGTCTCCGAATCTCTCTGTGTTTGAGGGTGGGGGGGGGGCCGGCAGGAGGGGGGCCGGGTGGGGTGGGGTTTGTATTCACACAAGAGAAACAAATCAAAACAGAAAGAAAAGGCCGGAGCTGTCGAGATGATAATGACCTGAGGAAAGAGAAAATAAGGAAGAAGAGGCAGATTAGGCATGTGTGAGAAAGTTGGGGGGAGGGGGGGTCATATTTAAAGCATGCAGGAGTGGTGGTCTGTTGTGTGTGTGTGTGTGTGTGTGTGGGGGGGGGGGGGTGCATTACATAACCTATAACATCAAGATTAAACAGATGCTCGAGTCTTAGAGACGCCAACATGTGACGTCTCCTCAGCTTTATCTGCCTCTCACAGTTCGGTCAGGCTTTTTTAAGACTCGACTCGATTTCACGTGTTAATCTGACAGGAGCGCCTCCGCCTCACAGAACTGTGGACGTGTGCTGGATTTAAAGAGTCCAAATCCTCAGCACCAGATCATTTCTACACTCAAAAAAAATAAATAAAAGCAAATAAAGAAGAAAAACTCCATTCAGATCAGGTCAAAATAATAATAATAATAAAATAATATTCTTTTTGGGCAAATAGGTGTGTTTTTATCTGACAGTGTTTATTATAACCTCCAGGGCCGGCCCGTGCCGTAGGCAGTGTAGGCAAATGCTACTGGCGCCATCCATCCAGGGGGCGCCAACAATGTGGGACAAAAAATATATTTTCTCAGAGTCTAGTTGAGTTATTCTGTAGAAAATCACTGATTCCTCAGGTTTATGATGGTAAATTGTTCTGTTTTGTGTTATCTGGTGCAGAGGATGTTTCATGATAAAAGCATCATATGATGCAGTCAGATTAAACTCGGGTCGTTTCGTACACGATTTCTCTGAACTTTATTATTGTTTCTGTGCTCAATAAAAGCAGTAATAGGACAGAGTTTCTTACCATTTTAATCAGAGTGGGGACTGTCCACCACAATATGCGGTTTAGGGGAAGGTGTTGTGGAACACTTTGACACAAATGTTCCGATTGCTTTTTCCTGCAGGAAAGAGAATATGACTTGTTGACAAAAACATTGGGAGTAAACAGGAGGGAGTATTTTGCAGACAGTGTTGGGCATCATGCAGAGGGATCATTATAGATTCGTACTTTTAACAGGTAAACAGTTACTTTACTGAGCCACAGGTGTTAAATGTCAAAGTGTACTTTATATATATGCAGATATAAGGAAAAGAACAGAAGTTTTAAATGTTTATGGACATTTTCCCTGGTCCTGCAGTCATTATTAGCAAAAATATTTTAGTTAAACTGTACGTTATTTAATAACACTCCACCTGCATGAGCTGTCCTTAATTATAAAAAAACTAATTTAGAAATGAGAAATTTAAATGTAATCAGGCTGAAAACAGAAGTCTGACCACACTAATGTAAAAGAAGGAGATTATCGCCTGGGCTGGATAAATCACAGCATTTTGTTGAAAACAGCTTGACTTTAAGTGGTTTTGTGTTTGTGACCCATTTTATCTTAATAAGAAACATTAATAAAACAGGTCATTTGAGTAATTAGCTCATTGGTCCATTAATTATTATAAAGTTGGGCTTAGTTGTGACAGTCTAAGAAAAAGTTTTTTTTTGTCTTTTAATTTTTTTTTTAAATGTTCAGTGTTATGTATTTAAATGTTTCTATGGGATAAATCTTGTGTCAGCAGGAATTGAATTTGAATTGCTCAGATTGAATCTGAATGTACATAATTTGAAATTGAATGCATTGGTTTCTAAATTGAAACTGAATTTAATTATTTGAAACTAAATTTTAAGTTTTGAATCTGAATTCATTTGCTTTGAAACTGTACTTTGGTTTATTATAAATTCAGTTTGACTACTTTCACTTTCAGTTCCAAAACTCCGATTTTTGTGTCACACATCCTGGTCCTTGAGAAAGCCAGCCAGAGTAATCAAACACAGATCCACTGATTTATGTTTCACTTTGGTGAAGTTTCTCTTCTGTAATGTAACAGAGTTGATGCAATCCACTGTAAAACTGACAAAAACAGACAAAGTTATTTTATTGCAGTGATTAAATTTACTTATAGAAAATGTTACATTTACATCACATCATGGATCAGTCAGCAGCATCTGATCAATATGTGATCCATGATGTGATTTTAAATGTAACATTTTCTACATATAGGTCATATTAATCACTGCAATAATATAATATAACTGTTTTTGTCATTTTAATGGTGGATTGCATCAACTCTGTTACATTACAGAAGGGAAACTTCACCAAAGTGAAACATAAATCTGTGGATCTGTGTTTGATTACTCTGCCTGGCTTTCTCAAGGACCAGGATGTGTGACACAAATCTGAATTATGGAACTGAAAGTAAAAGTAGTCAAACCGAATTTTTAATAAACCAAAATATAGTTTCAAAGCAAATTAATTCAAATTCAAATCATTAAATTTTGTTTCAATTTAGTAAAATTCATTTTCAAACCAATTCATTCAATTTCAAATTCTGCACTTTCAGATTCAATTTGAGCAATTTAAATATAATTCCTGCTGACACAAGATTTATCCCATATCCTTTATGATTTTGTTGATGTATTTGTAACTTTACTTAAGTCCTGTAAAGTGTTTTTGAGTTTTCAGAAAAGTCCTATTCAAATAAAATGTCTTCTTATTATTATAAATCATGACAAACAGGTCATTATGCAAAGCTCTATCAGACAATTGAAACGCTCTCAGACAGATCACAGCTCGGTCCTCACCTCAACAAGCTGATGCCAGTGCTCTATTGGTTTGCGTGGATTGGCCAGCATGGCCGTCCAGTGCTCCCTCCCAGGACCGTCAGCGTCGCTGCCCACCCGACACATCCCTATAACCTCGTTATGACCGATGCTGAGATGCGGCGCAGTGAGGGAAGCAAGGAGGAGAAAGAGAGAGAGAGAGAAAAGACAAGGCTGGTTAAAAAAAGAAAGAAGAGAAAACAGGCTCATTTATCATTTGGGCTTTGGGGAAAAGAGTGCAGCAGTTGACGTGAGGATATTGAATTGTAGCTCAGAAATACAGCTCTGGATAAAAAAAAAGTTTGATGCCGACGAGGAAGCAGACGATACGGAAACACAAACCTATGATGCCAAATGGGGTGTCTACACAACATAATGGGGAGGCGGCGCGTTTCTACACAAACACATAAAGCAGCCAAGTGATGCTGCAAGCGGCAGTAAGATAAATATTGGCAGGGTTGCACGTCTTCCCTCCCCATTAGCATAAATCATGCTTATTCATGAGGTGCCATCTATGTAAAACAGGGATCATTCACCAGGAGGCTGACTCTTGAGGGGGCCATCATCTTGTTTAACAGAGACGCAACACCATCAAAATGTGACCCCCCCCCCCACTCTCAAAAACAAAAACAAAAAACCCAACATGCTTTGATAAACAACCACCTCGCAGTAATGATGGGTTTGTTCTTAAAGCGCCCCGAAGCATGCAAAGATATAAAAACACATCAGCTCGCTCACCAATCATAATCCATCACGGCGATGATGATGGATACGCTCTCTATGTTCTCGTTGGGAATGTCAAACACCAGCGCCTCGTTGTACGCGGGGTTCAGCGTGTTCTTCTTGATGGAGGTCTTCCTCTTTTTTAGCCTCCGCCCGTCACATATCAGAGAGGCCTTCACGTACGGGTCTGAAGTTTCAACACATAACAGGAAAAAAAAACACAAAGATGTGGAGTTGAAGATTCACAGGAAGAGATGGAGACAGAGAGCGTTTACGATAAGAGCTCGCAGGTGTAACACATGAAAACGAGTGGAGTCGTCACCGGAAAAGAAAGATGGATTAGGAGGGCGAGGAGGGAGAAGCGGCTTCAGTTCTGTATGCAACACGTGCAGCTGGATGACAGCGGCCAGGAGAAATCACAGCAGCTTTTCCTCTCCTGCGTCAGCGTCTTCCAGCTCGCTTCCATCATGTTGGGATCAATGTAGCAATAATACCAGATAAATCTGCCCGCTCCCCTTACAGCTCATTGAAACGGGGCTTCATTTCTCCTCAAAAGTGATTCACTCTAAAGCCATTGTCTGCTATTTATCCACACGCCTCTGGGATGCGACGGAGTAAACAAAGAAATGTGAAAATAATTGATTTGTTGTTTATTTTACGAAGATCTGCTAAAACAGCACAAACAAATTTGTTGCCTTGAAGAGACTAATAATCTTTTATTACAGTCTGGTTTAAACCAAGTGTTTCACCTTTAATTAGAATCACAGGTGCTTTCAAGCCTTCCACTATGGAGGACTGAATAAAAGCAGAAATATATAAATACACCAATAAATAAATAAATAAATAAATGCACTTAAACTGCACCAATTAAATTAAAAAAGGAGAACTTTACCTTTACCTTAATTTAGTTCCAATAAATTATATATTTTAGCACATAATTTATTTTTTACTGTTTTTAAAAATAAATATTTTTTTGTTTTTCCTTTAACGCGTACATTCTACAAGTCTTTTTATTTCCATGTGTTTTTATATTTTTACTTGACGTAATGCATTTCTGCCTCATTGTGTGAATAAGGTGGGCGGAGCTTCTTGGATCAGCTGCTCTCCTATTGGTCAACAGATAGGAAGGAGCAGGATCCATGTGCAGATCTATTGTGCATGCTTGTGCTGCCAAAGTTCAGATTAAAGTTTATTTAAAACAAATGCAAAGAGAAAACACCAGAGTTTTTGTTTTAAACTAAACTTTAGGCAGCAGCAGCAGCACAGTAGGTCTGCACATGATCCTGCTCCTTCCTGTCTGTTGACCAATAGGAGACCAGCTGATCCAAGAAGCTCCGCCCACATTATTTACATATTGAGGTAAAAATGCATAAGGTCAAGTAAAAACAGGAAACAGAGAAATGTAAAAGCAACACATAGAAATAAAACGACTTGTGGGAAAAATTATAAAAAAAATAATTAAATATAATCATTTAAGAGACAAATACATGTACAAGTTAAAGGAGAAACTTAATATATATATATTTTTAAAAACAGTAAATTATGTGATAAAATATGTAATTTACTGGAACTAAGCTGGAAAAATAAATATGAAGATCAAATACATTATAAAACATGAGGTAAAGTTCTCCTTATTTAATTGAATTGGTGCATTTTAAATGTTTTTATTTATTTATTGGTCCATCTATCTATTTCTGCTTTTATTTCTAATTATGTCAGTTTGGATCCTCCATATGCATCAACCTTTCTGTTCACACTGAAAGTTTTCTGATCACACAATCATTTTGAATCATAATGAGCTCCAAAGAAGAAGCAGCTTCACTATCAGCAAAAAAATACACATAAAACAAAACAAAACAAAACAAAACAAAGAAATCATTTAAAGTGCCAAAGTTTCTGGGATCACTGAGACAAAACTAAAGCTTGTTGTTCATTTATCTGGCTCTCTAACATCATCACCTCATCTGATTCATCACAAAACCTGAGAGAAACAAAAACTTTATTGACATTATTATTAAACCACAGCTGCTTTAAGTGACAGCAGCTGATTTAGCTTCAAAGAAAACATCTGTTTAGAACAAACTGTACCGTCAGATCATTCATTCATAATTTAGACTTCTAGAAACAATCAATAAAATAATGCTCCATCGATCTGAAGAGTTATTTAGTAAATAAGTTTGGTAATTTCCTTCAACATGCTTCCCTGCTTCTAAATGGATGACATTTATATTTATATTTATATTTATATTTATATTTATATTTATATTGAGCTCTTTTCCTCCTGACAGCTTCAACCAGTTGATTGGTGCAGTGTTTTATTTTCTGTCACGTCTCAATAAACACATTTATTGAGCTCATGGATGCTTCAACATGAGGACCAGTTTCTGTCTGTAAAGTTACAGCTGTTCTTATTGATTTATTAAGTGCTGGGAAATTCATTTTGGATTATATTTAATACAAAAACCTGTTGTTTGTTTGTTTGTTGTTGCTGTTGTGCAGCCAGTGGAGTCAAGAATTATTCTAAATAAAGAGTTAATATTAATTTAAAAAAGGGCCACATATATATACATTACTTAATACACACTTTAAAAACCATTAATAACTAGTTATTAAATTAAAACTCTTACCTTTTCTACCTGATTGCGCTTCTTTTCATTTAAAATGCTTATCAGGTAAAAACAAAAACTATTACAATTGAAGAAAACTGAAAAAGAAGCAAACAACTGATAAATAAAGAGTAAAGCTGGATTTTACCCAATAAAGAACTAGCATATGTAAATTGTCTTATAACAAGTGTTTACGACATAAATTATAACCCAGTCATAAAGCCCTGATCGATCCTTTATTTGCTTGTTTTGTTGTAAAGTCATAATTTTAACATTTATACACAGCATCAGTTACAAAACATGTTTATGGAGTCATATTTTGTATTTTTATTTATCTGTAAAAAGTCCAAATGGGAGGATTTCAGTAGATCCTTTGACCCCTGGATTTAAAAACCTGTATCACATCTCTGCATTTTATTCTAGTCCAGCTATAACCTTAAAAAATAAAAACAAAAAAAAAACTGTGTTTTTGTTGCCAAATGGCATAAAAGCTAATCTTTTATTCAGATTGTTCTGGCAGCATATTTATGGCATCTTGTTCTGAATAATAAAACTGTTGCTTCATCTCTTTATGTCGCTGTGCTTCTGGTCGGCTGCCAACCAGAATAAAACAAACACACTCAACCTCTAATATCCGCTTTTAGACAGAAATGAAGCAACTTCTTGTCTGTTTTTATTAGCTTTTTTAAATCTAAATGATGTCGTGTCAGGCTGTATGTGTGGCGCGTGCGACTCGTTTACCTGAGAAACCAGTCAGGTCCATGGCTTTGAGGTTGGTGGCCTTGATGATTGTAGCGGTGAGCCTGCCTGCAGTGGGCAGGTAACACAGCGAGAAATTAAGCTCCCCGAGATCGGCCTTCTCCTGCGGATCGTTACACACAGACAGGGATTAGAAACTGAGCGGGGGGAGGCTGTGATCACTCAAACATGACATCAGAAACTGATTCAGAAACACCCGTGATGATCTGCGGCCTGAAACGAGCAACGTTTATGATTGATGGGGGGGTGACAGCGGGGGTCTGAACATGAACGGGCAGAGTGTTTGGGAAACTGTCGTTGCTGTTAATGAATCATAATCTGTCAAAATCAGTGGGGAAGAGTGTGAATCTCTCATCTCCTCCTCCATCCTGCGACTCCGTGGCTGCATGTGGTCACAAGCCTTGTCCAGTTCCTTTTTTCATTTTTTATTTCTAAAAATATCCTTTTAAACTCGACACAGTTCCTACAAAGGATTTCATCCCAACAGAAACAGAAAATGGCCTAAAAAGGATGCAGTATCTATGCCAGGCCTGTGTGAGGCGCTGTCACTCAAATGTACATCAAAAACAAGAAACAAGCTGCACATAAAGGCTGAAACATCAATTAGAATGGATTTATATGAACTGTAGACTATAGCAGTCCTCAGAAAACTAGAGGGAAGATAAGAAAAACAAACAAATAAATAAATCTAGACATATGATGCTTTTAAATATTTCCTTTATTACATTTAAATCCTTTAGTTGAGGTTTTTATAAAGTAGAACTACAAAGCTTTGGTCTGAATTCCTCCTTATTTTAACTTTACCAGCTCCTCTTTCACCACTTTTCTGCTTTGTGTCTCAAAGCAGCTCGTTTTGTTACTGTTCCTTTAAGAGGCTCCAAGCCCCGCCCCCCTCCTGCTTCCAGACCGGTCCACTCCGGTTTGAGAGCCAGAGGGGGGGTTACACTTTTAATTTACAGTTTAATTAAAAGATGTCAACAGAAGACTTGTCCATCCAGACTTTGAGCCAGAGTCTGACCCAGAACCAGAGTCTGACCCAGAACCAGAGTCTGACCCAGAACCAGAGTTTGACCCAGAACCAGAGTCTGACCCAGTACCAGAGTCTGACCCAGAACCAGAGTCTGACCCAGTACCAGAGTCTGACCCAGTACCAGAGT
>JARVGW010000194.1:17125925-17141668 GCA_031762495.1 Anablepsoides rubrolineatus
CAGAGTCTGACCCAGAACCAGAGTCTGACCCAGTACCAGAGTCTGACCCAGTACCAGAGTCTGACCCAGTACCAGAGACTGACCTAGAACCAGAGTCTGACCCAGTACCAGAGTCTGACCCAGTACCAGAGTCTGACCCAGTACCAGAGTCTGACCCAGTACCAGAGTCTGACCAAGTACCAGAGACTGACCCAGTACCAGAGTCTGACCCAGAACCAGAGTCTGACCCAGAACCAGAGTCTGACCCAGAACCAGAGTCTGACCGAGTACCAGAGTCTGACCCAGTACCAGAGTCTGACCCAGAACCAGAGTCTGCCCCAGTACCAGAGTCTGACCCAGAACCAGAGTCTGACCCAGAACCAGAGTCTGACCCACTACCAGAATATATATATATATGGAAATTTAGTTGGTAGTTTATTGGTAAATGTTGGGTAATTGATGTACTATTAAGGATTAAGTATAAACTTTATAATAACATGGTAATTAAGTGACTGTAAAAAATAAAGTTGGCATTTTTTGGCAAATAGTGGGTAATTGAGTTATTATTGAACTGTAATTGTAATAGAATTACCCACTAAAATTAGTTTAATTACACAGTATTTTTAAGATGTTCTTACCAAGTAATTACATGGTAAATTACTCTAATTACTAAGTAATTGTATAGTAATTTGATATTACTTACCATGTAATTGCATGGTAATTAGGGGACTATAAAAGAAAGGGTTACCAAATTTTTTATGCTGAAAAAAATTAACCATTTTTAGACAGTGAATAAAAGTGATAAAAAAAAAAACATTTTATAAGTTTGTGTTTCTTTACATATTTTGTAGCATTGTTTCTGGCTTTGCAAGCTAATGTTGTTTGGGGGTCATTGCAAGAAAAACTAGAATATATCAGCCGTGTTTATTGATTCAGTAATGAAAGTCTACAGTTTGAACTGTAAAGACAGAAAGAAGAAAACAATAAAAGCAAGAAGGAGCTCCTAAAACTGAGTTTCTGTGTGGAGAAAAGGACGAAACCATAAAAACTTTCTGAAACAGTAGCAGTCGGGCCTGAGTGGCACCAGAAGGTTCTGGTATTCAGGTCACCCTGGCGTGATGACTCCTCGTGACTTTAAGCCTCACTAATCAATACTCCCCAAAATGAAACGCTGAAATACACGGAGATGCTGATGCTTTAAACTAATTTAATAAATTAAACCTCTGTGCCAAAACAATTTTAAAGCCTTGCTATATCTAATTTGCTAATAGCCTTCTATGAATATTTCATATAAATCTTCTTGGAAACAAACCAATAGAAAGTTTGGACGTGGCCAGCAGAGCCCTTCCGGTAATCTAGCTGGACTCCTGGGAGATAATTTTTCACATGAGCAGACTTTGAATTACAGCAGACAGTTTGGTTTTTTTCTACGCAGAAGGTTCTTTGGCTAAAATACAGAATTTATTTCATTTGAATCTAAAGAAGAAGAAAAAAAACTGACAGGTTTGATAGAAACTTGGCTGGTTACACGGTGTAGTCTGAGTGATTGTGATTCGTCGGTGAGCCAGAGGTTTTTCACGCCTGAATTCATCGAAACCAACTGAGCATCAAAATGTTTTTGACTCAACTTGATTTTCTTGATCCAAAGCATCCAGCTGAATCAGAGACACAGAAACACATCTTTGGGATGATTAAACACGCAGACGTCAAGTTGCAAAGTAATATTTCCACAATGCTGTCAGTTATACGCTGTTAAATGGTCAATTATTCACAAGCAGCTGCTTGTTAAGTTTAAATAAATAGACTTCTCAATACGCCAGCACTCAAAATTGTTATTAGAAACACTAAAAATCAACTATTGTGCGTGTTTGATTGATGTGTAACTGAAATATTTGGAGTTTTAGTTTGGTAAACTGTTTATTTTTATTGATTGAACATAGACCTAAAATGCTTTTAAATTATTTTTTTATATTTAAATCCTTCAGTTGGGGTATTTATAAAGTGGAACTGAAATGCTTTGGTCTAAATTCCTCCATATTGTAACTCCACAAGCCCCGCCCCTTTTCTGAGGTGTGCCTCAGACCAGCTCTTTTGAGTTGTGTAAAGTACCACAAAGTGATACTTAAGTACAAGTATCTTACCAAAAAGTACTTTGGTAAAAGTTTAAGTCTCCTTTAGGAATATTACTTGAGTAAAAGTCTTAAATTATCTGATATTTTTTGTATTAAGCATTAAAAGGAAAAGTATTGATTTAAAATGAGCAGTTAGATTTTCTGTAATGACATTTATTAGGAGGTGACCTCCCCAAAACAATGCAGAAATGACTGTATTGTATTAAAATAATTAATTTATGTTAAATTTAGGATGTACTAGTCTATTAAATGCAATTCTCTAGTATTGAATTATAATTTATCATGTAATATACAGATATTTCTTATAAGTTGAGTTTCTTTAAAGAATTTTGGACAAAAAATGAATATATCACCTTGCTTACAATATCGCGATATATCGTATCGCGACCCATGTCACGATACATATCATATCACCAAATTCTTACCAATACACAGCCCTAGTTTTGAGGCAGTCTCTTTAAATTTAAATTCAACTTGGTACACAACAAAATGCATTTAATGACTTGTCCCCTTTCAAAGTGACATTAAATAAAGCTTTAAATATTATAATAATGATCTATAACTCTATATTTAAACTAGCATCATTAGCTCTGAATCACATCAGGGTGTGAGAGGTTGAGTCCACTCACTGCGTGGCCCTCCACGATGTCCCTCCAGACGGGTTTGTCCCCGCTGTCCTCGCTGAAGTCCAGCAGGTTGTCCACCACCACCTGTCCGATCAGGTCGTGCCTGGAGAAACGGTCGAAGTCGTACACGGAGAAATGCAGCTTCCTGGAATGTAGCTCGTTCAGCGGCACGCCGAACTGGAACGTCTCGTTGAACACTGGGTTTAAGGTCTTTCTGTGGACCTGAGACCGAGACACAGACTGTCTTAATGCAAGTCACACACATTTAAAATAATAACAAGAACAAAAAAAACAAGGTTTGACCAAAACATCTGGTGTGTTTAAAGTGCCTGTGACATGCCTATCCTTCAAATAAAAAACATCAAAGAAAACATCTTTATATTTAACAAAATTGGGATAGTACACATGATTTTACCCATTTTGTCACATAACTGGCCTATTTTCTTTTCAATTTTGACTCAGCCAAAGTGAAACAGGAATTGACATCAAAGGGGAACTCATTAATAAAATAAACTTGCCTGTCTCTGTTTATTAAAACAAAAGTATTTAAACTTTAACTCTTCTTCGTCTCTCTTTGGCTATGTTCACACTGCAGGTCTTAATGCTCAAATCTTTTGGCGTGAACGTTCACATTACATTTTAATACGACCTGCATCAGAGTCCTGTGCGAACGCTCCTCAGCACTGATGTGACGCGCATGCGCAGTAAAATACGTCTCATTCAGCCGGCTTGTTTGTTTGCATAGTTAGCATGGAAGCTATTTTTAGCACGTCAAATCTGAAGTTGTTTAATCAGAGCCGAATAAATAATTATCTGACGCTTGTTTAGTTCAGTGTTTATAGCTGAACCTGCCTCTGACCGGATGCTCCGGAAATAACAAGCGGGAAAAAAAGTATCGACCAAGTATCTTTAGGATCGATACACTCTGCAACCGAGGCTGGACGTCTTTTTTATCATATTATCTACATGGAAAATTAAGGGAGAAAAGATGAAGCAGCTGGACTTGTGTTTTGGAGCTGTAAACACACGGAGCTACAGATTTAAACAGCATGACTTCAGGTTAGTGTGTTATCGATCCCTCACTCCCACCTCACTGATGAAAAAGTCAGATGGAATGTGACATGAGCGTTCAGACTGCAGTCACTTTGAAAACATCAGATATGTATCCGATTTAGAACCACATACTGAAACGGCCTGGGTCGGATTTGAAAAAATTGGATTTGTCGCGTTCAGACTGTCGTAAAAAAATCAGATATGGGTTGCATTTGCCCGCAGATTCTTCTCTACAGTCTGTGTTGGTAACTTTTACAACAACGCTCTGTTTACATGCCAACATTCCCCTTTGACATCACTTTCTGTTTCTTCACATGCAAATATCTCAACAACTGTTCATCTCAGTGGTGTGAAATTGCTTTTGCAATATGTTATCCATGTTATCTTTCCAAAAATGCATTAATGTTTATTACAAAAATTTGATGTCACAGACACTTTAAGATGCACTCCTACATGGAGAGCTGGTTCTTCACAAACATCATCCAAGTTGTTGTTTTAGAACCTGAACTGAACAAAGTGAAGCTGCATCTGGAGTCCTGGTGGAATATAATCTGCTCTACAGTTTCACAAACAGAAAGTTTATTTCTCAGAGTGAAAAACAAAAAAACAGAACATCTGTTCTTCACACAAGCAGAACAAAGGGTTCCCTCTGGATTTACGGTTAAAAACAAGACCTGCTGGAGTTCTCATGGCTTTTATCTGAGACATGAAAACAACAATATAAACATTAAGTCAAACAATCCAAACAAGCACACAAATCTTTCTTTTAACAGATTAAAATATGTTTTCCTTGAAAACAGTTGTTTCAATTTTGGCACCAAATTCTTATTGTTTTCTACTGAAGCTTTCTTGTTTGTTTGTTTTATTTCTGTAGCAAAGAAAAAAAACTCTCCTCCAGTTTTGTCCAAAAATACCTTGAAAACATAAAAAATCACTTCCTTTAAACCAAAGAGCTCCTTAGTCTCTTTGTGAGGATTTAAAAGCTTTGAAGGACTCGCAGACTGAATCAGGTGGAAAAACAACAACAAAAAAACAACTCATTTCTGTGTAAACATCAAACGGTTCTTTTTATTTCATCGTTTCTGAGAACAAAAACGGATAACGACAGGATAAAAAGGGTTTGATTAAGAGTGAGAAGAATGTGTTAAACTGTCTTTCAGAGATGTAATTAACCTTCAGCACCAGGGCTGACCTTGTTCTTCTGCCAGAACGTAAAAAAATGATTTAATGTTTCTGTTCAGGAAGAAAAATCAAATCAAACCTGCTGGAAAAAAAAGGTTAATTTTGTCTCTTTATGATGCAGGAAACAAGGAGTTTTTAATGTTTGAAGCTCATATGTCTCACTTCAGTGTGTGTCTGTTAGCAAAATATTTTATTAACCATTGCACAGACTTTTTATGTGCAGCTTCACTTTGAAGCCGATGTAAGACGGTCTGGAATTTTATCAATTTTATGGATATTGAGCTAAAGTTTGTTGTAGTTGTAGCTGCGAGTCGTTCACAGCACATGATCTAACTGTCTACCATGTCTGTTAGTAAAATATCACATCAACAACATGTTTGTGCTGCAGAAAAATGCTCAGCTCATGCCATGGATGCTATGACTTTTAGTATGTTAGCGATTTATGTTTTTTTTTTTTTCAGTAGCTTTTTTGGCCACTTTTGCTGTTTTCAACATCCTAAAAACCTCCAAAATGTTCAGAAATCTTAACTTCATTTTTTACTTTTTACTCCAGTTCTGCTTCTTTGTGCTCATTTCAGCTTTTTTTGGCTTCTTCTTTTTTTAATTTAAGCTTTTTTTTCAGCTAACTTTTTCTGCTATACTTCTGCTAATTTACACTTTCTGTGCTTTTTTCTGCTTTTAATGCAAACGTAAGCTGTTATCTGCCTTTGAAGCTGCTTTTCAGCTGATTTCATCTGTTTTTAGTTTTTTTTCCAACTGCTATTTTTGTCATAATTACAACTTCTGACTGATGAATTCAGCAAACATAATGCTACTTCAGCTTCTTTGTTTTAATTTCAGCTTTTTCAGTGAAACTGTAACTTTTTCTATTTGTTTTCATGTTTTTCTGCTCATGTAAGCTGTTTTTTTATTTAATAGTTTATTCATTTTCAATTAAAAACAAAAATACAACAAAAAAGAAACACAAATCTCATGAAATGAAAGGAAGCAGAAGAAAAAAATCTTATAATTTCTGCCCCTATTTAACAAAAAAGTATAATAAAAATAAGAATGATATACCTGCTCTGTTACAATTTACCTCCTAAATTCAACTTGTTTCTGTTATTTTTAGCTACATTTCCACTCAATTTAGCTTTTTCAGCACATTTTTTACAAAAATTTTTAACTTTTTTTCCCTTATTTCAGCAAACACTAACTGTTCAAACTGAACTCACTTTAAAAGTTTTAATGTTAAGCATTCATCAGCTTTTAGCGATAAACATTCCCACTGCATTCTGACAGAAAATGCAAATTCTCTAGATATAATTTGAGGTCATTACAATTGAAAATGGCCGCCACAGCAGCATTACATAAACACAGTCATATCTCAGTGAATGCTACAGATTTGAGGTTGATATTTAACGTGGTAGTAGCTGAGAGTCACTCTCTGCAGCTGCAGCTTCATCAGTTCACATTAAAAGTTGATTTTGGTTTAAATCTGTGGCATGAAAGGCAGCGGGCGATACGCACGCCTTCAGCTTACAGATTAGCTGAAAGCTTTTTAATCCACACTGGTTCCTTTTTTCATTTTGAGGTCAAAGCTCATTTTTCAGTCAGACAGAAAGACGACAGCTTTTAGACCCTGGTGTAACCTCGCAGCACGTTTAGGATTTTAGCTGTAAATTTGTCATCAGCCTCGACGTTTTACTCTTTCCTAATCTTCTGCTGGGAATAATTTGCCACCAAAGCGTTTGATATAAACGCTTGTCGAGCAACAAACTTGTGCAATAATTAAACTGCGACACGCACACACAGCAGCAACTTTTCTGTGGCTGCACGAGTAGCTCTGTCAGTCCTGTTTATTAGCACTTGATAATTACTTGTTAGCTTTGAATTAAACACGCTCGTGACGGAGGAGCTGCGACTTTCAGAAAGCAGAACACAAGCTGCAAAAAAAATCTATTTGGGAGTCGGCGTCTGTTTCTGTTTGTCGATTCGCCGGAGGGATGAAAGCGGACCAAAAAAAAAAAGAAAAAAGGTGTAAAAATTCGGTGTTAATGAGGATGTGATTGAAATTAAACAATCAGATTCACTCCAAACACAGGGGAAGCCACATTATGCAAATTGACTGAAGCATTCATGCTTTTCAAAGGCTTAAAGGAGGCTTTTGTTACGAGCAGGAAACCGTCACACAAAGGAGGAAACCAGTGGGGAAAATGTGTCCAAGTGCTGCTAACTTCATTGTTACTGTCTGTCCCAGTTTGGTGCTTAAATCTGACCCTTTTAAACAACTATCTTATTATTATTATTATTATTATTATTATATAATTTTACATATATATATGTATAATGTATGTGTATGTATGGATTTTTCTTTTTTTTATTGGGGGCAGATTTTATAAGATTATTTTCTTCTTTCTGCTCCTTTTCATTTAATGATATTTTGCTTTTTTGTTTATTTTTAAATATGTTTGTTTTTGTTGTTTAAATGAAATAAAAATATTTAAATAAACAAATAAATTATTATTATTTATTTATTTATTTATTTTTCATCCAAGCCATAATAATAAGAGCTTGTGATATTTATAGATCAGGAATAGAAGTAAAAAAAAAAAACAAGCTAAAGTGTTAAACTTCTCCAGGGAGGATAAATGAAGTCTCTGAGAGTCCATTTCCCGGTACAGAATGTCCCAAAATGTTCTCAAATATTGACTCACCAGCCCCAAAATAACACACAGCAAGAGTTTCAGCACCCTCTTACAGACTAACGCACATGGTCCTGAATAAATTATGCCCCAGATTAGATTAGATTACATGAGTAAAACTGGAATGAGCAGCGCAGAGGTTCCTGTTTTGTCATATTTTGTATTTCAGGGGTTCTCAAACGTTTTGGGTCTGGGGACTACTTACAAGAGTGAAAACTTTCCAGGGACCCCCTCATTATATTGTTTTAGAAATAATCATTTTAACCCCTAAATACTATGGGAATAGTATTTTTGTTTGGTTTAGTATGTTTGTTTTAGTGCATTGTTCCTCATATTCATTTTTTAAAATAAAATCCATATTAACTATTTATAGGGCTTGTGGACCCCTGGGGGCTCCTGGGACCCCAGTTTGAGAACCTTTGTTCTATTTCATCAAACTCGTCCTGCAGGTTCAGACTCAAATGAAAAGGTTTTATAATCTTGAGACACCTGTGATGATACTTTAACACCTCATCACGCTTAAACGAAACAACCGTTGAGTCAATTAGGCCTAATTAGAGGAACAGAAGCTGCTAATTGCAACTTGTTTCAAACCAACTGAAGGTCTGATCCTAAACCAACAGCTGTACGGTTTTATTTAGAAAACAGAGAAAAACTTATAAAAAATGATTTGGTCTTTAAGTTTATTCCCTCTTCAGGGGTCACCACAGCCAGCCGTACACGATTAGTCGACAAGTCACAATTATGTCAACTATTAATATCCTCAACGACTAATTTAACAGTCGATGCAGTGTTTTTTTGTTTTATCTAACTTTGTATTTTTTTATAATAATAATCGTTAGTGGCAGCGCTAATTAGCATTACTGCGCATGTGTGTCAAAAACAGAAAGGCAGACGAGGCAGTGGAAGGTACCGCAGCAGTTTGGTGAGAAAAACAAAGTTAGAAGAAAAAAAACGACAAATCAACTCTTTCAATAGTCAACGATTTTAATAGTCAACAATAATCGTGACTAGTCGACTAATCGTGGCAGCCCTACCTTGAAGTAAAATGTAAAGGTGTGTGTGTGTGTTGGGGGGGGGGGGGGGACACCTTTGTCTGGAATTTCTTCTTCCTGTCTGGCAGTAGGTAAATCTTCACATAAGGGTCAGAGAAGCCGTTGGCGTCCTTTGCTGGCAGGTCCAAAGCTTTCAGTATCTTCACCACCAGCTGCTCCGTACTGAAACAGGCAAAAATAACCACATTATGAGGTTACACACACACACACAGACACACACAGACACACACAAAGAAATAACTATAAAAGCACAAGTTTACACCAACACTCCATGAGACTCAGACAGGATTAAACCCACACAAACACCTGTGTAGAACTTCTGCACACAAATTGGCGTGGGAAGTTCAGTGTCTCTGGAGCAAAAAGTAGCGAGAATCATGTGTGTGTGTGTGTGTGTGTGTGTGTGTTAATCTCATCTCTCGAGCCGTACCATGGCTGCACTGTCAGCAAGGCTAAAAGTGATCACAGATGTACAGCCGGTGGAAGGTGGTCCATCTAAAGCTGGGCTCATTTATCCTCCTTTAGGTGGGAGTCAGGTGGGTGATGAAGAAACAAGAAGACCCCCCAGATCAGAAAATATCAGAAATGATTGATATAAAGACAGTGAGCAGGCTGTCACTCGTGACTTGATGAGGTCATGCGTGATGCGTTGGACAACATTGTGCTCATTGTGCCAGTGGTGATTAGGACTAACAGGACCACCATCAGCTGAGCACCTTTACAGACGAGGGGCTTCAGGAACGTCTCTTTTGTTTATTATTTGATCTCAAAGAGTATTAGGGCCCCATATTGAGATTTTATTTTAATTACAAGAATATAGTCTTAATATTACAAGAAAAAAATCATTATATTATGAAAAAAGTTATAATAATATGATATTAAAGTCATAATATTATGAGAAAAGTCAAAATTATGAGATTAAAGTCATAATAACATGAGAATAAAGTCATAGTATTATAAGATTAAAGTCATAACATTATGAGAATAAAGTTAAAAAATCATGAATAAAGTCATCAAACTATGAGAATAGTTAAAATTAGTAGAATAAAATCATAAAACTGAGATTAAAGTCAAAAAAATTATGAGAATAAATTAAAAATTATGAGAATAAAGTCATAAAACTGAGATCAAAGTCATAACAATATAAGAAAAAATCTAAATAATATGAAAATAAAGTCATAAAATTATAAGAATAAAGTCATAAAGTCGGAACATGAGATAAAAGTTATAAAATTATGATTAAAGTAATATGAGAATAAAGTCATAAAACTGAGATTAAAGTTGTAATATTATGAGAAAAAAGTCATAAAGTCGTAACATGAGAAAAAAGTTATGCAATTATGAGATGAAAGTAACATTATGGGGCGGCTGTGGTGGAGTGGTTAGGGGAGTCGTCTTGGAACCGGAAGGTTGCCGGTTCGATCCCCCTTCCAGCCGTTTCAGTCGTTGTGTCCTTGGGCAAGACACTTTACCCGCCTTGTCTAATGATGGTGGTCATTAGACAAGGACTGAGAGGGTCCGGTGGCGCTGGTGCATGGCAGCCCCACCTCTGTCAGTGTTTGCCCCAGGGCAGCTGTGGCTACAGTGTAGCTTACCATCATCAGTGTGTGAATGTGTGTGTGAATGGGTGAGTGTCTGTTAGTGCACAGCGCTTTGGGGTCAGGAAGGATTTGATAAAGCGCTATATAAGTTCAGTCCATTTACCATTATGAGAATAAAGTCAAATATATTCGATTAAGGTTATATTATGAGAAAAAAGTCATATTATGAGAATAAATTCATAAACTGATTAGATTTTCTGACAAAGACAGAACTAAGTGTTTCTGTCCCACAAACACACGAGCAGCTTGCTCTTTATGTTTGTTCTTACATACAGACGCTCATCCTTCATCCTTCATCCCGTTTCTTCTGTATTTAATTAGCAGATGAGGATGGAGACGAGCTCGGAGGCCTTTAATCAGACCTCGTTAAACCGTGTCTCCACGTGTTAACGAGTCTGTCAGCACTTCATTTGCTGCTCCGGGACGGCAACGTGAGCCACGTGGCCGAGGGCCGGACGCCAGCAGTGACCCCCGGCAGGACACGCATGTTGTGTGCTGAACTCCAGCATGTGTGTGTGTGTGTGTGTGTGTGTGGGTGTGTGTGTGTGTGTGTGTGTGTGTGTGTGTGTGAGCCTCTGACTCACATCCAATTAACACGACAGAACAAACGTGCCCAGTCTGAAAGGAGAAGAGCGTTTACAGAGGAATAAATTAACCGGAAACTGTTTTCACTTCTAACTTGTTTGTGTGATTTCGTAAATGCTGAGTCATCTTTAACCAGACCTGCTGTCTTTGTTTTAAAACGTTTTCACCCTATAGGGCAGCAGGAGTTTAAACCCGGAGTAGATTTTTATTAAAACATCAAGAATAGAACAAAAAAAATGATTAAATCCCAAAGTGGTGAGTGGAGAAACAGGTCACTATAGTGCATTAAAACATTTGAAATAAGTGCATTTTGTCAAAATATAATGAATAAATATATCATCAATGGATGGATCATGGATGAAATATCCAAAATATATTCTTAAAGATGTATTTGCAGCCTTTTTTTGAGCATTAGCAACAAAGAAAAACATAATTTTGAGTTATCCTGATTAAGACAAACCAGAGTTTTGACTAAATTTGACTCAATCCTCAGTTTGACATGATGAGTCTTTGTTTTACTTCATACAGTCATTTAGACAACATTCAGTGAATGCTATAGTTTGTTATGACCACAAAACTGGTGAGTTCTGGTGAGTTCTGGTGCTTTTCATACATGCAGGGGTCATATATGCTACAGCTAAGCTGTATGTAGTTCTTTTTACTTTTAGCAGTGTTGTATAAAGTACCTCAAAGTATAAATATTTCATTAAATTCATAAAAATACTTTGGTAAACGTTAAAGTCTTCTTTAAGAATATTAAGTAAAAGCTTTAAAGTATTTGATATTTTTTGTACTTAATTATCAAAAGTAAATTTCTGGCACAAAATCTACTTAAGTATTAAAAGTAAAAATATTGAGTGGTTAGATTTTCCAAAATGACATTTATTGGGAGGTGACTTCTTCTTTTTCTAACAGCTGTGATGAATTGTGTACACTAATATGATGTCAGAATGATATATATTTATACTTCTTATCCAAACACAATTAAATTCACTCTATCCAAGAGACACAATTTATCAGGATAGTATTTATTTTAAATAATAAAAACTCGGAATAAAGTAGGAGTAATGACTTTCTACTACTTAAATAAAAAAATATATATAAGGGGTGCCCTGTGTCCTGGGGGTTGGGTCTTGTGTGCCCCACAGTCACTATTAAATACTCCATCAGAGAAATCTTGTGTTTACACACATGATCACAACCACTCACAAACTGTTGTTCTGATCCGGGGGTTCTGAGTGCTCACTAAGTGTGTTTATATGTCTGTGTGTTTATATCTACAGCATGCATGAATCCATGTATGTGGATGTATATGACTACATATGTGTATGTATGCATATGAATATATATCTATATGTATGTAGGTATACATATATGTATGCTTTGCAGACAAATTATAATTAATTTTATTGTTATCTATTGTATGTGTCCATTTAATTTCAGGAGAGCAAACTGATGTCGGGTGTGTGCTTTTGTGTTTTCTTATATATTTAATATATTTTTCCTATTATTCCACAAAAATATATTAAATATATAAGAAAACACAAAATCATATCACTGATGATGAAGTAATTAAGAAACTAATATTAAGTTCTTTTTTCTACTGAAGTGGAAGAAAAAGGAGTAGAAAGTACAGATAATTGTGTAAAAATGTAAGGAGTAAAAGTAAAAAAGCTGAAAAATAATTACTCAAGTCAAATACAGATAACCAAAATTTCTACCTAAGTACAGTAACAAAGTATTTGTACTTTGTTCATTTACACCTGTGGCATTGTGTTTCTTTTACCTTTTATTTATTATTCTCTAGTTATTCATTATTAGTGTGAACAATCCTGTGTTTAAAGCTTTGATACAATAAAGCAGATCCACAGTCTCTCCTCTCCTGTGTCCCGTTACAGAAGAAGACATGAGTCTGAAGCAAATCCAGCATTTTGACTCGATCCCAGAGGCGAGTTGATGAGGACCCCCCCCCTGCCCCCCTTTAAACGCAGCTCAAACAAATCTCACCACCTTATTCCTGGCAGACGACGCTGAAAGGTAGCTGTTATTCCCGCAGTGGAAATGTGTCAGCTTTTAATGGGATTGTCGATAGAAATGCCTTTTTCCCCCCAGAAGACCTTAGTGAGACTGACATTGTTGGTCTGACTGTTAACACACCAAACAGCGGGGTGTCACGCATTAACATGCAGATCTCATTACAGCGCTAACACACCTCAACTCAAGTGTTTTTAACACAAATGCCCACACGTGTCCGCTGCCTCCTCCTCACCTACGTGTGACTAACGGTGAATTATCCGGCGACATTTTTAATAAGGAAACGGGACACGTGGACAGCTTCTCCGAATTCTCCGAAGCTGTAATCTGACTCCGACAACGTCTGGTGTTATTAGGCGTTGACAGGGCTGCTGTTAAAAGGGGGCTCATCATATATAATTCAGGACTGGAGCGGTCGCTGCCTTTATATTTTCTGACCATCAGCACTTTCGACCGTTCGCAATGTTTCTCTGTGTCAGAGCGGGTAAGAATAAAGCACCGCCTGCTGAGACACAACCGAGCTGCAGAGAGACTTCCCAACATCAACCCTTCCTCACAAACATTCATCTACCAGCTGTTCAATTCAAAGTACAAAAAAGAAATGTTTTTGTCACGGTTAATCAAGACAAAACAGTGAGAAAAATGTGATGTGGTAGTAGCTGAGAGTCGTTCACAACATGCTCAGTTCGTTAGGTTAGGAGTTATAAATAACTCGTTTTTCATTATAAGATGATCTAAAAGTCTGATATAAAACTCGGTCAAATGCTTTATTATCAGAAACAAACAACTCTTAGATCTCATGATGCCCACTAGAGTTGAAAAAGAACAAACTTTAGATTTGTTACACTGCAAGAAGTAGCAATCTGACAATAAGTAAGAAAAATACTGGATTATAATCAGAACATTGCTTTCAAAAATAAAAATAAAATGAATCCAGGCATCTCTGTTCTCCATGCTGCAGTAAAAACAACAGAACAACCTTTCGTACTGTGCAGAAGTGGGCGGAGCTCCACCTTGGGTTGCCAGGTAAGGAGCTGGGCTTTGTTTTAGGTTGCTACGTGACTGTTATTGTGACATCACAATAACGTGGTTTGGGAACAAAGATGTTTCCAGATACCTAAAAATACATGAAATTATAGCAAAAATAATGGCTGGGTGCATTTTTTTTTGGTGTTTGGACTGCTTCTAGAAGCAGTACAGACCCAAAAGTAAGTTTAAAAACTTGAAAAAAGTGAATTTTGCATAATAGGTGCCTCTTCATGATGTCTTCATGAAGATGATCCTTGTTCTGTACAGGGGTCTGTGGCAGCATGTTATGTTCTGTCTTCTTCTGAACGGCTGTTCTGAACTGTAATTTCATTGTGCTCTGTACGATGACAATAAAAGTCCATCTAAACTAATTTATATTTAATGTTTTGAGGAAATAATAATTTGTGAGGTCAAATCAGAATCAGAATCAGAATCAGAATCAGAATACTTTAATGATCCCTGGGGGAAATTGCAATTATTACAGCTGCAACCGTTCAAGTAAGCGTTAGAGTTTAAATATAAGGGAAGAAATATTCAAGCACACAAGGAAGAAATAAGTATAAAAACTCTGGATAAATACAGAGAACAATGAGCATTCTTTAGCATCTGTACAGTTAAAAAAGAAATAAGAATAAAAAATAAAAAGGTAAGAAATGTTTAGAAAATCAACATCTTTCCAAAGCAGCAAGTCAGTCAGCAGTTTAGTCTGACGTGGTGATAAAACAGACTTTTTCCCCTTGAATAATTCATGGGTATGAAAGCTTGGGCACAGCGACGGGCCACTCTGTAACTTACTTGAAGGCGTAGCGCAGCAGGAAGCAGATCCTGCCGCAGGTGTCGCCCTGTTTGCTTTCGCCCTGATCGCCTTTCGGCCTGTAGAGCTCCGGCTTGATCTGCCCGATGCAGGTGACCTGCTCCTTCTCCTCGCCGTGGAAATCAGGGCTGGAGAGCTGGTGAGTCATGGGTTTGGGCCTGAGCGTGCACATAACAGCACAGAGGGTGAGTAACACACCCAGCACACACACACACACACACACACACGTAACGCTACACAACAGTGTGACTCAGCAGCTGAAGAGACACTTTGGCAGATAAATCTGTTTAGTTTAGATTTTATTTGCCTTGTTTTTTTGGCATTTCTGAATACCTGCTGGTGTCAAAACTACTTTCTAAATGTAGCTCTTTTCACTGTTTTAAAACACAGTTCTGTTATTGCACCTAAAGTTAATCAATTATTGCATAAAACTCAAAGTGTTGCATGTTGAATAAATAGACTTTTAGCAGTTTGCAGACAAAGACAGCATGAATTGAAGACGAGCACAGGGACTCTGCACTGACCGAGGGGTGACCTGCTGCTGAGAGTGAGCGTTAGGCAGGTCTTTGGGGGCTCCCCCCTCTGAGTTCGGGACATCTGGAGACGTCTGACTCAACTTCAGAGTTCCTGCAAACACACACACACAAAAAACAATCCCACTTCTTTCAGTTACTGTTTCACTTAAAGATCAGCGTCATTGATTCCACTGATTTTATTTTACACGTATTTACAGAAAACGATGAGAAACAAAAATGGGAAGATAAAAACCCACACAGAGCTGCAGTAAGAACAGCCAGCTCATGGTAAATAATGAAAAACACTCTGCAGACAACCAGCACAAAAAAAGTTGCACCAAAATCTGGTTTCATTCGTCTCCCTGACATCAACACTTCCAACATGTGCTCACACCCAACTCGTCAATATGTGACGCTCTGTCCCTGGACCGTCTGCGTCTAGTTTTGACGCGGA
>JARVGW010000194.1:17212262-17226513 GCA_031762495.1 Anablepsoides rubrolineatus
CACTAGCTAAAAGCTAACAGAAACAGAACACTAGCTAAAAGCTAACAGAAGCAGAACACTAGCTAAAAGCTAAAAGAGGAACATTAACTAAAAGCTAACAGAAGCAGAACACTAGCTAAAAGGTAATAAAAGCAGAACACTAGCTAAAAGCTAACAGAAACAGAACACTAGCTAAAAGCTAACAGAAGCAGAACACTAGCTAAAAGCTAAAAGAAACAGAGCTGAAACTTAAAAGAAGCAGAGCATGAGCTAATAAAACAGAACACTAGCTAAAAGAAACAGATAAAAGCTAATAGAAGCAGAACAGTAGCTAAAACCTAAAAAAATGAACACTAACTAAAAGCAACAAAAGCCTGTTTTAAAGTACTGGGTGAAAAATAAAAGTAGCAAAAGGCTAGCTCTAAGCTAGGATAACTAAAAACTAAAAGTAGTAAAGGGTTAGCTAAAAGTCACAAAACATGAGCTAAAAGACAAAATGTTGCAAAAACCTAGAAGATAAAAGAAGATAAAAATAGCAAAAATTTAAAAAAGCAAAAGTCACATCACCCATCTCCTAAATCAGCCGAATATTTTAATATTTGAAAGAAGCACAAAGTGTAGAAATGGTTCGATGTCTTACAGTAAGTGTAAGAAAACAATAAAACAGAGTGATTGACAACCCAACAGAATGTGTTCTGCATATTTAATTAATGACAAAGCCCTGTTTTAGCTGGGAGTTCACTGGTTAACGGCTGGTCTGATGTTAATGTCAGAAACTGGTTTTTAATTCACTCAGAGTTATGAGCTGAACTGTCCCAGAGTTCCCAGCTCTGCATCATGAGTCATCCTAAAATAAACAGGGCAACAAGTCACATCCTGTCATGTGTCTTCACTTATTTACTGTCCTGTTTCACATGTGTCCCAACAAATAAAGGAACAAAACTCGCTCTGTGTCACATTTAACATTATGTGTCGAGGAGTTCACCTGAACAAATAAAACAACTCTTTGGTTTGTTTGAGCTGAACGGATTGAGCTCATGATGAAATATAAAAGTTTGATTTGATTTTTCTTCATAATTTTTACTGGAACAGTCTTAACGATGGCTGTATTTCCTCACGGCCTCGGCCAGCAGCTGGCTGCAGCCACGCCCACAAAGCTCTGACCAATCAGACGGTTTTCCTCACACACCTGAATCAGAGAGACATGAGAACGTGTTCTCACTGAAATCAAATCAGGCTTTACTCGCTTTCAGTTTCATTGGGAGATATTTTGCTAACACACAGAGTGTAATGGTGTAAATATTTCAAATTAACCACATGTTTTTAGAGTTTGAACCTTAATAATTAGGATTTTTGTATTTAATCAGTTTAAATTCAGGAATAATAGTGATTCCCAACCATATTATAGGGGGTATGTGGAATATTTTTAGGTGTGTAAAAGAATAAATAAAAATAGGACTAGAACATGCAGGGTCCTGTGATTTCTGCAATGTGGAAAATGCAGACAGAATTATGGAATTGACACATAATGGAATCCAGTATAAAATATGGAATCTCAGAGCTGATTTGGGGAGTTTCTGGTGTATTTTAGACGCTGCTGTTTTCTCCACCTGCAATTACTTATTTAATTACTTATTCACTTTCTAGGCAACATTTTTATCTTTATGTTTAAATTGAGTTGAAAAAAAAATGCCTGAGAATTAAAGGGTTAAATAAATAATTTTCATTTAATAATCAGTTGTTGTGCATTATAGTTTTGGAGAATGACTAAGGGGTAACGGTATGACAGAGTCTAAAAAGCTCTAAACAACATTTGAGTTACTAATGTTTTGTTTACAGCTGTTTTCTGCTCCTTTAAACACTGAAGAAAACAGTTTTTTCTTCTTTCAATGAGCCAAACAGTTTTGTAAAGAGGCAGAAAGAAGCTGATGTTATCACACAGACTGCGTGAGGCCGGATCAGAACCAGAACACAACAGGTTTTAATCACTTCAAGCCTGATTCAGGTTGTTACCTCTGAGGTGGACTTTAAACAAACAGAGTTTGGGTTCAGAGATGTTTCCTCCAACCTGCAGCTAAAAGTCAAATATTCTGCTGATAAAACTCTTATTTTATTTTAAAAAAATGTTTTTCAGCAGATTTATCTCCTGCATGCAGAACCAAAACACTGAGTGCTTTTACTTTGAAGGACAGGACAGTCTTGTGATCTCTGAGTGACTTTGAGCTCATGTGATTCTAGTTTTTTTAAAGAAATGTTTAAAGTATTAATATCTTTAGCTTGTTTGTCTCTCCTCATCCTGCTGCTAGCAGAGAGTCCACAAGATCCCCTGGCCGAGGACACGTTTATTTTAAAATAAACTTTATTTATTTAGAAACAAATCAGCTGTTTTAGCTGTTTGTAAGTAAAGTAAGTAAAGTTTTATTTATAAAGAGCCTTTCACAGAAATAGATTCACAAGGTGCTGTACAATCATCTAAAGTGTAAAAATGGTGGAAAGACAAAATAAAACATAATAAAACATAAATAAAACATATTTAAAACATAATTAAACATAATAAAGCATAAATAAAGCATAATAAAACATAAATAAAACATAATAAAACATAAATAAAACCCAAATAAAAATAATAAAACATAAATAAAATATAATAAAACATAAATAAAGCATAATAAAACAAACAACCTAATGAAACATCAAAAACAGAAAGAATAAATTCTAAATAGTAACTCTCAGACACCTGGTCGAGACGAGTCAAGATGCCATTTAGTGGTGATTGGTTGAGTAAATGTTTGTGTATCAAAACATTCGGCTGATTCAGGAGCCGTGACTTTTGATTCTTGTAAATTTTATATTTTTCAAAATATTTAAATTTATTTTTGAATATTTTACCCACAGAAATATAGAGATTTTTGGGTTTTTTAATCTTCCACTCTGTTTTTGTCTTTTTATGCTTTTAGCTTTAGCTACTTTTAGCTTCTGTAGCTTCAGTTAATTTCAGCATCACACTGAATTTTCACAGAAAAGGACTTTTTTTCCCGTTTTGACTCTTGAGGTTCAGTAGAAGCCACGTGTCAGATTATTTTAGCTCTTATGAGCTGAAATCTGTGTCCTACAGTTTCCTCTTCTCTTCTGCTCCAGATGGTTTTACAGTTTAAAAAGTGATGAAGTTTAAAGTAAAAACTGAAACTTTTGAGCTGCTGTTTGTGTTTTATCTGATAAATGTGTTACAGTTTTATTATTTACTTATTTAAAAGAAGTGGAAGTTTCTGTCCTTTATAAGCAGTTTTTAAAGGTTCGGACTCGTGTTCAGATCCAAACGAGTCCGTCAGACTTTTGGAGTTTTGTTAAAGTTAAAGTTTGTTATCGACCCACAAACTCACATGTAAAACGTTTGAGTTCAGAAAAATGAAACGAAATGAAAGAAAAACTCTGAAGCTTCCAGCCAAACCAAACTCTTTCACCCCAGAACCAGAACTCTGCAAAGACTCTGGATCACACACTGCCCCCTCCCACTGCCCTGGTTTCATCTGTCACACATAACTCCACGCACACACACACACACACACACACACACTGCATGGAGGAAATATATAGCATGAAATGGACACAACTTTACCTCTTTAAAGTAAAGATCTCCTCCTGCTTTCCTTCTCTCTGAGCTGAAATCTTCCTTCTTCTCCAGATTTAGTTTTTTCCTCTGGTTCTGGACTCGGCTGCAGCTCTTCCCCCTCTCTTTGGCCTTCTGTTTGTCTCAGATGAGTGTTTTTTTTCCCTCTCTCTCTCTCTTCTTCTCCTCCCTGCCCCCAAAAACCCTCTCTCCTCCTTTCTCAACAGCAAGGCAGCAGAAAAGTTCTTTTCCTGCTGTACGTCAGCTCCTGTCTGGTTCACCCTGTCATGGTGGAGCTGATGCAGTGTGTGTGTGTGTGTGTGTGTGAGTGTGTGTGTGTCAGCTGAGAGATAAATGCTGCTTCGAATTCAAACTCCAACTTCGTGATGACTCCTCCTGAAACCATGAAGCTGCGTCCTGCCAGAACATGCCAGGTAAATAAGTACAGGTGTGTTCTGGAGCTCCTGCTTTGAAGGAAACTATCCTTTAATCATGGAGGGGGGACAGCAGGAAGACTCCACAACAAGAAGAAACATAATAATTAAAAAAGATGTCAGAGTACTGAAACATATGTTTTGTAAAGCTTTTAACAGGAGTTTCACCTGTGGCACGTAATCAGTGAAATGTCGACGTAATCAACACGAAGCATGAATTCCTTCACACAATAATGTGTTTATTAAGTAAATACACGACTCTGGTGGGGTCAAAGGTCAGTGCCACTGATAATGACGTTGTTATTGGTGCAAATGGAAAAACAGTTCAATTAAAACAAACATGTAGGAACATGAAACTGAAGCAGCAGCAATGTGAAGAACTCACCTACCAGCTTATCCAGTTTAGGTCAAAATACTTCTCATAAAGGCATTTATTTTTTAAAATTTTATAATTATGAAAACTAAAAAATACTAAATCCATGTTCTAAACGCAGCACGCGGTCTATAAAACGAGAAATGTGTTTTTTGAAGAAACTTTCAGCCAATGTTAAAGTAATGACAGTGGTGTAGTTTCTTCTTCCGACCACTAGTGGGCGGTGGTGCTGTTGCAGATAAAAACACGAAGCAGCCAGTCAGAGTGCGCATGCGCAGAAGAAACAGAAGAATGAAGTTAAACGAAGTGTGGCCTGCATCGTGGAGAGGGTAAGAGAGCGCATCTATCTGCTTATTTATCCGTTTTTATGCTTTTATAGCTGATATAAATTGTTCTAATTGTTTTGTATCCTAATAACAAACCGTAAAAAGTCTCACATTTAAATAAAAAAACTGTTAGCCGAGCTAAAATCACATCTGCAGCATAAAACCACGAGGTGGCTCTGATTCTTGAGCTGCCAAAGCTGCTTAAAATTAAATTACGTTTTATACTGAATAGTTTCTAAATGAAAAAGACTAGTTTTAAACATAGCCAAGATAAATACAGTTTTTTTATTTCATGTTAGTCGAATCTGCTCCAACGTGGTGCTATTAGCATGATGCTAACATGCTGCAGACAGAACACCTATAATAATAGGTGTTCTGTCTGCTAATAAAGGTTGTATTTCTCTGCTGATGACTCGCACTGGGCTCTGAGTCCATCTGAAGACAGGTGCATCTTTAGCCCTGACAAGCTAAAGTTTCTGAGGAGAAATGTTTTAAAACTCGTGTTTGTTAAAGGTGAACATGGTGACGTCACACTAACTTTTTTCTTTTATTCTCAGCTTCAAGAAGTGGAAACATCTGAATCTGTGAAGCTGACATCTGAAGGAAAGAGGTAAAAATGCAAAAACTTTGACAATAAAATCTTTAATATATAAATTGATCTTCCTAGCATAGTTTGAAAGCTATTCAGTTTGTTTTTGTTTGCACAGTAAATACATTTATTCTAATTGTCTTCTTGTTATCAATGTGTTTTCTGTGTTGGAATCTAAATAGTTAAAGCACTTAAACCTAACCATTGATGTAGATTAAATATTTCTCTGCTGATGACTCGCACTGGGCTCTGAGTCCATCTGAAGACAGGTGCATCTTTAGCCCTGACAAGCTAAAGTTTCTGAAGAGAAATGTTTTAAAACTCATGTTTGTTAAAGGTGAACATGGTGACATCATACTAACTCTCTTCTTTTTTTATTCTCAGCTTGATGAGGTGGAAACATCTTAATCTGACATCTGCAGGAAAGAGGTGAAAATGCAAAAACTTTAACAATAAAATTACCCTTTAAAATATAAATATATTTAATTTCCTATTTGCATATTTTGGATTGCTTCAGTTTCTTTCTGTCTGCACAGAAAGAAAATACATTTCATCCAATTTTATTTTTTGTTAATTTGGACTTAAAAGTTGCCATAAAGATTGATCTGTGTGTATTTTTTATGTTGGTGTGTCTAAATATTTAAATAACATAATCCTGAACATTTATGAATTGAATATTTCTCTGCTGATGACTCGCACTCTCCTCTGAGTCCATCTGAAGACAGATATATCTTTAGCCCTGAAGAGAAATGTTTTAAAACTCATGTTTGTTAAAGGTGAACATGGTGACATCATACTAACTCTCTTCTTTTTTATTCTCAGCTTGATAAAGTGAAAAAATCTGAATCTGTGATGCTGACATCTGCAGGAAAGAGGTGAAAAATGCAAAAACTTTAACAAAAATCAATCTTGAATACATAAATTTAACTTCCTTTTTGCATATTTGTGACCCATCACATCGAAATGAGGATTAAGTCAAATTTGGTCAAAATGACCTAATCATATTTTCAGATTCCTGCTTTAAAAGTTACATTTTGATACTTAGATCATCATTAGTAGATCCAGAGATGATATTTAATTTGTCTTGTTGGTTATAATAATACATAAATATTTGGTCTAAATCCTAATTTTATGTAATTTTAATGAGGATTTGTTTGTCATTTTTAAAAAGAAGCCTCATAGTATTTGAATATTGAGATTTCCCAGCTGGAAAGAAACAAGCTTTGATGGCTCACAGGGAAAATCTGAACATTTGAAGGCGTTTTTGCTCAGAATCAGGTTTTTGTTGCTACTGCTCGAAAAAGTACTTCAAAAATTTAGGATAATATTTCAGAGAGTTCATTGAAACAATACATCGATAACACATTTATTAGTTATATTTTGACAAAATGTAATATTTGCAAGCATTTTAATTAAAACACTATATCTGCCTATTTCTCCACATCCAACTTTTAGACTTAATCCTTGTTTCGATGTGACGGATCACATGTTTGGTAGTTGTTCAGTGTTTGTTTGCACAGACAAAACATTTCCACTAATTGTTTTCTTCTGTTATGAATGTTAATGTGAACTTTAAACACTATTATGATCTGTGTGTATTTTTTATGCTGGTGTCTAAATAACATAATCCTGAACATGGATGTAGATTAAATATTTCTCTGCTGATGACTCGCACTGGGCTCTGAGTCCATCTGAAGACAGGTGCATCTTTAGCCCTGACAAGCTAAAGTTTCTGAAGAGACGCAATAAAAATCTTATGTTTGCTGAAGTTGATGAACTTTAAATTAATTTGTTCTTTTTTTTCCTTTCAGTTTGAAGTGGAAATCATGTAAATGAAGCTGTGATTTAAAGGTGGTTCTTCTGTTATTTAACAAAACAAAAACAATATTAAACGATCATAATGATCTGTTTTCATTTTTGTATTTGTTTTCCACAGGTAGTATCTGCTCACCTGTAAATGATTGGCTCAGGTGTTCCAGTCCCTTCCATGGCCACAGGTGTATAAAGTGAATCATGAGTCGCTCTCAGGAGCTCCGTGAGTTCCAGCGTGGAACGGTGATAGGATGCCACCTGGCCAACAAGTCCAGTCGTGAAATCTCCTCGCTCCTAAACATCCCTCAGTCGAAAGTCAGCGCCATCATCAGGAAATGGAGGACGGGGAACGACGGCGACACGTCCACGAAGCGGCCGACCACGCAAGCTGACGGAGCAGGGCCAGCGGATCCTGAAGGGCATCTGAAGTAATAAAGTGGATTTTGATGTTCTGATCAGTATGAAATGTTCAGGTGCGTTCTCTGGAGTGACCAATCACACTTCAACGTCTGGCAGTCTGACGGACGAGAGTTTGTCGGGCGTTTGCCCGGAGAGCGGCACTCGTCTGACTGCGGGGGGGGGTCGTGGTGTGGGCTTGTTTTTCAGGCGCTGGGCTCGGTCCATTAGTTCCAGTGGAAGGAACTCTGAATGCTTCAGCGTACCGAGACATTCTGGACAATTCTGTTCTCCCAACGTTGTGGGAACAGTTTGGAACCGGACCCTTCCTCTTCCAACACGACTGTGCACCGGTGCACAAAGAGAGGTCCATAAAGACCTGGATAACAGAGTCTGGTGTGGAGGAACTGGACTGGCCTGCACACAGTCCTGACCTCAACCCTATAGAACACCTGTGGGATGAGATTAAAGTCAGAATTTTTATTTTATTTTTTTCAAATACTCTTCTGTAGATTTTCAACCATGCTTCAACAGTTTGCACTGATTGTGCAACAAAATATTAAGTTAAGGGTCCAATCATTTCTATCCAGGCCTGTTTCATGAGTTTTATTTATTTTTTAATTCTATTGAAGCTGTTGAAAGCTGAAAAGCAATGTCTGACTTTCATTTATTTTTATTATTTAGTCAGATTCTAGTTATTTCTGAGAGCATTGTGGGCTTTTTTTCATTAAACAAGGAGTACCAACAGTTTTGTCCGTGTGTATTAAGTTGACAGCACTTTATCTTTCATCTTTAACTTTAAACACCTCATGTCCTTTAATCTCTAAATCTATTCCAGACCATGATAGATCCTATTATGTTCAAGTAGCAAAAGTGAAAATTAATCATTTGTTTTACTCTAAGTTTCTGTTGTAACTGAGTCTGTCTTGTAAAAGAGATCTTATGATCTCAATGGGATCAACCTGGTTACATAAAGGTTATATGTGAGTCGGTACTTTTAGCAATATCCTGCTCTGATGTCTGGTTCGTATTTATTTGATGTTTTTTAATCTAATTGTTTTTTTCTTTTATGAAAATTTTTTCAGTTTAAAAGTAACTCAGTAACTTTATGACTAAAATTAAGTTAATAGCTGCAGCCACTTTAATCTGCATCATGTAAGTGAAGTAATATTTCAAATACTTGGCAAATGAAATGGTACAGAGAAGTATTGCATTAAAATAAAAAACTAGACTCAATTACAAGATCAGGATCTCATAATTACCAGAAAATCTCAATTATGAGAAAATATCTCAATTACCAGAAAAGATCTCAATTATGAGAAAATATCTCATAATTACGAAAAAAGATCTCAATTACAAGATCTCATAATTATGTCAGCAGGATCTCATAATCTAATTTTGTTTTTATTTTTGGTGAATGCAATGCTCTTCTGCAAAATGATAAATTTATCTGGATTTAATTTAAACAGAACCAACATTATAAAATATAAATGCAGCAGAAAGATTTCAGACCAGAAATTTGAACAAACTCTTAAATAACCAGATGAAGATAATAAAAAAACCTAAGAAACTTATTTAAAACTTTGTTTCTGTATCTTTATTATAACTCTAACAATTTATTATCTCTTAAAACATTTGAAATTCATATATATTTGATCTGAATGTGTGTATATGTGTAACAACATATACATACATGTTCTGTAAGTTACCTTTCTTCTGTTCATTTTTTTTTTAAAAAGATCTCTTTAAAGGAAAAATGCTTTCTATAAAGTCAAACCAATTCCTTCATGAAGTCACTTTTTCTGCTGAGAATAAAAACCAATAACTTAAATATCCAGAGTTCCTGTTGGGCACTGTTTACCTTAAAACCAAACCAAACCAAAAGTCACTGAAGGGAAATGTAAACAGTTCTGATTATCGGGCCTCTGAATAATCTGCTGGTTCCCTGGAAGATGAGATTAAACCAACAGAGAAACGGGTTCGACTGTATAGAAAGCAGAACAGTTAAATAAATACATCTTTACCTTTTTTATGATAAACATTTGGAAGACAGAGATTCTTTAGAACTTTTGAGACTTTTTTTTTTTACATCTTAAACCATGTTTGGATTATTTTCATCGTCCTTATTGCTATTTATTTCCCTCGCGAACCTCTTCCTGACCGTCACAAAAACACGATGAATGAAAACTATTAAAAAAAAACAGTAAAGGACGGCAGAGAAACCTCCATATGTGTCTGATAAAACTTTTTCTTGTAGGTAAAAAGCAGCAGGAGAGGTGAAGAGAGCCCTTATATTTCATCTCAGCCAAGTAAGACAGTTAGCTTGTGAAGAGAGCCGATGAGAAATGATGGGTTTTCAAAATAAAAGCTTCTCTCATTGGAAGCATTTTGAGGCTTTTTTCTATTTGAAATATTTTGCTTTTTTTTATGCCTTAGTTTAAACATTCATGACTGAATAATGAGTTTATGATGCTGAAATAAAGGCTTTAAATTATGGCCGTTCTCCTCAGTGTCTTTTCTGTAATAACAGTGTAATAACAGTAAGGACGATGATCAATAAACAGCAATAAATCTCTTATCAATAACTCCAGTGTTCCCGTTTAAAGTTTTAAAAACTGTAAGAACAATCAGTATTAAAATTCTGTAGAAGCGTTTCTCTTGGATCCCCCTCTTGCCTCCCGGGTTTCGTCGTTTGGGTGGGTGGTGGGGGGGGATTAGAAAGGCCACTCCTGGAAGGAGCAGGGGGGATTGGGTGGGGAAAGAACAAGAAAATGGCAGTTTTTCCTCTTCCCCTCCACTCCCCTCTCCTTTCCGGTCTCCCTCGTAGCGGAGTCCGAGCGAGAAGTTCCTCCTTTTAAATAAAATCCTTTGGAAGATTTTTTGTTTTTCTCCTCGCGTCGTCAGAAAATCCTGTGTAACAGTTGAAAGCACAGTCTGTCCTCTTTTGTGTTCAGATATGTCTTGGATCTGGACCGTGTGTCGATATATATTTATATATATATATGTATATATATAAACTCGGACACAAACACAGGAGTGTTTGTGTTTATCTACATGTTTTCATGCAGGCATGGTTAGGATGGAGTGGGGCGCCTGTGTCTGTGTGCATATCGGTTTTATTCAAAAACTCGTTACAACGCTGGAGGTCTGGGCACTTGTTTTTGCTACAGATTTGTGATACAGTGACCAGTCAGTCTTTGTTTGTTTTTGTTCTCTTCGTCGTTATAAGATAACTAGAAACACGATCCCGATCGTGAGGCTCCGCCCTCGTCGGCGTCGAAGAGACACGAAGCCTGTCGGGATCTACGGTTCCTCCTACGACACAAAAATAAAAACTCCTCGATGATACGGTTTTAAAACTAGCGTCCTGCTTTTACTCTGATCTGATCTCCGCTGCAGCCGTGGAGTCATAGTGATACTTTCTGTTTGTGTTGGTGCATGCATGTTTGTGTGGAAATCTGCCCGCCTCAGTCAGGGGGTCCAGCCATGTGTGAAATCTGTTGCCCTCTTCTTTTTTCCTCTCTGCGCCCCTGCTTTTTTAAAAATTTATTTATCTATTTGAGTTTGCATTTGGATCCTCAGCTTCGGCTGCCGTCGTCCCTCCTCCTGTCCAACTGTCCGTCCCGAGGCGAGAGGACAGAGATGGGAAATGGGCTGCTGGACAGCCTGGACAGAAACAATAAAAACATGAGACATGAGACATATTTGGGCTATAATTTAAAAAAAAACATACTTAACTGTCAAAGCTTTGTGGTATTTTCTAAGATTTTTAACAGTTTAAACAAGACAAACATGACCAAAAGAGGAATTGCTTCCTCTTTATTTGTTCTATGGTGATTTCTATCTAGATATTTTTATAATTTAATTGGGCAGACTTTATAATTTCTATATTTGAATTTTGGTGAAAACCACTGGACGTTGTT
Organism: Anablepsoides rubrolineatus; assembly: GCA_031762495.1. Classification (NCBI taxonomy): domain Eukaryota; kingdom Metazoa; phylum Chordata; class Actinopteri; order Cyprinodontiformes; family Rivulidae; genus Anablepsoides; species Anablepsoides rubrolineatus. The sequence goes on from JARVGW010000194.1 coordinate 17,223,702, forward strand.
TCAACATTCTACAGGCAGAGGGCGCTGTTTATCAGTGAAAAATCTACACTTTGCACTCTTTCTAATCTACAGGGGTTGGACAAGGAAACTGAAACTGCTGTCATTTTAGTGTGGGAGGTTTCATGGCTAAACTGGACCAGTCTGTTGGCCAATCTTCATTAATTGCACATTGCACCAGTAAGAGCAGAGTGTGAAGGTTCAATTAGCAGGGTAAGAGCACAGTTTGGCTCAAAATATTGCAATGCACACAACATTATGGGTGACATACCAGAGTTCAAAAGAGGACAAATTGTTGGTGCATCTGTGACCAAGACAGCAAGTCTTTGTGATGTATCAAGAGCCACGGTATCCAGAGTAATGTCAGCATACCACCAAGAAGGACCAACCACATCCAACAGGATTAACTGTGGATGTAATATGAAGCTGTCTGAAAGAGATGTTCAGGTGATAACCCGGATTGTATCCAAAAAACATAAAACCACGGCAGAATTAAATGTGCCTCAACTCTCCTGTTTCCACCAGAACTGTCCATCAGGAGCTCCACAGGGTCAATATACACAGCTGGGCTTCTATAGCCAAACCTTTGGTCACTCGTGCCAAACGTTGGTTTCAATGGTGCAAGGAGCACAAATCTTGGGCTGTGGACAATGTGAAATATGTATTGTTCTCTGATGAGTCCACATTTACTGTTTTCCCCACATCTGGGAGAGTTACGGTGTGGAGAAGCCCCAAAGAAGTGTACCACCCAGACATGCCCAGAGTGAAGCATGGGGGTGGATCAGTGATGGTTTGGGCTGCCATATCATGGCATTCTCTTGGCCCAATACTTGTGCTAGATGAGCGAGTCACTGCCAAGGACTACTGAACCATTCTGGAGGACCACGTGCATCCAATGGTTCAAACATTGTATCCTGAAGGCGGTGCCATGTATCAGGATGACAATGCACCAATACACACAGCCAGACTGGTGAAAGATTGGTTTGATGAACATAAAAGTGAAACTGAACATCTCCCATGTCCTGCACAGTCACCACTTCTAAATATTATTGAGACACTTTGAGGTGTTTTGGAGGAGCGAGTCAGGAAACGTTTTCCTCCACCAGCATCACGTAGTGACCTGACCACTATCCTGCAAGAATGGCTTCAAATCCCTCTGACCTGTGCAGGACTTGTATATGTCATTCCCAAGACCAATCAATGCTGTATTGGTCACAGGGAGGCCCTACACCATACTAATAAATTATTATAATCTAAAACCAGGTGTTTCAGTTTCATTGTCCAACACCTGTATATAATAACTTTAAATGTGTTATCTTTTCCTGATCTCACCTGTCCAACACAGTCCTCAGGGCCCGTTCGATGTTCATGCGGTGTCCGACTCGCGTCACGCCCAGATCCAAATAATCCTCCTTGGTGAGAGAGGGCAGGTGGGTGCCGTCGATCTCGTTATCCAGGAAACGCTCTCTGTGCTCCCCCAGGTTCAGGTACGCCAGCCAGTCCGCCACGTCGTACTTGGTCCAGTAGGGCAGCGGCTTGGAGGCGAAAGGCTTCGTCGGGGAGGGGGGCGGCAAGTGGGGGTAACTCAGACAGGTGGGGGGCGGCATGGGGTGCAGGGGCGGGGAGGACGTCCCGGACAAGAAGTGAGTCGGAGAGAGCGATCGGGAGACGACCAGGGAGGAGTTCGGAGGTGGGGGGGCGCCGGAGGGGGCGAACAGCGGAGGGGAGGGGGAGAAGTACGGGTCCCCGAGGGGGTTACCGGGCGAGGGCGGGGTGACCGACCCACGCAGGTCGTAGATGGCGCTGTAAAGGGGCGAGGTGGGGAGGAGTGGGAGCGACGAGGGGCGCGGTGGGCCCGTCTGGGGTCTCTCCGACTGGCAGATGAGGGGGCTGGGGGCTCGCCTGCGTTGGAGCATGTGGGACTCGGCTTTGCGGGACTCTCGACTGGGAATGAACTGGAACTCCAGAGCTTTGGTCCGGTACACGGGTCTGTGCTTGGGCGACGTGGGGTACGGGGAGTACGACGTCGGCGACAGCGGGGAGTGGGACCGCGGCGGCTGGGAGGGGGTCGGAGGCTGAGGCGACGGAGATCGCCCCCAGCTGGGGTACTGGGAGGCCGGGGTCGGGGACGGCGATAAGGACGGCTGCGACAGAGAAATCGGAGACGGCGACTGCGAGCGGGCAGAGGGCGGGCTCAGAGCGGAGGCGGAGTCTTCTGAAAATCTGTGAACAGAAAGACGCAAAAATAAGAGAAAAATCCTAAAAGATCAAAACAAATTCCTGCTTCTAATGTTTGACTGGTTATTTCCCAACATGCCCTGTCTCCAAATGTTCTCTGAAAAAAATATAATTTATGGATTTCTTATAGACAATAACAACAGTGACTTTCTCATCAACATTATTATCATTCTGGGGAAATTTCATCCATAAATCTAAATATCTTCAAGTTAAACTAAGTTTCTATTATTTTCACAATGACTTTATTTTGTACGACAGATTATTAGCACCACACAACGAGATTTTTTTATATTCTTATTATGAGATTAAAGTTGTAATTTTACGAGAATAAAGTCATAAAATAACGAGAATAAAGTCATAATATTACGAGATTAACATAATATTACAACTTTAAACTCGTAATATTACAACTTTAAACTCATATTATTACAACTTTATTTTTATAAGACTTTATTTATTAATTTTATTTTATTGTAGTGCTGTCCTAAACGATTATTTTTCTCTCGATTAATCTAACGATTATTTTTACGATTATTCGATTAGTCTAACGACTAATTTTATTGATTCATTAACGATT